>CALNVZ010000641.1:3284113-3304036 GCA_940671915.1 Paracentrotus lividus | reverse complement strand
TTAATCCTATGAACAGGGTAATATTATAAAGAGCTCTGAGCCTTATGGGAAAATCACATTATAAATGATATTATTATTATGTTATTTATCTTTGACCCTCCAATTTTTATTTACTCAATCTAAGTCTAGAAACATTTTTTTTTTTTTTTGTCTTTCTAGGATGAAGATGATTTTGATCACTTCCAGGATACTGAAGAGTTTGAGAACTTTGAGGAGCGACCTGCCAAAGGAAAAGGAAAAGAATCCCCTGATCTTGAAATTACCAAGGTGAGCAGATCTGTCTGTTTGTCTGGTTTAAACAGAGATCCCACTTTTCAGGAAAATCATTTCTTCAAATGACCTGGGGCCCGTTTCTTGAAACCGTCATAAGTCTAAATTCTTGGACAGCCCATAGGGACACGTGTTGTAGAATTAACACACATTTCAATGGGTTGTCCACGAACTTAGACTTATGACGGTTTTGAGAAAGGGGCCTCATGTTTTTAGTTAGAACAGATAAAATAAATCACTTCTCAATTGAGAAAGCATGAATAATAACATTTTGCTCCGTCATTCAACTTGGAGAATGCGTTCAAATGAATAGTTTTCTTTCTCTTGTTAAGAAGACATTTGTTTCAGCTGTTTTAACTGTTTGCGTTATTCACATTCTAATTTCTAATGTTATATTTATTCTGTAGTGCTGGCATCTCTGCTACCGGGGCCCATGATCAATTGGGCAAAAAGAATTTCCGTTTCACCTTTGTTTCAGACAATACAATTTGGAGCATTTTTTGTTTATATCAGGCTCTGACACCTTAGCAATTTCAGGCTTTGTCATCCTTTTTATTCAAATCAATATTTCCTTTACCTTGTATTGGTGTTATCCTCCTCAGGTCCCCCGTCATGGGACAGTTACTATCTGCAGTTGTGTAAACATGTATACCAATGTCGGGCTACTGCCTGATTTCAGGCCCTGATATACCTTGTAATTTAATTTTTTAAAAGTCTTATTTTAAGTTTGTCTTTTTTCTTCTTTTTCTTTTTCTTCTTTTGCTTCGAGTTTAACTGCCTCCTTCAATTCTGAAGATTCTTGCAGTATTCCAGGGATGGGCTAGGTCTAATACACTGGTTGAAGACCCTTCTCTTTTTTAAATAGTGTATTGGTTTTAAAGCTTCTCTCTGTACAAAACTGTACAAAATAAGCTCTTTCAATTTTAGCTTTTTTTTAGCTCTTTTCATTGGTTGTTACTGACACCCCTGTTTTATTCAAATTAAATATTATCTTTGGTGGTATCCTCCTCAGGTCCCCCTTCATCTGCGTAACAGCTGGGACAGCTACTACCTTGAGTTACTCATGTTAGCAGGAGTGGCGGCTTACCTTCTGAACTATATGAATGGCAAGTCAAAGAACCAGCGTCTTGCTACAGCATGGCTCAATTGCCACAAGGAACTCCTGGAAGCAAACTTTGCTCTTGTGGGTAAGTTAAAGTCTGCGGCTCATATTCATAAAACCTTTCTAAAGCTAGTTAACTTATTACAGAGGGAACAATACAATTTGTATACATGAAATGGAGTCTGGACTCATGGGAGTCTTAGAAACGAATTTTAGAATACAGACCATGATTTTCCACATGCATACTGTCCTAGTGGGATGCAGTGCATGTGGACATTATAGAGGTGGCCACTGAGGCAGCTCTGGCTGCACTTTAAAATTAACTTATTGTTCTGATCATGATATTGAAATGTGGAAGACACTATCAGAAAGTACTTTGGAAAAGTTAATAACAATTCACCAAAGAATTATTGTGTGCACTTAGATTTTGATCCGAAATTAACTCAATTCTGCTTAGAGTCATGTATGCACTACACATAAAAATGCACCCAAAAGTTTGGCCCAAACATTACAGATGTTTTGTGTCATATTATGAATATTTGGGTAATTGAAGAGCAATCATTTACAGTGAACCATTTATCTATGATACTCTTCCTAAAAAAGCATGAAAACAATTGGAAAGCTCACACAATAATTTTGTTCATCTTTCCCACTACACTAGATTCTCTTGAAGGGAGAAAATGATCAAAATTGATGCTTTGTTTCTTTAGGTGATGATGGTTCAACAGAGATGCCTACATCAGTGAACCTGTTAAAGCAGAGTGAGAATAGATATTGTCTCTGGTGTTCAGGCAGAGTCTTTTGTGAAGGCATGCTGGTAGAACTAAAGGTAAATAATACAATATACTCTTCAGGATGATGATGATGGCTTCTTGTACCGTGCATCGTCTGAAAGTGATTTTGTTTTGAAAGGTTTATAGACAGTTATTTTAATAAGCCAATATTTATTGACTTTTAAAGGTTTATGGAGATAACCAAAACATGATAAGAAATTAACCAATTCAGCTTTGAGTCCATATGCAACACAGAATATGCATACTGGGCAACACAAATATATTCGGGGGCCCAAAACATTCACGCTGTTTGGATAGTTTGGCTGTCACTCATATGATCTGACCATTAGGGAATTGAAAGCAATCTTTATTTGTGAGACGCTGGTTTACCATTTATTCTTCCCAAATAGTTGAAAATAATGGAAAGGCTCACAATAATTTTCTTCATCTTTTTCACCCTTTTTCCCTAATTCAGGACAGAGAATATTTTATATTGAGGGGTTAAATGATTCTTCATTTCATCTCCTCAAGATAGCAGACAGCAATTTTCTACTCTAACAGAACATACAGACTATACATAATTGAAGTAGAGTCATGAGAAAACCAACCACCGTTAGAACTTCAAAAGAAATAATTTTTTAATTGCCCTAATTTTATAAAAAAAAAAAAACGGTTGATCTTTCAACTTCCCAAGTGTCGCCAATTTAGAATCTATAATAAATAAAGAATATAATCTTACTTAATAAAGATTCTACATCAAATGCCATTGCGAGGTATGGTTCATGCGAACAAACAATGGCACAATTATGCAGATAATTTTTCTCTTTCTACCGATCTATACCATTCTATACCTGGTTGTATTTTGGAGCTCTGAAACAAAAGTTATCGAACCAAACCACAAATGGCGTTGGGACAACGCGAAGGTTGCGTTTTGCTCCACCATAGGTCCTAAAATTGTACTTACTCAAAGGAAGCCTGTGAATGTAAACATAGCCATAGAATCCGCTTTTCCTGAAAAAATCAACAATTACACAACATACTCCTCTATGTGTTCGCGCCTGAAACTGGGGGAGAAAAAAATATATGTATTGGCGAATTCCTGGTAACTGATGTTACAACAAAAGACAACCCAATTTCATAATTGTCTGTAGCAACGCCATACAATTACTATATAAAGAATCAGGTTTTCAAATTAAACACAAATAAGTAAAAAAGTAGACAGAATTGGTCTGCAAACCCCAATTCTACCCTAAAACTGCATTTGCTATCAAATGGAACAAACTATTGTGTCGGTAACTACTGTACAAAAAATAAGGGTCTTTGGTAACCGACTTTTTAACAAAAAATGTTATGTCATTTTACCACACAGTTTTTGTTGCCGTTCTATATGAAGTGTCGATCAAGATGTTGCTTCGATAAAAAAATAACTTTTTTGAGCCCATGAGTGTACTATATTATCAAGTCTCAGTGACAGGTATTTTATGTCCAAACAGTCGTGAACAAAGTAACGCTGAGACTTTGTACAGCAAAAAAATGGTTTAAAATGCGGTGAACTTCAAAGGAAAAAATTCGTACATCGTACGGGCACAGGTAAAATAAAAATGTCCAGCCTTCAATTGTCATTGTGCCCAAGCTTTGTCATTGTCAACTCACATGAACACAACAAGCCTCGCCCCTCCAGCCTTCCAGGCACTCATATGTACGAGCACAATATAACAGAAGATATGACCTCGTGTATTTGAATAAACGAGCATCTTTCGCTGTAGGAAAAAATGTCCTAGTCCCCAGCATATCTAGGATATATCGTAAGGAGATATATGATAATGAGGACTACAACAATAAATATGAATAATAATATATGTTGTCTTAAAGTAAAACAACAATGTGGAGATATTAGTTATGTGAAAAGCATGAGAAAAAATAAGAGAACTCACCCGCTGGTCGCTGTGCCAGTCGACGTACCGTAGTAAAAGCGCCTTCAACTGCGTGTACTGTGGCAGCTATGGCGCTCTATGTTAAGGTCGTCGCAAATCAACCACCCTGACGGAAGAAAATCGCATTGTTTTAAAACAAACTCGGTGACCACACCCCGTATAAATACTTTGTCGTTGCGCTGACCCACATGATGTAATCGTACTAGTTGAATCCATCACTGGGTAGATAAAACGACAAAGACTTGCAGTACAATGGTTGACATGTTTACGTGAAACTCGAGAGAAACCCTAAGTAAATGGGAATTTCTTCGGAAAAAACATCAACGTCTTGGTTGAACTGTCAGCTGTTTTTAACCTCATTTCGTCCCTAAAATTCTTCTCTTTTCCTCTTCGTATTCCTTTTTCCTATCGTTTCCCCATAGTCATCTTCTTTTTTATTGTTTTGTTCTTTTCGTCCTTTTCATTATTATTTTATGCTTATATTATTATATCATTTTATTGCGGCCCCTAAATTGCCGCCCAATCGGTGGGCACACGCCCCTTCACTCCCTCCTCATTACGGTTAGAATAGTCACTCCTGCACTCCTGGCATGGAGCCATTCCTGCGCAGCCCTCCCTTCAGAATATCATTAGAAATTATTATTGATCATCTAATTATACTTCAAAAAATACAATAATTACCAAAATTGAATTAAAAAGGGAAGATTCGAATAGCTACTTAGAAGAACTGACTTTTTGAGCCTACTTCTTATAGCTCTGTTTATGAACTTCTGCTTTGGAGGGTGTTACGAAGGGGGTTATTTTTTTTTATTTTTTTCTTTTTTATAACCCCCCCAGCCCCCACTTATCACTGTGTGGCCATATTAAACGTGGGAAAAAAAAATCTGATGTACACTTTTTGATCGCCATGCAGCAGGCGTGATGTAAAAAAAAAATTGATGTTACCTGTTTGTCCACTTCTGCAGATTCGAACCCACCCGGTAAAAATCTACTTAGGTGGCCTGCTATGTGGCAAAAAAACAAATTAACATGGGTTATTACAAAAAAAATTTAAATCTCTCAGCTTTGGAGAAACTAAGCAAGCTCAATGCACGTTTAATGGACGGTAGTGAGCTGGGCCCTACACCGGAGTAAGTATCTTACTTCGACCTTACTCCACGAATTACTCCAAGGCCTTTATTTTATATAGGCGCGTTGATTACAGCCCACCCCATCGCAATCGCGCCTCATAAGACGTAAAGTTTTATAATAAGCTGCATGCATGCAGCACATTGCATCTATTACGTCGCTACCAAAAACCGAAATTTATTCATAGTATTTTCCAACTTCAAAACCTT
The DNA here is from genome assembly GCA_940671915.1 of Paracentrotus lividus. Taxonomy (NCBI): domain Eukaryota; kingdom Metazoa; phylum Echinodermata; class Echinoidea; order Camarodonta; family Echinidae; genus Paracentrotus; species Paracentrotus lividus. The sequence continues at coordinate 3,298,620 of CALNVZ010000641.1, read as the reverse complement.
TCTGATTTGACATCGTAGTGGGACAGACCGCGCCCCAAAAGTTATAGGCAACAAGGAGGATAATGGTACGTAAAAATATACATTTGTATGAGTGAAAAATATTAATATAAAGAAATTGTTAACGTTCCTTAGTTAGGCACCGTGAGTGAGTTACCACTGTATTTGGATAGTAGTCCCAACCGCTAGTGTGCCTGCTAGCGGGCCTCAGCAGTGCGTGAACCCCCCCCTCCCCTCGCCATGGGAAAAAATAAAGTGCCTATTTCCAGAAAAATATTATAGGGGGTCTAACGTTTTTAAAGATTTAGAAAGTTTATGCAAAGGCCACGAATTTGATGGCTACCGGTAGCGTCGGCAGAACACACTCGCCTCATCATATCATCTCATCTCATGCAAGTGATGCACAATTCCACAGACGCAGTAAAGAGCTGGGCTTGACACCTCACGCCACCCGGGATCGCTAACGGGTAGCTGTTCTGGCTGATCGTCGTACAACTTACCATTTTTTCAATCACAGCCATAGCGAACCATCCGTCGGTGTGCATGTTCCGCCTTCTTCCTCAGAACGTTCGCCATTGTTCGCATAGGATCCGGAAACAGTAATAATCTTTCTTCTAAGCTATCACATCTACAGCTTTCTTTTGTTGATACTTTCCATGCTTCAGCTCTGGCTGCTTTTATCTCTTTCCCTCTCGAGCGTTTCTACTCGCGGCCACGACACACACGTTTCGGGTTCTCTCGGAGGACGTCCATTTCATGGAAAACCCAGAAATTTTTTAAAAGGGAATCAAATAAAATTATTTTTCAGTCAACTTGTTAACAAAATATTGCGCTTTTCAGTTTCCCATAAGATCTAGGCTACAAGTATTTTAAAATTATGTTATTACTGAATGTGATACAATTCAACACAGCTAGGTATAATTTTAAGCAGGGAAGTGTTGAAATTTATTTGTCATTTTGCAAAGAATTTATTACAAAACATCATGTAAGTAGACAGACAGACTGGGCGTAATATTTTTAGTAGGCCTTCTTAACAGTATTCATCATTGTCATCACCAATTATTTCCTATTATCAACTTTCATCATCATTATAGTTCTTTATTGCAACAACAAGCATCATCAATCATCATCATTCGTTCATCATCATCCGCTGAATTCATCTTAGATCAGCATCTTTCTTCTTTTACCACCACTCAGTCGGATCCTCATCATCATCACCAATCACCATTGATCAAACATCAATCATCATCAGCTATCATCACATCATCATCTATTCCCATCACATTAATCAAACATCATCATCATCACAATCATCATCATTATTTCAGCATCATCACCAACCATCATCATCTCACCGTAATCATCCAATCATTCATCACCATTCACCATTCATCACACATCATCGAACACATCAATCATTCATCACCACCCATATCATCATCCATCATCCAATACCAACATCGATTCACGATCACCATCAATGATCATTCATCACCATTTACCATCAACTGCCCCAGATACCACATAACATTTGACATTTTGGTAAAATCATCTTTTTCTAACTTGTTACAAATCCACTTTCCCACAATTATATGCCTACAGGGACTGTTGAATTAGCAAAACAGAATAAAAAGTGGATACAAATAAAAACAAAATTTACGAGAAACTTCTCAAAGTTAATTCCAATTGATGAACCAGAAAATATATCTGTTACTCCCGGTAAAAATTTTCATACAATTAATCAATTTTCTTCAAAAATCAAACATGCCTTCATTAGAATATTTGCTCAATTATGGATTCTTGTAAGAAATAAACAAAATTCACATCCATCATTCTTGTAATGATCTGTATTCCACAGAAAGAAAATGAGACAAAAATTGCACAACATTTACCAGTATAGGAAAAATCTTGAAATATTAAATGTATTATTACCCAATTAACAAATATTACTATAGCTGAATCAACAATTTCAATTGTCCTAAAAATAAAATTTTGTAACCTTACTTCACTACCTTCACCCCGCCTCCCCCATCTTCTTTTTCCCCCCAAAAAAAAAAAAAATATATATATATATATATATATATATTATATATATATATTTTATCAAATAATATATTCTCTCTCCAAATTCTACATTTTCTCGTTTTCATTAATGTGTGTTCAATATCTTGTGTATATCTATATCTATGACTGATCTTATTCTATAACAATTCGTGTTCATCCCTTCTCCAAATTCGCTTTAGGCAACGGCAAAGTAATGTCTGCCAAAGTTCAAAATTCTTATTATCAATTTAATTTTCATTTTTGTCTTTGGCATTTCTAAAAATAGTCTTCTTCTATTTGTATCTATTATGAAATTCTATCTATATTAATTATTTTCGAATAGTTTATTCTCTATATATCTATTATGTTGAAGTAGAATGCGTCTATATTACGAAATCTATATCTATCTATATATTATATCTTGTATATATATATGATTATATTATAACTTGTAACATTTTTGATTATTGCATCTCTTCTCTGGGAAAATGAAATGCCTCTAACATGCAATTGATTGACTATAAACAATGAAAGTTGACCGGTGAAACCTTTTATATATTAATGAATAATATATATATATCAATTAATTAATGTTTCTGATGTTAGTAACACCTTAGGTAGCCTAATTGCCAAATATCAGTATGCTAAATATTTTGCCAAAAGATTGAAAAAACAATAGACAATTTCTTAGAGCCAATATAACAGATGGTTATACTATCTTGTTTTTTATTTATTATATCTGGAACAAAGCAGCATTAGAAAACTGACTGCCAAATTCTATATATGTTTGGTTTTTACATTTTTGTTTTATATTTTTAAAATTCTTATATTTTTGGGGGGGGGAAACATTATTTTATGATACATAATTCAAGCATACATCAACAAACCCAACAGCAAAATTTAGAGTTGAGCATTCCATACTTGCATTCAAGAGGTTTCCTGTATAGTTTACAAGACATTTTTGAATTTCATTTGTAAATAATTCTAGTCCCATTCCCAAAAGTTAAATTAATCTCCCATTTCTAGCACAATAAAACAAATATTTAAGTTACTACTACACTTTTGGGAATAGAAACAGAATACCAGCATGACTAAATATAATACTTGACCCTCTATGCAGTCTACTCCAAGTAACATTAAATCTTGGCATCCCTTCTCCATGTATGATATTGACAAAACTATGAGATATTACGAGAACTCGTAAAGTGAGTAACCCAACCACTATGATGCTCAGTGAATCCGGATTAAAGAGTTGCGTAAGTCAACCTATAAGCCACAATGAGAATGCAGACCACACTTGGGCCATTGAGATGAGTATTGAAAATACACTTCAGACCATGACAGGAAAGTAAGATCCACTACGAAAACTCTAATCAAGGCTTATTCCAAGTAGAACAGTGGGCCGGTACATACCAAAACTCAAAATTTCTCAAGTTTAAACAGGGGGTCTAGTTGTGTACAGATTATTCCCAATCTTCATTGAAAATTGCCAATGTAGTAATTGTTGCTATGTTAAGCCCTACCTCAGGATACAAATTTCAATAACAATGGTATTGGAAATGGTCCCACACACCTTCTATAATGGGCAGTATTAGATTTTATTCGATATTTAATTATTTATTATTAAATGGTTAGAAGATGGAATTCAGCAGGGATGCAAAAGACTTCATTGAGAATAATAGAATGTCACAGCCCAACACTTAATTGTCTAAGCAGCAAAAAGCTTTTTATAGTGGCAAAGGTTAGACTTCAACGTTGTATCATTTGCACTGCCCTGTGAAAGCCAACCCCCCCTAACCGATCCAGGTAGGCCATTGGTTGATACGTGAGTAGTATTGGGACCTCACAACAACATTCTAGGTCTAAATAGAGAAGGTACAACGTGAAGTCAGAAGCATTTATATACATCTTTGCTATTAGTTTGACCCAATATGTGGATAACTATAGACACCATGACCTTTAAGGATGTAGGGTGACAGAGGCGCGGATCCGATATATTCTCATTTCAAAAGATTGTGCAGCCCAATTGTCTGGGGACCAATCACAGCTCTATCATGTTTTGGGCACACCGAAACATTTGAGTGTACGGTTGTGACCCAAGTCTGGACCACTATCTGGGTGACCACTCTAAGACCAGTTGCGCGTTGACTATATATAAAAGTGATTGTGAAGGTGTTGACATTAAGCAAGGATCATCCCTGGTTTCATCTATGTTCCTCTGCACCGTTGATCTTGTTCACATGTAGGGGTTCATACGCTTCGCCTATGTCCCTTGTATGCCTTGCCTGGGGAAAAGAATGAATAATCATAAAATAGTGATTCTAATCCTCTTGTAAGCGTGGGAGTTGCAACTTCTCTAAAACTTTTTATTCTACTTCTAAACATTATAAAGATATGTTTGTATAGTATTTAAGTGGTCGTGTTTTGTGGTTTTTAATGATAATAGAACACAGGCCTAAAAACAAATTGACTGCGAAATCCGCGAATCGATATCCGCGTGAGCATAGATTGCCCGTTGGTCCGTACAGCGCAATCCCAGTGAAGATTCCAGTGGAAGTCAGTCAGGTTGACAAAAAAAAAAATGAAAGTTCAAATTCAATCACTCAATTTACGAGTTTGGAGCCAACAAAAAAAGCGGAACGATACCGATATCTACATGCAGTATACAGGCGTTCACATTATACAAATTGCAAACAAAAAAAGTTTGTTTAGATCGATTTATCCGCAAACACAACTTAAAATCCGGCCTGCAACCCGCTATACTAACCACAAACAAAACAGTAGTGGTACACCGCAGGACAGCGCATAAAATTATGGGCGACTAATTTATACTAATTTACTTTTTTCTCACGACTACGGTGGGCGCCAGTCGATACAGTTATTCAATGGAAAACATACATTTTGTTACGGAGCCGATGATTGGTAGTGACAACGATTGTTTATTTTTTTAATCCACACCTACCAATCAATCGCTCCGTAAACAAAAAAGGTAAAGTTTTCCTTAGAATAATCACGGCGCCCGTTAAGAAGTAAAGTATAACTAATAAGTATAAAAGTTAGCGCCCATTTAATTGATGCTTCCGATCCGTGTCCCATACATGATTTTAACTTGTTAGTTAAGCTTATAGCCGGGTTGAGGCCGGATCTATTAAGTTGGTGTGCGATTAACAATCTTCAACCCCAAACTTTTTGTTGCAATTGTAAATAAATGTGAAGACCTGTAGCATGTTGAATATGTAATCGAGTCATGTTGCCAAATCGTAAATCGATGATTCGGTGATTTGAAAACTTCCATTTTTTGTTTTGTCAACCTCGACTTCGACGACTTCACTCTTGACAACGGTAGCGCTACAGCCCAAAGCATGTCGGCACCATGCTGCAAAATTCTGTGTGACAGACTGAATGCGTTCCCAAACCGTTTTCCAAAGTCGATCGTCTGACGAAAAATCAAGGTGTTTTTCTTTTATTTTCATGATATGATATCCTTTCACCCTATTTCATATAAATATAAATAGATCAAAGTTGTAGAGTCCACAAATAGAATATAGGGAGCTATCAATACTATAGAATCAATTTTTGTGCCTAAGTCTGCCACCTAAAGTTTGAATCTCGATTATTACAAAAACTAAAAATTATTCTAAGAATCCATCAATGTGTATTTCCTATCTCATATTCTAATGAATCAAGAAACAAAACTTTTCAAGAAAATTATTACAGTTAAGAACAATGTTTTTCTACGATTTTTCAGACTAGGTGTCAATTTTTTTGAGAGCAAAAATGATGTGCCCATGTCTGGCACAGCCTTCATTTTGCACGCAATTCAAGGCATGTGAAGTCTCGACATTCTTTTTGACAATTATCTGAAAATTTTCAGAGGGACTGGTAGCAAAATGAACTTGCTGAAACTCAGTTAACAAATATCTTCCGCTAGTTGTGGGTATATCAAAATGGATGTTGAATTCAAGACGAAAATTGGTATCAGTTTGATAGTTTCATGTCTCTATGTAATTGATGAAAAACGCGGATTTACGTGGACAAGGTGCGCAGCGAATGGCACTGCGCAGACTTGGGCACTCTTACCATAAAATCATGGGAGGGAAAAACCATTAGGCAATGGACCAGATGCCAAAACCTGCCCACCCTTAGTCCCACTCCTCTACTACTACATGAGCTATACTCAGATGAGTATCCAGACCATTCGCGAACTCTTTGATAAGCGAGAATCTTAGTATTTCTCAGGCCGATGTCACCACGCGAGAATCCAAAAAGATTCTCGCCATCCCCGGCACGAACTTTAGGCCTAGGAACATTCGCATAAATCAAGAAGTTGCCCTCACAAAAACATCGCTAAACCTGAAAAAAGTAGGAGGATACAATTTTGAAGAAAAAAAGTCAAATCCCACATACATGACATTTACCAATGAAAAGTTTAAGTATTCTTGGATAAGAATAAACGGAGCAAATAAAATCAAACACATCAAGGAGTTAGCGGTCAAGGTTTTGGCCCACAGCGATACAATATAATCTTCGGGATTAATTGCAGATTACTGTAATTTTAAAGTTATTTATGGAATCTGGAAATCAATCAATTTTTTGTAGGTAACAAGATTTGTTGCGTATATTTAGAAGATAAATGCTGCAATTTAGTATTTCACCTCATGCATGGGGACTTGTAACGATCCTCAAAGCAAAAGCATAGGAAAATAAACATTGAAAAAATATAAAATAGTTACAGTCACTTGCCAAATTTATATATGTCCTTTGAAAGTCGAAAAGTCTTATGTGTCCCAAACGACTCTAAAATTCATTGATATTAAGCCCATCTTTTTTCCAAGTTGAAAGCCTATTTTTCCAGTGCTCAGACAGATTTCTTCATTTTTTGGAATTAGGCAAGGCTTGACTACAGCGCCCTATAACATAAAAGAGGTTGCAATCAACTTGAAAATTCCGATTGGTAAGCCAAATTAGGAATCCTTGTTGCATGAACTTCTTAATAAGAGAAATCGTGCCTGTTAACCAATTAGAATGGCGGGTGCTTCAAATTTGGCAAAATTGATTGTAATTCTTCATGCTTAGAGGAGCATATATCTGCAGATACTTTGGGGATACTCACTCAAGACGACGAGCCTTATCCGATCTTCCTAAACGTTTGAGAAGTCTTCCTTCTCGGCACATTCGCTTGGTTCTTCACGCGCTGTTGGGGCAAGCTCCTGTCGCTGGCATGGGCGGACGCTTGACGTAGCGATTCAGCTACCTTGCACGGCATTCTCTCAGCCCTTCATCTTACCCTAAAACAAAATTAGTACAGACAGACCTTATGTTTATGTATGCATAACCAAATTCACAAGGATAATTAGGTCTCTCAAAGTTGTTATACGCGAGAATTTCGTTCTACTGATGTGTTGTAAACAAATATTAAGCAAATAACATCGTACAAGAGAAGAGTACGTTGGAAATGAAATTAAGAAAAACAAATACATGCAAAATGAAAATAAGCGACAGAAGTGGTAATTCACATTAGGATCAACAATATCATTAATGATATAATTGTTATGATGCAAAGGGGAATTAAAAAAACATGTAATGCTCTTAACATTGATCAAGGCACATCCTACAAAATCATTTGAAATATTAAATTAGATGTTGCATACTTGAATAAAACCTTTAAAGAAGTGAAAATTGAAAGCACCTACATTGTTACGGTATGCCGCACAAAACTTAAATTGATGATTCAGTTCTTATCTCATTACGTTTGGCCAACATGTCACTGAATCTGAAAAGCAATATTACACATCTTAATACATGAAATCAGGTTACGTATTAGTCTGCCTCTAAAGTTCAAATAGATAAATGTATGTGTTTACGAGGTGTCTCTTCAAAGATTCCGGCCGTGTGAGCGTGAGGTGTATTGACATATGGAGAACAACACCTTTTCAATACATGGGGACCAGTGGATATACTAACCTCTTTAGAAAACGGAATCTAACTGATCTTGTCCACCAGGTAGAATGACCTCTTCAACATAGCAGCAAGTCCAATCGATATCACTCTTAGAGCTACGCCACCATTTACCCTCGGGACTGGTGCATTGATAGAAAAGAATGATTGAATTAAATTTGAATTTGTTAACTACGATTCAAGATCTTTTTAAAAAATAGCAACCAGCTGCATAGTCTAATCATAATTGCAAACTAAAGTCAGAGGAATTGTCAAACCGATATTGATGACACAATGACACTGCAGATTTGTAGAAACAGAAAATGAAGATGAACACAATTGATAAGTTGTTAGAATATATTACCTTTGAGACAATATGAGCACCTTTTCGGTTGGAGGCATTTGTGTTGGCTTCATCCCTGCGTGACATAAAACAAAGACAAAAAATATTGAAGCATAAGATCGATCAACAGCAATGAACTGAATGACACAACAGTACATGTAGGATTGCAATAATTTAGATTATAATTTAGTGATACCAGGGGCATTTCATCAAAGGACTTGTCAGACGATTTTATCCGACAAACTGTGTATAAGCTTACTGAAATGCTGCCATGCTGATGGCTAGAGCAAAATTTGTCGGTATAAAATGCCGACAATCCTTTGAATGAAATTTCTCCACAGGTTAAATCTACATTTGCCACTCTCTACCAAAGCGGCATCAGTCTCGCTGAACCTGGAGGGCATTTCATGAAAGGGACTGTCAAGACGTTTATCAGACTAACATGTATAAGCACTGAAATGGCTTGCACTGATTGGCTGAGAGCAGTATTTGTCGGAGTTAAAATGTCTGACAAGTCGTTTGACGAAATGCCCCCGCCTGGAAGAGCATTTCATCAACTTTCTTGTCTGACAAAGCTGTAAGATCTTACAACTTTAACATTGATTAAATGGCTGAAAAGCTAATGATTTCTATGAAACTCGATAAGAAAGGACTTGCATAAAAAAAAAAATTCTCAGACGTGCTCCTTACTGAAATGTTCCCCACTTTCACAAAGTTTTGAGTTTGCAACTAAAGTCATATAAATTCTAGTGGTGTGCCAAGTATTACGCTACACCTGACATACAGATGTATACAGACACTGTTGGAGAATTACGTATTAAATACGGAAGCGTTTAAAAAATGTTAAATGACTTTCTTAAATCCTCTAATGAAACATTCCATGTCAAAGGAACTCTGAATGTCGCTGCTATAATCAGGAACCCAATTAAAATCTGGAGTTCTTTAGAGCACCTTGACCAAAATAATAAAGGGATTACACACACACATTCGGTATAAGAGGTTATTTTCATTGATGGTTTATTTTCGCGAGTCAATGCTTCGCGAAAAAAATTTCACTTCAACATAAGGCTATATAGTAATGAAAACATCACAAAAAACTCAAAATTATGACTCGCGAATTTACCCAAACAGTGCAAAATCGCAAAAAAATATCTAGTATGCAAAAATATAGGCTTAATAGATACGTCCTTTATTAAGAATTACAAATTAGTTCAGAATCAAAACATTAATATCAAAATTTTTTAAAAAATAGAGAACTTAAACTCAGCCGCAGCTTTGGACCAGAAAATTGGTCCTGAGATATGCATATAAATCAAAGATTCCGGATGGCTTTCAGGCCAATTCAGACCTAGAAGATAAAACAGAAATAAATCAGATCATAAAATCATCAAGATTCATAATGTTAAGCGAAGAAAGTGATATAGATCCAAAAACCCTGAAGATGCAGAGACAGAAAAACAAATCAGGCCTAATACCATGAATATATGGAGGTAGAAAATGAGAGAGAGCTTATATCTATTGAGTCGGTACTTGCAGAATTCCCTACCAGAAGATGGTACCATCATAATACACAAATTGCAATAATATACATACATTGCTGAAATGAACTAAACAATGACTCACGCGTTCCAGTATTTCATGATGAGCGTCCCATCAACAAGCACCCAGCTGTAATGTCTTCAACTCGCCAGGCTTTTTGGCTTCCCTATGGCGGGGGGGGGGGGTTGAATCAATTTTGGCACAATGGTAGTGTGCGATGTAATCTACAAGTTAGTAATAGTTAATTTTCTTTAAAAATCTGTTATTTTTTTTTATTATAATAATCTATCTACTATGCATAACTCATACTTTTTGCTCTAATTTACTAAATAAAGCTCCAGAATGATCTTAAATTGGGTCTAAATATTTTTTGTTCCATACCCCAACAAGTTGTACCTTGAAACAAAATTGGTATCAAAATCATGGCATCACCACTGGACAACGTTAAATGTTTTGATAGCAACAACCTTGCCTCTACAAGCAAATATGTGTGATATGTCGCCGTTGTGTATAGGGCCCTACATGTCGTAGTCCCACAGCCATTAGCTTACTGTACAGACATTACGCATTCCAAGTCCTTCATGACCGCAACCCCTGTATTGTGTAGAGTCGCTCACAAAGAAGCCCCCCCATTATTTCAACCATAAGACTTTCTGCTTAATGATGTGAACATAGTATCTTGACATGTTCTGCCTAATAATCTTTAAAAACTGACATACTCAGCATGTGCTGGCATAGTCTGACATGCACACAACTCAACTTTTACCGCAACACTTCGATTTCTTTCAGTCATGTGTCTAAACTTTCATATGAACGCATATCTTATAGCTTCCATCCTGTACTATCCCACTCAACTCTTTTTCTTACGCGGATATTTATCCTGCTGTGATATTCAACTGAACCCTGAAACACTCCAGCGGTCACAATGTAAACTAAGCATAGCCTTCGCCCGATTCATTTCTTAACTTCCTGAAATTTTAAAAAGAAGTTCAACTTTGACAAACTTTGGACCCAAAACTTTGGAACACTATAAAGCAATTGAATACAGCCTCACACCCCGAGTCATCTTATTCAAAACGGGCAGAGCTTGCAGGAAACAATCAGCAGCATCAACCCATACCAGTACTTGTTGACATTGACTCTCCACTAGTCACCGCGCACCCAGGATTGGAGTTGTCCACATCGGCCAAATACTTAAGCAAATCCCCTTCACGTTTTAAATGAGGATCCAACTCAGAACCTACTCTTGTTTTCTGCTACATCGCCTAGAAGAAACAAACCTCGGACAAATTAGCAGTGTCATAGAAACCCATCGCAGCCATCACCAAACATGATTTTATACCCCCCAAACAGAAACCCCACTTGAATGATGTTCTAGCTTCCTAAGTTGATCTATACACCAAGTCTAGAGGTACGACCATTCCCAGGGGCAGGAGTAGCAGTCACTCCTTAAAGCAAACACCTACAAACAAGTAGTCATTGATATACCAACACCAAAGAGAAGTTGAATTCTTGTGGTTGTACACCAGACACTTACTTACCTTGTATCACGGACACCATTGACAATCTCTCCTAATCAGCTTTACTTACTCCAGACACAAAATTCAAGAACCAACCGCCTTCCATAAAGACTAACCATTCGGTCTTTATTTGCAGGTTTACAGTCGGTGCACACATACTACACTGCAATATCTTGGTGCACACTTACCTTTGTATTCAAAAGGACACCGTGACAACCTCTTCTAATTCACTAGTACTACGTGGACGCAGGTAACCCCGTATTTACTCCCACTCCTGCTTATCACCGCAATATTGAACTCTGTGAGAAGGAATATAAAAAAATCCAATAAGCCAAATATCTATTTGAATTCAATTTGTATCCAAAAATACTGAAAGCAGCATCAGAGATATACACATGATTCCAACTTTTCAATAAAACAAAATACATAAAATGCACATTATTTTGATCATAATAATATCCATCAGTTTAAAACAAAATAAATATACATATACACAACACAAAGACAGTGCCCCTCCCACTATAATGAGCGTTCTTCAGCGAGTAAGTCGATTACTTCCATTGAGCAAAAAATTTAATTTTGAATAATATCTACAGTGCGTTTTTATTAAATAAGAAGTAATCCATTTTTGACGATATATTCCAACTCATCCATTCTATATATATTTCTTCATATAATTGAAGACGAACTCTTCATCTTATACAACGATACCCTTTTCTATGAATCATAAATGTAACGCATAACCGAATAAAAAGCAAATGAAGGCTGTCATGTTACCAAAATCCATTTTTCCATGTTTTTGTCAGAGGATGAAAGAGAGTGGATAGCTCAAAGGAGTCATACATCATTGCAACAATCCGTATTCTAACTTCTTTCAGTTCTTAAACTGTGGAAAAATAAATCGGTACCTGCCCATTTTCATTTGCAATTTACTCAATCATGCCTCTACATTATGATTCAAGAAAAGTATCATTGGAAAGGTAGAGAATTCTTCTTAATTTAGGTTGCATTATAAAAACAGCAAAAACAAATGAGCAGAACATGAGCCCTCTAAAATGGATCACTTTTATTTGAAACACATTATAGACTCAGGCACATGTTGAATCGAGGTAGTACTGGAACTATGCCTTGATATTAATACTTGAATGTATCTATCCTAAATGTTTTCAGGAGTATGATGATAATTTACAAAAAATATTGATGTTGCCCATGCTTGAAATCAATAATCAATGTAAACAACAAACATTTTATTTTTAAACTCGTTCCACCGCCATCTTTTTTATTTGAATATCAGTTGCACTTCAGGCTCATTTTTTAAAAACATTAGTAGCCTTGCTATCGTTTTTCCAATAATGACATGAATTATCAGAGCCTCATTAAAGTTAATTTATGCATAACTTTAAAAGTTGGGTAATAAATGAAAATTTTTTAAAAAATATTAAAAAAAACCAATTAGACAAAAATAAAACAGATTGAAAAGATGAGATTGTATGTACATACCAGACTCCTGCATGTCTTGAGCATGCGTTAGCCACCTCTAATTGCCAAAGAAAGAAACAAATGATATCCATCGCATCTGCCTCTAACGTCACTTCACTTTCTGTAGAAAATATTAAAGCAATAAGAAAAGTAGAAGCTGTGTTGTCTCAAATGGATAAGCAAAGTTTTCTTCGCACTGAGTTCTCAAAAGATGATGAATATTTGACTGTGTAAATAGTCTGACTCCTTACTTATAGAGTACCAAGGTATGCATAACGGTGCGTGTTTCATGGTTGCTGGTCTAAACAATGCTTGTGCTGATCATAGCAGCATGACACACCGAAACCTGTTTGTGTGTGTGCCGAGTCTAGCCAGCTTGCTGACCAACATTTAGGCTAAACCTCTATGCACACGCTTTTTGTTTAGGCTCTAACAGTAACTGACGACAGGCGATATATGCGTCAACACTTTGGTACTCTATATGTCCATTATCCAGTTTTCTATCTATCTGGCAAGTTTCTGGCGACAGTTCCCTGTTTATTCTTTATGAAATGGACCTAAAGCCCTTCAATTGTTTTGTTTATCTGAGCTCCTCTACAAAGAAAGACTTGTTGCATTGTCTACCATCCTCAACACATAAATTGTCCCCACACAAAATTCGCTCATACAAGAAATAGTCAAAACCATTACTCTCATATTATTATACGACCATATGATAACACATATATAGCAGGATAAAAAAGGACGTAATATATTGATCTTGTTTCACAAGTTAGTCCAAACCCCTCTACATTGACCTCCGCTGATCTTCATGATTGTAATGCTTGTGTTATGTGTTTCCACCACAGCATTAGAACACATTATTATAATATGACGTTAGACTGCCAGCAGTTAAAACCTTGAAACTCTAAAGGGCGAGATGTATTATGATGCAACCCTTGATAGCTAGATGCGAATGTCATTAAGCATCCACTTTCGTACTTTTTTCGCTGGTCAGTTTATAAAGTGAAGATACTGACATAAAGATGGTAGTTTGTTGGCGAATGAACAATGACAATATATATTTTTATTACTAAGGATGTTACTCAACTATTTCATCCGCCCGCTGGATGCATCCGTGCGCAGAGATGACACTCAAGAGATCCTGCCCATTTAAGATCGTTAATAGAAATATAAACAAAATGCACAAATAATCAACAGTTATATTAATTTGCATTAAATACACCAGAGCCCTTCAAAGAAAAAGATGAAGAATCAATTGCAAATATGAAACAACATTCTGATTCTGCGTTCATAGTAAAATCATGTGCCCAAGAAATTCATGCAACAAGGATCCTGGATTGGTTAGTATTGATGTTACATTGCTCTCAATAGAATAATTTTAATCTTTTGGTTCAAATAAAAAGTTGGGTCTATGAACTTCTTAACATATTAAATCTTTTCCCTAAAATTCAATATTTTGGGGGCAGGAGTCACATATATGTGTTCTTTCTTTTTTTCTTTTTTTACTTTTTTTAAAATATATATTATGTTTTTGTTTTTTTTTTTACTTAAATTTATTTATTTCTTATTTTATTTATTTCTTTATTTCTTTCCTGTATTCTTTTCTTTTTTTTTCTTTTTTTTTTTTTTTGGGGCGCGGGGATGGA
>CALNVZ010000641.1:3263602-3274858 GCA_940671915.1 Paracentrotus lividus | reverse complement strand
GAACGTGTCACGATCTCATTCCAATAAATAAACGAGAAACTTTCAGATCCCTCGTCATCCTCCAAAGATTGAAGCAGAGCCGTTACCCTTGAAAGGATTGTTCCACATTGAATTGGTCAGTTTTCAAGTTTGTCAAAATGACTATCTTCACGTATCCAAGTCAGAGAGGGAGAAAAGACAGCTCAGGAAAATGCAGAAGCAGCTCGGGTAAAATTGCTTTATGTTTAACTATTAAGCAGTAGGAGAGTCTAGTACCTTTTTTGAAATACATTTCTATTCACTATGACATTGAATCTTTAAAATCGTGAAAGTCAAACAATGGCCCCTTGGAAGAGACACGGCCCCTTGGAAGAGCATACTCGATATTTGAAAGGGCCACCCTGTATAAGAAGACATGAATAAATAAAATAAAATAAATAAAATAAATGGTTTTAATATTCTGTATCTGAAAAGTTTTAATTTGATAGAAATGTTAAATAATTTCCAAAATGTTAGATTAATTAATTTGATTCGGAAAGGTTAGATCCAGCTCTGATGAAAATTGAGTTATTGATAGCGCAACCATTTTCAGATTTATACCTGTCACTGAACATAAATGTAAACTTTTATTTTGAGGCAATTTCTAATATTAGGGAGTGTAGGGAATAGCGGACAGTAGGAATATCGGACGCGTCACCACATGTCCAGCCCTAGCTTGCCAACATAAGATCAACTGAGTTGAAATACCGGCATCTATTGGTCAGGTGGTCTGTCTGGGAGGTTGAATGCTGTATTTGACAACAACAAGTGAGAAATCTCCGAGAAAACTACTAAAGTCTGTCAAGGTAGGAAAATTTGCAGCCTGAAAAATGGCCTGATGTAAAAATTGGAAATTTTAGAGAATGTGATGGTATAAAATAGAATTAGGGCATGACCTCTATTCCATGCATTATGGACATGTGTGTGGAGTGGGCCAAACGTGTATGGAGTGTTTGCACTGTACAAAAGCCTTGTATTGGGGTGGCAGTGTGTTGAAAAGTGCTAGTCAGTCATTTTTTTGTGTAGGGAATACCGGACACCACATTGACGGTTGTTTGTTTACTTCCGGGTTGAGTTGCTAGCATGTTAGATCAAATAGTATTGCATATATATGATTATATTTATTTATTAAATTGTTTGACATTTTGAAATGTTATTTTCTCTATATTATATATGTGATATGTCATGATCTACATGAAGATATAAAGTTATTCTGAGTGTTTGAAATTTTGTAGTAAAAATGCATATAATGTTCTAAAAGAATATGTTATAAAAATCAAATACAAACATGTTAAGTTGATGGTTTACATTCAAATAAGTGCTGTTCCAGACAGATCTTTATAGCAAAAAAAAGGTAAAAAACATACTGTCCGGTATTCTACACTGTAGGGAATGCCGGACAATTTACCATGACGTCATTATTTGCTATAACTGCCTCAACAAATATTTGATTACCTCAATTTTTTCGGAAAATAAAGTTGATGATGTAGCTAAGCAATGACAATTTTTTCTTTTGTGATTTTATTGTTTTCATGTCCTAATTAAGCAAATGAGCTTAAGTGGCGCGGTATTCCCTACATGTACCCTAATGCAGCTTTATCACCTTTCATATAGACAAACTGCTAAATACTAATTGTCAAACTCTTTTCTTTCATAATCTTTCTCTCTCCATCCTCTCTCTCTCTCTCTCTCTTTTTCTCTCTTCTCTCTCTCTCCCCCCCCCCCACCCCCTCTCTCTCCCCCCCCGCTCTCTCTCTCTCTCCCTCTCTCTCCCTCTCTCCCTCTCTCTCTCCCCCTCTCTCTCTCTGTCTGTCTGTCTGTCTCTTTTTTTTTGTTGAAGCAGTTAACACATATTATAAAGAGCGGGTTTAAAGAATTGCGACTATGATAAAAAATATAATAATATAGGTTTTCCCGGCCAATTTCATACATTTACGCCATCTGTTTTCATATATTTGTATTCAAATTCGTGTTGTTTGGTGCGGCAGACTGACAATAAGCAAACAATTTCGTGATTCATCAGCTTATCAAACTCATTTTTAGGCACCCAAATTAATGCTTTCGAAGTTCAAATTCGGATATAATCATTCAATATTCATTATTAATGCATTCACATTAGTGTGATAGCAGGATAAGCTCTTTAAAACATTTTCAATTTCGTTTTCAAATATCGATTCTATGATTCAGATCCAATTCCGTTATATATATCATGTACACATATTTAAGGATAGGATTAAGGAGTAGGTATTTTGACCATTTTTATCATAAATGTGGTTTTTATCATTATTGCGATTATCGTCTTCATTTTTAATTTAACACCTCTCTTTTACTCCAAAGTATTTGATCCTCAGAAATAAAATCATCGTCATTATTAATGTATTGCATTTGTGAAAATCAATTTCAATTATCATGATTCTTATGTTTAAGTGTCTTCACTTGCCAATCTTTATTTTCGCTCGTTATAATTGCAATGTTTTTTTTTATTGGTTTCATTTTACATCTTGTTCACAACAAGGCATGATTATTCATAAACTTTTCTTAATTAATGATAGGCCTATGATTTTGACATTCAATTAAAATACTTGCATGAGCAATGTAATTTCAATTGTACTTTACAAGTTTCTAATTTAAATGCTTCTTTTATGAACTTGTTTGTCTATAAACGAATTTGAATATACGGAATGAGAGGGCGACAGGATTTTATCTTCTCTTACTTGTGATTGTTGTTCTTTCAATGTAACACAATCATTTGATTTTTGTATGATTATTGTTTTTGTTATGTTATAAAATTATGAAAATCAAGAAAAACTTTAAAAGATAAATAGATTTTTTTTTTTTAACAATTCGTCTCTGAAATATACATTCCATATCAATAAAAAAGATAAATCGAAATCTAGAGGGATATCATTCCAAGCTGGTTTATTTTGGACATTAGCGAATTATTAAAGAAAATTAAAGTGTAGTTAACCGATAATTGATATGAAGTTAACCGTCAATTTAGGGGGAGATTTAAAGTAATTATTCTGTCAACATGACACATTAGGCCTATTCTACAAAAGCGGAATATCTTATCTAAGTGTGAAAAATAGTATCATGTACCATAATAAAAGTGGAACTAAGTGGAACAATCATTTTACGATTAAGCAAACAATTCGTGAAATATCATTTAAAACTAATAATAATTGCATGATTATTTAATATCAATGATTACGTCACAGGATTTTGAGCGACATGGATCGTTTGATGATCACCAGTTCTCAGAGCATTGTCATTACGATCACGACAATGAAGTGGTGATCGTAGAGCTCCAAGGAGATGGTTTTGGAGAGAATGCCACCATTGTCTACGACTTCAATCGGGTATGTAATCATAAACTTTGATAAACAAAGACAACGAAATATTTCTGTCATAAATAAACATTCGAAAATTTTGACGACGATAATGACGATGATGATGATGATGAAAATGATGATGGTAATGGTGATGATGATGATGATGATGATAGTGATGATGATGGTGATGATGATGATGATGGTGGCGATGATGATGATGATGGTAATGATGATGATGACGATGATGATGATGGTGTCACGATGATGATGACGATGACGATGATTACGATGGTGACGATGACGATGATTATGATTGTGAGAATGATAATCATTATCATTTCAAAATAATATACTTTATCACAGGGTTTTATGACGTACGTCCTTCCATCTCATAACAAGTGCTTCCTCGGACACGTGAACCAAGACGACATCGAGAGTTTCAAGAACGCTCACGATGGCGGGATCTTTGAAGTAAGCTGACGTCATCATTAACATGTTTTTATTCATCAAATTTCCTTCATATTAAATGTTTCTTATGAATTCATCTTTGGAAATTTGGTGAAATGAATGTAGGCCTAAATTCATGATCTTTATTTTGTTGAATAATAATAAATTGAAAATAATTATTGCATCGTGATTGCATAATCGTTTATATTGGAGCCAAAAATATTGATAGCTTTTAGAGTGGACTATCAATTGTGTCTAAATTATAATGGCCCTAACCCTACGAACATATGAAAATATGGAGCATCACCCCATCCGCTCTTAAAATGTATTAAGATGCAATATAGGAGAATATACAGTATGGTGGTATCTCACTTCGCGGAGAAGGGTTTGAGATGGATTTGGGACTACTTTGAGACGGTTTCGAGATAGTTTTTAGAAGGTTTTGAAACTTGTCGTGGCCGGAGACTTCTCCTGAGTCCCCGCGACGTTTCATGAGTCTCAGGAATCTCAAAACCGTCTGAAAAGTTGTCCCAAATCTGTCTCCGCGACGAGGAAAAAAAGTATCGGGGAGCCACCGATACTTTTTTTCCGTCGTGGAGACGGTACATTTTTCCGTCGCAGAGACGTCTCCGATACTTTTTCCATCGCGTAGACGGTTTTAAGATTCCCGAAACGGGGGCTCAGGAGACGCCTCGGAGTCGTCTCCGTAGCAAGTTTCAAAACCGTCTTAAAACTGTCTCAAAGTAGTCTCAAATCTTTCTCGAACCCGTCTCCGCAAGTGAGATACCGCCAGTACACTGCGAATCTATTTTTTAAATAGTTGACCTTTATCATAAAATTCATCTCTTATTTTCAGCTTGGGGCAGTGAAGTCACGTAATTTCACGGTGACGGTTGAAATCATTCCATCTGTCTTCCTAGCCCAGACGATCTCGCCCGTGGTCAATGATCTGTGCTCGTCTATGAACTCGTACTGGATCGAACCGATTACCGACGACACTTCAATCTCTCGAGCAAAGAGAGACACCATCATCGTAAGAGTAACTTTCAGTGATGGGTCCAGATTGTATATTATTATCAGTACACAGTAACTAGCGATGAGATATGTCATTATTTTTTTCTTGGGTAAAAAAGCAAATAATAATAAAAATCCCCTTTGAGTAGTGTTCAGTGATGGGTCCGTATTGGTTATTGTTGTCAGAGAGAGCGATTAGTGATGAGATGTTTCACGTCATTCATTCCTGTATTTACTTTTTCTATTCTGCTCATTATGGTACACGGTATCTCACTTCGCGGAAACTACTTTGAGATGAAATTTGGGACTACTTTGAGACGGTTTTGAAACGGCTTGGTCACGGTTTTGAAACTTGTCGCGGAGACGTCTCCTCAGTTCCCGCAAAGTTTCATGAGTCGCGGGAATCGCGGAAAATACTTTTAGACTGATTTGGGACTGACTGTCACGGAGACGTCTCCGAGACGTCTCCACTACGTCCCCGTGACTTGTAGAAAAGTTGTCACGTGCATGGTCTAGCTTTGCCGCGGTGACGTCTCGGAGACGTCCCCTGTGTTTCAGAGACGGATTTGGGACTACTTTGAGACAGTTTTGAAAATTGTCGCGGAGACGTCTCCGCGAGGTGAGATACCACCATTAGATGCATTTCATCTTCTTCTGAATCAGTCTTGAAAATATATTTTTGCTTTTTCAGTAATTGTATTAGGTGCACATTTTAATTGATTTTCTTGATAATATATCCATTTTATCTTATTGATTTGTTAACTATAATGTTATATTTTGCTTTGAATAATGCGTTCAATATTATTGTAGTCATTACTTTAATTGTATATATAATATATATATATATATATATAGTTATATCTGAGTGTAGTCCCCATGGAAGGCCAAATTTTGGTGGGCTGTTAAAATGATAAATACACAAATAAATATGAATAAAAATATTACAAAGTAAGCTGCAATAGGTACTGTGGATGTAATGCGGCGGTCACAACTCGTCGTAGGCTACGGGGCACGTGCCATCAACGTAGCCTGCGTTGCATGTACAACGTACGCACAGGTCCTGGTCAACTTCTGCAATTCCTGCGTTTCTGTAGTAAGGGTATTGTAAAAACTGCCTGTACGTCGTACATGCATTGTACCTGCAAGGTACCTCCGCTGCACGAATTTTCTACGAAATACATCGTAGGGAGTTGCACGTCGAAGGTGCGGCGAGTTGTGACCGCCGCATTATTGCGCCATGTCTTTTAAACTTATTGCTTCACTTTGGTCCAAACCAAATTATGCACTTAGGTGAAATGTCATTTTTTTAAATACTTCTTTGTAAGATGTTTATTTGCTTTTTATGGTTGAATAAAATTGAATTGAATTGAATTGAATAGACGTAGGCATAATCATATAACAAAGTACATTGTATGTGTATTTCTTTTGAACGCCTCAAATTGGAGTGTGATATACATTTAAAACATGTACATGTACAAAAAAATAATAATAATCGTCTTGGATAATTTACCATCTTTTTAAAGAGAGCACTCCAAATAAATATAAAATGTATTTTTATACTACAGACGGATACAAATTACAGCTACATACAGATTATAAAAGGTTGAAGGAGCGAAATAGATTGTATGAATTATCGATGATTACACTGCATTACAATGATTGTATTTTGTTGATTTATATTTTGTTCAAAATAAAATAAAATTCAAAGTCAAAGTCAAGTCAGATAATTCGACAGAGGACAAATTTACATCTTTGGGAAACACTTTACTTCTATAGGATAAAAGAAAATCAGGGGGGGGGAGGGGGATGAAAGCTGATAAGGTTCTAGCCTAAGAAAGTTTATGTCCTGTACTAATTGTAATAAATGGAATAGGCTTTGGCACATTTACATGTGAGTTTGCACCATGAGGACACAAATTATGATGAGCCAACGAATGATTTTTTTTATTAATACAGATCACGCAATAAATTCCTATTCAATTCAAATTTTATGTGTTCTTCATCAAAATGCTGTTTTTGATCAGGGACACGTATGTTCGACTTAATTTTCTTGTTTAAACCTCGTTCCAGTTGAGAGTATACATTCTAAAAATGAAAAGTAGAAAATTACCCCTTAAAAGGGGCTACAGACTGAAATTCAGATGGTTTGAACTGAACAGTTAAATATGACAAGCTACAAAACTGAGAGTTTACATCAACAATCGGATGAAAAATAAGTAAGTTAATGATTTTTTTTTAAAGTTGTGCATTTTAGACAAAACAGCTAGATTATAGTCTCATGCAATTCAATGAGCAAATACAAGTTTAAATATATATACATTATAATTTACAAACTAAAGTTTCAAAACAAAAAAACCCCTCCAAAAAAAAAAAATAAATGAAAAAGCTATGAGCTATTATTATACCTACAAATAATCGAACAGGATACATGGTTCATGCAGTTCGTCCGTGAGTAATATTCAAATATTTGATTTCTCTTCATTAGGCTTATTGTTCCAAACGGCTACAAGATCCTGCTTCATCATGGCTCATTTACGCAAACCTCAAAACCTCAAATTTTCTCTGAAAAAATATAATTAAAGCCTATCCTGATATAACCAAGCAATAGTTTAGCATTGGATATACATGCAAATAAAATCTTCTTGTTTGTTGGCCGGTTTACTTCATAATTTTTTTCGAAAGGAATTGAAATGTTTATTTTTTTATTATTATTCTTTTTTTAAGAGAGGGGAAGAAGGCGCCATCCCGTCCTCTCCCTGCCCATACCAATTTCAGTATAACTGATATGTAGATCCATAGAAAATAAGAAAGAGAGAGAAAATAGAGAGAGTGGATATAAAACAAGATAATGTTTATCCCATTCCTTTCGAGTTACATTTTCTACTGCCACACGAAAAGTTCTTAGAATTTTTATGGATATCGTAAAAATCACATGATGCCTAAATTTCTTTTCCGCGCTTCGCGCTCGCAAGCTTAATTATATTGTAGGGTGTATCGGTGTATATCTTAGATGGAAAAAACATGAACAGAATCTTGTTAGTTCTGAAAGCTTCCTGAGCCTACGGAACTCTCGCCCCTCGTGTTGGCTCGATGGGCCCACTAATCAATAGGGTTATCATTGTCACATTCTCTGTATGTCTAATCCACAGGGTTCAAATCCATTGGTCTAACTAACAATTGGGTCTAAATCTCCCTTGGTCTAATTTTCACTTCGTCTAACGAGCACTTGATCTTGTTGCCAATTCGTCTAATAGTTAGATGGATCTAAATGTAATTTCGTACAACCCAAATGAATATGTGGTTCTATTACCAGTTTACTGGAATTGACCAAATGGTGAGGACCATTTGGCATTAGACAAACTGGACATTAGACAAATGGTAAATAGGAGAAGTGATAATGAGACAAAAGTAATTAGACGAAGATTGTAGGCAAAATGGAATTTAGACAGGGGATGAAACCAAATGGGTATTAGTGAAATTAGGTTTTAGCCAGACAATTATACGCTCGATAGCACTCCCGCCCCATCAAGTTGATTAACAACCTCGCCGATCTTGCAATATACGATTTACCAACAATTATTGGCATAATAATATAATTTATATTTGACCATGGTATACAGGCGAGATCCAGGATCATGAGGTGGGGGTGGACGATATTGGAATTTCAGATTTTGTAGCAAACACCCATTTCTTAAAGGTCACGCCGCGGCAGTCGAGCAAACGTGCAGTCATTTTTTCATGTCACGCTGGCCAAAGCAATAAATAATTAAAAAAAAAAAAAAAAAAAAAAAACGGAGGGGGGGGGGGCGGCAGGCGGATTGTTTTTGGGCCATCCAAAATGTCTAATTCTCAAAAAACAGCCAGAGGCGCCACCGCTACTAGGGGGTAAGTAATTCATGGAGGCCATTCATATTTCTTCTTACGGGGGGGGGGGCAACATTTAAAACCATGATTTAGGTGTTTTCTAAATTTTGGGTTAGGGTCGGGCCGTCAAGCCTCCTGGACCGCACCTGTTTGGTATCGTTTCTGTAGCATCTCCATCATCATAGACGAAATCTCAAAATATGATCGTTTTTATAGCTCGGTTATCGCCTTTGTTTAAACACTCAAAAACCCGGAAGTTTCCCTTACCAAATTCTTAAAATCTTCCAAAGAAATTGTCTTCGATTTTCAGAAAAGGGGATACCAAATCTGGCTTTTTTATTTAAATCATTAACAGGCAAACAAAAATAGGCGTCAGCATCGTCTAATGAATGTCTTTTCGACCAATGTTTACCTTTTAAACATTGTAACTTTTAAGCTTGTCACGTTTGCATCCCAATAAATAGACACGAAACTTTCAGTTTTTACATTGTCGAAACCAGACGAAAACCTCTTCAATTGAAGCAACGTCGTTACCCTACGAGGGATTGAAGTTTGTCAAAATGACTATTTTCACCTTATCCAAATCTGAACGAGGGAGAAAAGACATCCGGGACATCCTGAAGAACAGCTCATGTAAAGCAGTAGATCTATTGTTTGAACATTTCTCGCTCTCCCCTCCTCTTTTTTTTTTTTTTTTTTTTTTTTTTTTTTGGGGGGGGGGTGTTTATGGTATTTACAATAATTATTAAATTTTAATTTAAAAGTCAATCAATGGTTTTAATATTTTTCAATACAATTCAAATACTTGAGTAAATTACAAAAAGAGAAAAAAACTCAGCGGTGGAATATTTATGTTTCTCTCTCACTGTCTTCTCCACTTTCTCTCTCTCTCTCTCTCTCTCTCTCTCTCTCATCTCTCTCCTCTTCCTCTCTTATTGTTTCTCTCTCTCTGTCTCTCTTCTGAAGCAATTAACTGAAGAAAGGATAAGTCAAATTGCAAATGCACTGAAGAAGGGCGAAAGCATAACAATTATCTTTTTCCTTTGGGAAATTCATTATAAAGATTACTAACAAGGGTCACTTTCGTAATAAAGAAATTCACAAACAGGATCAAGGGATAGTAAACGGGGGTTCCCCATCACTCCCACCCAAAACACTGCGCAAACTACAAAAGGAGGGGTCATTCACATTGTGAGTGAATGAGATCAAATATGTAATCCCACAATGAGATTGAAAGAATCAGACTTGTTTGAGAAATACCCAAGCTGTAATATCTTAGATCTCAGACTATAGCCCAGAAGATCTGGGGAACCAATTATCAAGGACTGTCAGACGTGTTATCCGAACAAATTTGCTTCTCAGCCAATCAATGCAACATTAGTAGCTTATAACAGTTTGCTAGATAAACGTCAGACAAGTCCATTGATGAAATACCCCCCAATGAGTGGGCCGGGGAGGGCGGTAGGCCCTACTAAGGAGAAAATTGTGTTTCATCCTCGTCGGCCGTTCCAAAATGAAACATAAGAACATTTATTATCCCATCCCTAACCTGATAAAAGAGTGTAGCATATACCATCTTCTTTCGTAACATTTCTGTTTCCAATCTTGAGCTCTGAATTTGTTATTTTTTCAGTAGCAATAGTGTTTTGGTTATCATCAAAATATCACTTGTTTTTTTAATCATCACATATATTGACTTTTAAAAAGGCACTAATTTTTGTTTAATTCATCATTCTAAACGAAACACTTTCGGTTACCTCTTTTAATGACAGCCGTAGTATATATAACTCATTTTATATCAAAGATGGACTATTCTTAGTTCTTAAAAAAGAGGAATAAGTTCAGCAATTAACGCACCTTCTACTTTTTTTTAGGCCAAGGCAGTTAGGAATTTCTAAGAACGAGAATGGTGGATGTCAACATATGTTATTTTATCATGTTTATGTTCAGCGGGCCCGCCTTGAAAAGTGTAATAGTAAAAATTGAAGTGGCTACCCTGGCTGGATAAATAAAGTTTTATTCTTATCATTCAAACGGGCCAAGAACTTAAACTTCCTTTAAACAAAACCTAAATAATTTGTGAGACCTCGCCATGGCAACGTTGGCAAGTAGTAATTAATTCATGAAAACCTATTTTATTTATTTTATACAGAGGTTACCCGACAAAACATAGCCTCCAAATTGCTTTCTGAATAAAAGTTGAAAGAAACACCCGAAAATTCCTCACAGAAACCCTAAAAAAATATCCACAAGAAACTCGTCCTAGTTATCCGAAAGAGCTTTCTTTGTGAAGACGGGTAGCAAGTCCTTAGCTTTTGTTTCATTATTACTTTATCAACAAGCCGTAAAGACAATAGGAATCTTTAGAATCGATTTATTTTTCTTCGTTGTTTGGGGGGGGGGGGAAGGGGTTACGGTTCCATTCTTCCTTATAAATAAGGCGAATACTTTCATTCCATCATTACTGTGCTCAGGCCTTCTATCGCCACCCTCCCCTAAAGAATTTGACCTATGTTGCTCTTCAATTCCGAACGATTAGTCTTCACTTTGAAATTGGCAATTTAAATTTGTCAAAATGACA
>CALNVZ010000641.1:3240459-3252376 GCA_940671915.1 Paracentrotus lividus | reverse complement strand
AATGGTAGTGATGGTGATAATAAGGACAATGTCGATAATGGTAATTGGAATAATGAAAATGTCAAAGATAAATAATAGCAAATGGCAGGGTTAATAATCATGAAAAACATATAGGTCGTTTTCACATTACTAGTCTTTACAATGAATTATCATCTTACCAAATAATCAATGATAAATTCCTAAATCCTCATAGCATTCTGTCATTTGAAAAAACCAACTAAGAATCAAAGAAACTTGTCGGCTAATTAAAAACATATTCAAAGAAAAAACAAAAAGGTCAACTAATGATACCCTAACAACACTGTCACACAGACTCCAAAACTAAATGACTAGTGACATATTATGTCCATTTTTATTGTATTTTTTTTCTCACAAGGCAAAGAGCTTTACCTGAGCCTAAGGATGAGGCTTAAGGGCGGGGTTTGGTCTCCTCCTCCTGTTGTGCTTGGCTCCGTCTCTGCATTCCTTGTCGCATCCACAGCCTTCACATCCTCATTCTTGATGGCCTACAGACATATCACAAATTCAAGTTTTGAAATAATAACAATGCCTTTAATTTGTGGATTTCATAATACATGAGCGTAAGTTGCGTCCTTATTATGACATCACCCCCTGCGTCAATCCTGAGAGATTGGTCAGCAAAAGTTGAGTCAACACCATCCATTAATCACTGTGTTTCTCTTTCACAAAAATTACAAACCTCATTTAAACACTAGGGCCTACAATTTTCCTGGGATCACACTTGTAGTTCTATATTGATTAATCCTTATTGCTCCCTGTGCTTTGGATTCATCGATCAGTTAAGCTTTCTTTCATATTTCAATTCTAACTCGCGGTGAGTACTATAGGGGAAAGTAAGTTGTTGACATAGGAGGAAAAGTAGGCCTCTCATGAAAATGAACTTTGGTGGCACATATATTAAGGAAAGCACGAATTGTATTTCTTACTTATGTAAAATAAAATTCCAACTTAATGTAAAAAAGCCGACGCATGGCTTGGCAAAACCATGGTGACTATAAAAAAACCTTAGTATCATCAGTAGAAGTATACAGCAAAAACAAACCGGAAAGAAAGTAATTTAAAAAAGAAATGGAGTCATTAAAAAAAAAAAAAGTAAGTAAATTTCCCTGTTTTCTATTGTTAAACTGTATTACACTGTATGTACATGCTGATTCCATAACATTGGCTCCAGCGACAATTGCTTTGTTGTAAATTCCAAACACTAATTTCAACATTGAACTTAGCACTATACCCTAGCCTTAACCTAACATAAAACCTTATTGCAACCTCAGCCTGACCCTAAATCTTAGAAGTAAAGACCAGACCAAATGTCATGTCACCCAATCACAGGGCGCCACAAACCCACTTGCAAGCTTGCCTGGGGCAAGTGAAAACCACTGGTGGGCAAGTAAAGATAAAATTCACTTGCCCGATCGGGCAAGCCATGATTTGAGAGAATGATATACATGTACATGTATGTGCGACATTTCACCTAAAAAACACAATAAAATATGCGTTTGTGAATACGAATCACACAAAAAAAAATTGCTAAATATTCTTGTATGCAATCTTCCTATACGCTCATCGTTTATGGACTCTTATTAGGTCTCAGATGGTAGTTGCTATTAAGAATAGAATCATAATTAGGGTCTAAACAAAGAAAATCCGGGCAAGTGTTTTCTTCTTGTGGGCAAGCAAAATCAAATTTCACTTGCCCGACAGGGCAAGCGAAAAATAAAATTTTTGTAGAGGCCTGCAATCATCTTTTTTTTTTTTACATGTAGTACACAATTCAAGGATTACTGCACTAAAAAATTATCTTTTATGGAAAATTTGAGAGAAAAAGAGAGAGAGAGAGAGAGAGAGAGAGAGATTTACCTGTGTTTCTGTCTTGGTTCCCATCTCATTCTCTATAGCTTCTTTGAACATTGGTCCAACTCTGGGCGACCGTCCTATGCTTGCTGCCTTGCCCTCTTCACTATTCTCATCCAATTCATCATCTGACCATTCCCATCCTCCGTCCACTGTCCTGTGAAGACGACCACTTGACCCTGGTACTCTCTTGACCTATTAAGATAAAGGTCAATGCAATTGGTCAATCTTAAAATCTTCAAAGAATATCAAGTTGTTATACATTGCATATGATCTAGATTCAGATATAAACTAGTCAAACATTCAGCTCATCATCGGACAATTCCCACCCTCCGTCCATGTGTAGGCAACTGTTAACCTATAAAGATGAAGGTCACAAACCTCTTTGGCAATCTTCAAATTGTGATGGTTCTAGGGGCATTGGATTAAGGAAATCATTATTCATTCTTCACAAGAAATTGAACATGTTTTAGGCAATATATGGGCATGTACCTCATCATAATGATCACAAAAGACAGTACAATAAATAGATTTTTTGTTTATCTTGCTTTTTTTTTGCCTTGGCATACATTATCATATTCAACGTTTAATAACATAATGTGAGTTACGTACAAATGCTGCATCCAATTTTTTTTTCTTCAAATTGTTGCCAAAAGTTGTGGGGCACCTGGAAAAAAAAAGGAATTGAATGCTGGATCATGATTTGCAGTAGTTATGCAGCAAATTGAGGGTTTTGTACAGGGGAGAGGGGACAAAGCAACTCCCCAGTCTGAATAGGGTTTACTCTTTGCCCTATGTAATCCCCCATCTGCCACATTAAATTTCCCATTTTACAGAAAATTTCCAATGCAAAAAAATGTTGGTAAATACAATGCAATGGGAGGTGGAACCAAACATTACTAAATGTATTCATCGCTTTTGTTTGTGTGTGTGAAGAGCGGGTTAAAATGCGCTCCATCCCTATGGGGACTTTAGTCGAACTTGGCAGTCCGGTAAATGTTCTGCAAGTTGAAAGAAGCGGGCAAATAATTAAATGAGGATAAGAATGAGAAGCATCTGACTTACATTTTGTTGTTGGGATTGAGTGACCTTGAGACCTTCTTGAATGAGGCTGTCAATAAGAAACTTCTTGTCTCTTCCTTTCTTGAAGAACTGACTCTTCAGCAACTCTGAGGCTGTAGGTCTGCAAAATTAGAAAATTGATGCACTGTAGTCGTGAAAATAATCGCGGTACATTAATTTTCACGTATTTCGCGCAAAGAGCGTCAGGCGCAAATTTAAAAACCTGCAAATATATGGGCATGATTTATTACGCATGTATTGAATAAGTTCAATTGCAAGCTTACGAACACGCAGCATGAATTTAAGAACCTGTGAACATGTTTTCAGGCCACTCAGCGTGAAAAATTTATCATGCGAAAATAACAGCGTATAAAGTAACTGACAATGAGCTAAATATTTCTAATAATAATAGCAAAGAAAAAAGTAAAATTGGTACTTTCATGCACTCTTTTTGATGCACTTTTTAATTTTCATTAATAAAGTGTCATTATTTAATGGTTTTAGTTTTTTAAATGTAGCATAAAAATAAAATTTGTGCCAATTTGAGTATCAAAAAGTGATCAATTTAGATCTAAGGGAAAACTTTGGCATCTATAATAATATTTATTACATTTATAAGAACCAATTTAAAACGGATATTCTGACTGGTTCAGCATGATTTTGTTTGCAAGACGTGTATCCAACAAGGATCTTGATTGGTTACCGTACCTTTTAGCTGGATCCTTCTGCAGGCATTTCGAGATCATCTTCCTGAATTCCTTGCTGTATTTCTTGTATTCATCTTTGTTTTCGGAACAGGAATCAAGGTTAGGTGGCTCATTTTGAAGTGTTTACATAAGAACCTGGAAAACATATCGAAATTAGGCATTTTATATCATCTTCCTGAATTCCTTGCTGTATTTCTTGTATTCATCTTTGTTTTCTGAACAGGAATTCAAGGTTAGGTGGTCATTTTTGAAGGTTTAACATAAGAACCTGGAAAACAATGAAACAATCGAGATTAGGCATTTTATATATCATCTTCCCTGGAATTCCTTGTGCTGATTTTTCTTGTATTCATCTTTGTTTTCTGAACAGGAATCAAGGTTGGTGGCTCATTTTGAAGTGTTAACATAAGAACCTGGAAATACAATCAGAATTCAGGCATTTTAATATCATCTTCCTGAATTCTTGCTGTATTTCTTGTATTCATCTTTGTTTTTGAACAGGAATCAAGGTTAGGTGGCTCATTTTTGAAGTGTTACATAAAGAACCTGGAAAACAATGAACAATCAATTGTATGGGCATTTAATATCATTCTTTCTGAATTCCTTGCTGTATTTCTTGTATTCATCTTTGTTTTCTGAACAGGAATCAAGGTTAGGTTGGCTCATTTTGAGTGTTAACATAGAACCTGGAAACAATGAAACAATCAAGGAGAGGCATTTTAATATCATCTTCCTGAATTTCTTTGGCTGTATTTCTTGTATTCATCTTTGTTTTCTGAACAGGAATCAAGGTTAGGTGGCTCATTTTGAAGTGTTAACATAAGAACCTGGAAAAATGAAACAATCAAGATTAGGCATTTTAATCATCTTCCTGAATTCCTTGCTGTATTTCTTGGTATTCATCTTTGTTTTCTGAACAGGAATCAAAGGTTAGTTAGTTCGTTTTGAAGTGTTAACATAAGAACCTGGAAAACAATGAAACAATCAAGATTAGGCATTTTAATATCATCTTCCTGAATTCCTTTGCTGTATTTCTTGTATTCATCTTTGTTTTCAGAACAGGAATCAAGGTTAGGTGGCTCATTTTGAAGCGTTAACATAAGAACCTGGAAAAATAATGAAACAATCAAGGTTAGGCATTTTAATATCATCTTCCTGAATTCCTTGCTGTATTTCTTGTATTCATCTTTGTTTTCTGAACAGGAATCAAGGTTAGGCGGCTCATTTTGAAGTGTTAACATAAGAACCTGGAAAAACAATCAAACAATCAAGATTAGGCATTTTAATATCATCTTCCTGAATTCCTTGCTGTATTTCTTGTATTCATCTTTGTTTTCTGAACAGGAATCAAGGTTAGGTGGCTCGTTTTGAAGCGTTAACATATTAACCTGTAAAAACAATGAAACAATCAAGATTAGGCATTTTAATATCATCTTCCTGAATTCTTTGCTGTATTTCTTGTATTCATCTTTGTTTTCGGAACAGGAATCAAGGTTAGGTGGCTCGTTTTGAAGTGTTAACATATGAACCTGGAAAAGAATACAATGTGATAGACATAGTCGGTGGTATTCTCATAGCCATGGTTTACTTAACCTTAGGTTAACTTAGACCACACTTTTATGGAGTGCCAGTTCTCAACTCATTCACCAAGTAAAAAATTATTCTAATCCGGCAGCAAAAGTTGTCATATGTGTCATGAAATGAGAAGATTAGGAAATTATGAAAATAAAATGAATTTTGATGAATCAATCGGTACATTATCTTTGCCATGAGTATGGAAGATGCAAGATAATACCCAGCATTCCATAGATGTGCGGTCTAAAGTTCTAGTTTAGACTAGGGTTAAACCTAGGTTAAATTATCAGAATACCACCCAATATGTCTCGCCTTTTTTTGCACTTAATCATTCACAATAAGTTATTCTAGTTTATTAATATTATGGCTGACAATACCAAAAAAAAAAAAAAAAAAAAAAAAAAAAAAAAAAAAAAAAAAAAAAAAAACATAATTAATTTCACGAAATGAAGATAGGCCATGTACATTGAACATTGAATGATTACACTACGACATGCCAAATAGATTGCCAAAACTTTATCCAGCTATTTTGACAAAGCATATACATGTAGATCTGTATTCCCTACAGTGTGTATATTCTCAATTAAATTGTGGTAAAACATTATACACCTCATTTAAAAATCTTTACAATAGTCTACCTGGCATACTTTAATTGCAGCTTAGTGATTAAACTCGATTAATTAATCCTATTTGGCACTTCATATCCAAGTCATTTGATACACAGCTTGATGTAACACTCTACGGACACATGCAGAGCATATCATGGTAGGGGGTTATGCCAATAGCATGCTACTATGCTTTTATATAGATGCTAAATATGGCACGAGCTTGGCGAAAGTCTGCTGACATTTATGAGTGCACTCCTAAAATTGATGGCTTAATGGGTCAACAATTAAAGCCAATGTTGAGATCTGGTAGTTCAATTGGGAGAAACTGGCTCAATTGAAATTTGTTATGTGAATTGGTCATTTGAACCAATAAAACTTTAGCAAACTTTGGACAACTTTTTCAAAGTCAATTTTATTGAAAACTGCCTTAACTTGAAGAGATGAACAAAGTCATGTTTTTATTGTTCTTGTGTCAATTATAATAGTAAAATTAGCACTAATTTATTATTTACATGAGATATGACCATGACCCTCTCTTACCTTGCTTTTTGTTCCTCCGGAGAATCAATGCTATAGACCGAACGACAGATTGAACTACCAACATTTTCCTACTTTCATGCCCTCCATAATACCCTCTCACAGCCTTGCCTGGAACACGACGGTGGCATAAGGCCCGCCAAGGAATTACTTCATTCTGACAACCAAAGTCGACCTAGCTCGCAAAGTTGAAAGTTGGGGGCCGGGAGGGAGGTGGCGTAGAGAGGGTCATGTGATTATCTCGTAATAATAAATTAGTGCTATATTTACTAATTACTTCAATAATCACTAATGACCTCTCTACCTGCTGCTTAGTCAAACAGACAGGCAACCGATCCCAAGCAGGGTGGACAAAAGAGAGGCAGGGAGGGCTAGAGGCTCTTTGGTAAGTCTGCCGGGTGGCCGCTCGAACAACACCGAGACACCAAGAACGCTCCTCGCCAAGCAAACGTCACGTAGGTTAAATAATGAATGGGAATTACTAGAGCGCAGTTACGCTGCCTTTCAAACATCTCAGTGGGAACGCCTGCAAAGAGCGCCCAGAAGCACTGATACCTCTGGTATCGTGAGCTCTGGGGGCCCTTCCTGCATAAGGCGTCGGACCCGCCGCTTTAATTCCCTCCTCACGATCCATGGAATGGAGTCGGGGGAAGCGGCGAAAAGGGATCACGAGTAATGATGAAGAGTTATCACTCTTACGACGCGATTCGGATCTGGAAGTATCCATTTAAGGCCTACAGCGGACCCAACCTTGTCTCCGGGACCGAAGAGAAGGAGGAGAGTGTTGAGAAAGTCTCCACGGTCCCGATAAGAGGCAGTCTGGTTTTAGCAAGAACGAGGTTTCACGGCGAAAGACGCACTCCCGACGGTTCGATACCGCTGATGTGGCCTCGTCAGCTATACTCAGGGCATGAAGCGACTTTCGTTGTGGCCTGAGCCACCGCCACTAGGAAGACAGTCTTACTGCAAGTTGGTGAAAAGACTTCCTTGACAGCGGCTTCGAAGGAGGGTTAGCTAACGCCTCCAAACCTTAGGCAAACTCCAAGAAGGAGCTAGGGGAGTGGACTGAGGTCTTTCGTAGAAAGAACCGCTAACAAGCGGCAACAACTCGGGAGTTGGAAACGTTCGACCGCGTCATGAAACCCATCGTGAATAGCCGCAATGGCAGAAGATAGCCCGTAAGGTCGAGAGAGAACGGCTTGTCGAAAGGTGGATAAAAATCCGCTAAGACGTGGCAAGGGCCTCCTTGGGGAGTAAACTCTTCTCGCACACGTAGGTCAGGAAAGGAGCTTATGACGGAGTTATATAGTATTATAGCATCGACTCCTCCGGCTCCCGCCATGAGGGTCCGAGGCCCTTTCCGAGAAGCCAACGAGATTGCCTGAGACCTGACAATGGCCATGCAGTCAAGCGAAGCCGACTCGGGGCTCGTGGAAGGCGCGGAGATCGCTGACTCACAACGTCCCGCCAACGAGGAGAGGGGCCACGGACGACCGACCACAAGCTCGCGAGAGGCGAGGAAACCATGGTCTGCCCGGCCAGTGAGGACTATTAGAACATCCAAGCCCCGTCCTCCACTAGCTTGGCCATAGTACTTGGGATCAGCGAAAGGGGGGAAATGCATAAATTCTCATCCCTCTCCAGCTGAACGAGAACGCGTCTTGAGCGTACGCTCCGGGTCCCGAGCCTCGAACAGTCAGACGGAAGACGATGATTGAACTCGTTCGCAAATAAATCGATGTCGAACGGGCCCCAATCTCGTATCAACCATCGAGAGGGTCTGATGATGACCATCCGAGGGAAGAAGATTGTGCGCGGGACAGAAAGCCGCTATAACTTCTCTTTCCGACCGGTAGCGTACGAGGCAGACGGGAGGTATACCTCTCTCCCTGCACCATCTCCACAGCTGAGCCGTCAAGCGGTTCAATGTCCGGGAGTGTGTGCCCTCTGACGATTTATGTAGCCGCCACGCTACATGTCCGTCAGAATGAAACCCGAGCGGCCTAACAGTCGATCCTGAAAAATTCCATGGATGACTGAACGCTAAGCATTCTAACACATTGATGTGGGGGAGGGAGGTCAGTTGAGACCAGTCCCCGCCTGTCCACTGACCCTCGCAATAGGCCGCCCAAGCCCTGGAGTGACGCGTCCGTGGAAATCGACACGGATTGGTAGAGTCACAAGAAAGGCATGCCCTGGAAAGAAACACAAGCTCTTCCACGGAGCTAGCAGCCGCGGCCATCTCCGGCGGGAGGGGGACCCAGGTTCTCGAGACGAAACTCCCTGCTGGAGTAACGTTTGTGAGGTGCCACTGAAAGGGCGCATAAGCCGCGCAGTCCGGTACCAGGCCGGTGAGGGCTGGATAGCAACCCCAGATGAATCGAGAGCCACAGCTTGGCTCTCGCCCTGGGGAGGGAGCTGAGCGGTCGAGCACAGAACATAATGTCTCGTATCGAGCTTGGCGCTCGACCGGCGCTCGCTCCGGCGAGCATGAGCAATCCAACTCGGCTCCCAGATAAACTGGTGTGCGAGTCGGTGAGAGCTCTGACTTGTCCCAGTTCACGAGCAACCCAACGCTAGGGTCCACCGTAGGAGGATCGTCCGGTGGTAAAGCAGCTCCTGGAATTGGCTACTAAAAGCCAGTTGTCCAGGTAGACGCAAAGTCTGAGGGCTGCTCTGGCTCCCTGAGGAAGGCTACCAAGGCGCCCACGACTCGAGTAAAGACTCGTGGGGCCAATCTCAGGCCGAAAGGCAGTACCCGATAACGGTAGGTTCTGCCCAGCACTGAGAACCCCAAAAGGTCCCTCTACCTGGGGTGGATAGGCACGTGGAAATACGCATCTCTCAAGTCTAGAGATATCGCCCAATCCTCCGAGCCGAGAGCAGGAAGAATCCTGCCGAGGTGCTCGTAATGGAAGTGCTCCTTGGGAAGGAGCGTATTGATCCTTTTCATGTTCAGGATCATGCGTAATTTGCCCGACCGGTTCGGGATAATGAATATCGGAGAGAGGGACAACCCACGGTGGTCCCTCACTTCCTCTATTGCCCCCTTTGTCAGCAGCGAAGAAATCTCCCCCGAGATATGCTGCTGATAAAGGGGGGAGAGTCTGGGGGTGCGTCTCCTGATGGCGCCGCCTGGGAGGGGACCCGTGAGAGGAACACGGTAACCCTCCCGGACGATCGACAGCACAAATGCGTCGTCGGTGATCTCTTCCCAAGCGGGAAGATGCACCTGGTGACGCCCCCCAACTTTCACCGGAACCGGTCGGGCCGCACCGTCACCCCCGACCCCCTTTGGCTTTCGCCTTGGAGGAGGGGAGAGAGGAGCGGGACTTAGAGCCAATTTTTCCTACTTCACTGCCCTCCCATAATACCCTGCCTCACGCCTGCCTGAACACGAACGTGGCGATAGCCCGCCAAGGCAATTAACTTCATTCTGTTTTTCGAGTCCGTGCGGACCGGACCTTCCTGAAATCTCGGCGTGTAGCTCGTTCCTACTTGCGATTTGAATTATATATTATCAAATATTTTGCGCTTCCAAAAAGCCTCTTATTACGCCTAGCGTTAATTTCGGGTGCTTTAGGTTCATTGCGCCCCTCCTTTTGACCAAGAATTACGTCCTTTTTCGGACGTTTTTCTTCCGTTTCCAACCCAGTCCCACTCGTTTATTTGTACTGTGGTTGGTGGTCGTCGGGTTGGCGCCTGTTTTTCCTTTGAAAACTCAGTCCGATTTCTCCGACTCTTCCCCTTGGGTTGTTCTCCTTTAGGAGGGTTTCCTTCTTCATTTCTAATCTATTTTTGACATTTGAAGTACGTTTTGTTTTATTATATGTACTTGTTTCCGCGGCCATGTGGCCTTTGGCGGAATCTTCCAGGTCCTCGGAATTCGGTTTTGTCTGACGCCATCTTGTTTGTCGGCGTGTGTGTGTGATTGTGGTCGAGCGCCTCCTTGTTAGTCGCTCTTCCGTGCATATTCCGTTTTTCTTTGGTTATTCCGGAGTTTCGTCCCGTTTCGTCCAAAAAATAAAAAAATAAAAAAAAAAAAAAATAAAAAAATAAAAATAAAAATAAAAAAAAATAATTAATTTTTTATTCTTCGTCTAGCCTATTCTGGACGGGGTTTTCTTTTTTTGGAGTTCTCCGCGAGCCGGCTAATCAGCCGTCTCGCTGTCGTTCCTCAGTTTCTAAGGAATTAGTTTAACGCTTACTAAGAAAATTTTTTGTTCTTTTTCTTTTCAGAAGGCGTTCTAACCATGGACAGCAGGAGTGACTCCTCTGCGACGCGCAGAGCTGGTGATTGGTCTCTTCGAAGCGGTTTCGGCCGGTATCGAAGCTTGCCCGGTGGGAAGCCGTCCTGACCGCCAGGTCGTCGCCTCTCCCTGCCTAAGAAAGGGGGGGGGAACTCGCCAGCGACACTTGTGTCCAGCGCGGGCTCCACCTCCTCTAAGTCCAGCACTAAGAAAAGGTCTTGTAGCTCGAGAGCACTAAGGCTAAACGTCCAACGTTTGCCAAGGTGCTAAGACCTTGTCGTCTCGGTTGCTCCGGCAAAGGAACGAGTTTGTTCTTCCCAGACGTCTCGCCCCTCGGCCCCCCCGCCCGTGTGTAGCACAGGAAATTGCGGTTTCTGTCTCACTCGCGGGATGAGAGTCGTCGCACCACGTCTCTCGCTCAGCATGCCCTCGGCGTGCCGAGTACGGTTTGGGAACCCGTGCGCCGCAGTTTCTGTATCTGGCGGAACCACCTCCATCATGGGTAACCCCAGAGATGGCGGCTCCGCTTCCCACGCCGGAATGCTCCCACCCACGTCAAGCGCTTGTTCGTCTTGGTCGTCTAGTGGCTGCAGGGCTATTACGGCTATCCCTTGGGATACGCCCAAACGCCAGCCGGGAGTTCGTATCCATCGAACGACCGGCCTTCGACCCCAGGATGTTCTACACCGAACGTCCGGGATATTTGATTAATCCGCTCCAGATGCGCTGCTCGGACCTGACCTGCAGTGTCCGAGAGTGCCGGAATTATCCCGACCCTTGGTGTGCCTCCGGCACCCTACCAGCGGTTACGCTCCCTATCCCTTCAGGCCTCTGCTCCCAGAGGTGATGGAAGGCAGCAAACCCCCCGTGGCAGTGTACGCGCCAGGCCCCCATCACACGACACGCGCCTGGTCACAACCACCCGGCGCCCCGACCGTACGGCCCCCAGGATACGTGCGTGATCGGTGATGACTCCGAAGCTACTTCGGACGTTTTCTCACTCTCCAGCCAAAAGTCTCCCCCGGGAGTCCTCGCCGTCTCGACCTCCCCTTGTGTGAGCCTGAGTCGGGATTGGTCGGAGGAAGGACTCGGGCGGGCTTAACCAGTCGAAGTCTTGCACAGACCTCTGATGACTCAGAGGTCCGCGACCAGCAAGGTGGACTACTCCACTCTGATCTTGCGGCGTAGCAGTTACGCCTTTTGGACAAGTACGAAGCCTGAGCTTGTTCTAGCCTCCGCGCTCCGTTGCCTTGATGTCTGCTTGCTTCTTTCGAAGCAACCCAAACCATAGCATTAGCCTGCCCCC
>CALNVZ010000641.1:3213104-3239283 GCA_940671915.1 Paracentrotus lividus | reverse complement strand
GTTTGGTAGTCAATTGTGGTTCGGTCTTAGCATTGTTCTCGGGGAACAAAAGCAAGGTAAGAGAGGGTCATGTGATTATTGAAGTAAATTAATATTTTGACAATTTATCATCTTGTATTTAAAAAAAATCATATTTAATTGTCACTAAATTACTTAGTGTAAAATGTTTTACTTCTATGAATGTGGCAGAAAATAAAAATGAAATCAAATCTGCTGTACAAAATGAAAGATTATGAAAGATTTCCATTTCATGTTTTTATCTTAAAAGGTACCTTCATAGTTGGGAACATTGCACAGTGGGCTGCACCAGTATCTAACTTTACGGGAAAGATTTCAAACACTCATATCTGCCCTTAAGCCCAGCGCACGCTATGCGATGCGATTGCACTAAGATCCGATTGCAACAAATTGCCAATCGCATCGTAGTGCAATCGCATCGCAGGCCAGCGCAGACATTGCAACATGCGCTGCATATCACCATGGTACCCCTCTTTTACGCGCATGCGCGCAGTAATACAACCTCCATCTCTAGCAAATCTGATTGGCTGAAATTATCAAAATTGCAGGAAAATCGCAGGAAGATTTGACATGTCAATTGTCTGAAATTTGGTCTGCGATTTTTCTGCAACACATCGCATCACAGTTGCAGCGTGTTGCAAGTTGGCGCACACTCCGCGATTTTGTTGCAATCGGATCTTAGTGCAATCGCATCCCATAGTGTGCGCTGGGCTTTATAGTTTATACAAAGAAATATTGGATTTCGTTTTCATGTTTGTGTCTTATAAGATACCTTCATAGCAGGGAACTTTGCATAGGGGGCTGCACCAGTGGCTAACTCAATAGCAAGAATTCCAAAACTCCAGATATCCGCCTTGAAGTTATATCCAGTGACCTGCCAAATTAAGCAAATATATATTTAAAAAAAATTAGATTGAAAACATCTTCTGAGCTCAATAATCATTTTTTAAATTTATTATTTGGTATCTCTTGATCACATGAAAGCACAAATCTGCTTTTTTAAAACATCATTCTACAGTAACTTGTCTCCATCGTGTTGTAGATGACTGGTATGAATCACTAAATAATCATGAAATGGTAGCGCTTGTTTTTTAGACATATCGAAATGCTTTGACACAATTAATCATGAAATGTTTATTATTTAAATTAGAAAATATGGGGTATCTGGAAATGAACTTTTATGGTTCAGAAGTTACTTGACAAACCGAAAGCAATCAGTAAGATGTCACGGTAAACAATCCATTTCCATTGATTTAACCGTAGGTATTCCACAAGGGGGAGTATAGGTCGGGATTTTTTTTTTTAATATTTATAAATGACATTGTTCAAAGCATTTCGTCGCAGTTTGTAATATTTTTGCTGATGATGTTATTGTATACATCTCTGACACTAAATTAAGTAACATTAAAAACAATTTACAAGTATGTTAAAATGAAATCAATCATTGGTATAATGAAAATTGTCTAAAGATTAATACTAGTAAAACAAATGTTATGCTTATTTCAACTCGTCATTCGAAAAACAAAGGAAAGCTAGAGGTAAACCTTAATGGAGAAACAACTCAAACAAGTTAATTCTGTAAGATATTTAGGCTTGAAGTTGATAGTCATCTCTCATGGAATGTTCATGTTAAAAATCTTTGTAGATAATATCATTTAAGTTACATGTACATGCCTTAGACACGTAAGTTCAACTCTTAAAACAGATTTACTTAACACTTTGTACAAAACAACTATTCAGGCCATGTATTGATTATGCTTTGTCAGGTTTGGGGAAATTGCTCACTTAAAAACAGGGAACTTATTAGAAGATTACACGACGAGCAGCACGTATTGTATTGAAGGAATATGATTTTTCTAAAAGTTGATACCGATTTGATGAAGAATCTGAAATGGCAATCTTTTGATACAGGAGGGATTATTTTTTATGTATTTTAGCATACCAATGTATATATGGTCTTGCACCTATTAGACTTTGTAATGATATTGAATTATTTATAGATAGGCATGGAATGAATACAAGAAATGCAGATTCATTAATGCTGTGTTACCTAAGCCTAATATTGAATGTTTAAGCAATCTTTTAAATATAGTGCAATCAAGACATGGAACTCCTTGCCAAATGAACTCCAAAATACTCCATACCTCGTATCCTTTAAGCGTTCATACAAGAATATGTATTTTATCCATAAACAGTAGATTGATTTTTTTATGTAATATCTTATCTTGTAATTGAGTATACTTTGTATAATGGTGTTGCACTCTATCTCTTTTCTCCCTCCCTCTTCTCTCCTTCTCTCTCTCTCCCCTTCTATCTCTCTCTCTCTCTCTCTACTTCTATATATTACTTGACTACACACTCTCTCTCTTGTCTCTCTCCTCCTTTTCTTACTCTGCCTTTTCTTCAAATTTTGCATCTTCTCTATTCTCCTTCTCTTCTAATTTCTATGCAGCCCTATTTTATATATGTATAAATTATTTCATGTCATATTGCTATTTTGATGTTTTTTTGTCCATATCAGGACCATGATGGAAACAGCTGTTGCTGATCATGTCTTTTAATCCTGTATAAATATGTTCTAATAATAAATAAAAAAAGTAAATGTAGAAAAAAAAAAAAAAGATTCAGAGAAATATTATTATTCCAAAATTTGTTTAATAATTGATTCTATATGATAGTAGCTTACATGCAAACACGACAATGAATTAACATTAGTTAATATTCAAGATATTTAAAGAGAATCAATTGAATTGCTATCAACTTTCAAAAAGCATATCTAAACAATGTCTTCCCCATTTCAAGATAAAAAAAAAGGCAAAAAGATAAGACATCTTATTAAAAATTAATCTACTTGTTCTATTTTGTAATGAGAATTTGACCTTTGACCTCTCACCTGTTCCATGACCTCTGGGGCCATCCAGCAGGGCGTACCAACGAATGTCGTGCGAACTTTGTCACGGGAGACATCTCCGCTAGTGGCAATCCACCCACTTACACCAAAGTCAGCTAGTTGGACTACACCGTCAAATCCAAGAAGAATGTTCCCTGCTTTTACATCCCTATTGGAGAGAATGGATTGGTCCAAAATTAACAAGATCAATAGGGAAATATGGTATGTTCCACTCTGAAATAGGGTACATTTCTAAAGTCAGACCAGAATTGAACACCAAAGTCTTATCAGTTAAACAGACACAGGGTAAAAGTTGCTAATTTGATAAATCACCTATGGATTTGCATGTTTTCATGGAGGTATTCAAGACCTTGTAAAGTTGCTTGAGGCATATTTATAATTAAAGCACTGCAAAGGGTGCCAAGTTTCATTAAGTAGATCAGTTAAGCAGCAAGTGTAAAAGTTGCCAATTTGATGAACAGTAAGGAAACTTACCTATGGATTTGACCGTTTTCATGGAGGTATTCGAGACCTTGTAAAGTTTCTCGTAGCATGGTGGCTATGACGGCTTCCTCAAACAGGCCTCCTTTTCCTTTCCCTTTCTTCAGCATATATTTAATGAGATCAAGACAGGAGCCTGATAAAAGAAAAAAAGAGGTATGAAGGAAGTGCCTACGTCTGCGCACCTAAGATTTGATACTAGTTAAAAACTGTGAAAATAATTGAATAGAAATGATTTTCAGCAAGTTTTATTTGCTACCCTGAAAATTTTAACCATTGTCAATGCCACTGAAAAAGTTTCAAGTCAAAAACTTAACTGCATTTGAACTGTGTGTAAAATGAGTTTAGTGCGCAGACATGGGCACTCTCCAGTTTTGCTACAAAAAATGACAAGATCGTCTTAAAATGATGAAAAACATTGTTCTTAAAAATAATTCTTCAATTTTTTTTTGGTTTGGATTGATCATTAGAACATAAAGAATGGAATACCATTGATAAATCTTAAAATAATATTTTATTTTATTTTTTTAATCCTTCAACAGATTTTGTTTCACACCTACCGCATATATGCCTTTTTATGCTTGTTTTTAAACTCCAGGATGGATTAAAATCTTACCAGCTTCGAGAAGCCTCATGACAAGCCAGATTTCATCCTTGACAACGAAGGATGTATAATACTGCACCACGTTGATGTGCTTACACAAACACATAGCCTGAATCTCTTTCTGTACATTATATGAACCAATGATAAAGATACACATTAAAGTGAGAGCGAACTGAGCAACACTCCCATTGACTGTGTGTTATAAATAATTAGTATTAAAGTATACCTTTTGAATTTGAGATAACTATTAACAAAACGGTGTATAAATTAACCTACAATTTAATTTGTATTGGGAAACTATAATGTTTTGAGGGGAAAAGTATGTGTTTTGCTACTTAGCAACATAATTATCATGGTGTGAATTCATTAGAAGTGAAAAAGTATGTTTTCATTCAAATGAGCCTGAATTATAAGACTACACTCTCAGGATGTTGCATTATTGGCTAGGAATCGGGGCGGAATCAAGTAGTTGAGGACTTGAGGTGGTGCTATATGAGGCTGTTAGTTTGTCCTGGCTTTAATATGTGTATGCTGTATTTTTTGCGTACATAATTTTTTGTGGTTTGCTTCAAAATGGGGAATTCGCGAGAGTATATTTTCATGGATTTATTGTATTTGTATTCACTTTGAACAGAAATATTAGGAAGTAAAAATTTTCATGTTCAGTAAGTCGCGAATTTCACGAAAATAAAACCACCATGAAATACAGTAGTTTAAGTAGATTAAAAAAAAATCTACATGTATTACTTTTTGAATTAATTGGCAGGTGATATGAAAGATTGCACCTTAAAACTATTGTTAGAGAATGATATTACCGTCAAATCATATTTTCATGTGTGTATTTTTACAAAGTATCATTCACTAATTTATTCCAACAATAAATGAAAGATATAATATCAAAAATCGGTTTTTAATGTGTGTATCTTTTTATGCAAAGAATCAACAAGAAAGCGGTACAGCCAGGAATCTACAATGTACTTGGCATTCAAAACAAATAGGAATTCTCGTAAATTACACGAAGCTTGAAGGGCTATTAATGTTGACATGCTTCCAATGTGTCCTGCTGACTTAAAACCACTAATATGTCTCCATCTTACCGTGAGTTCTTCCATAGTGGTGTTACACTTCTCCAAGTTGATCCTCTTGATGGCGCACTCCTCATTGCGAGGGATGCAGATCGCCTTGTGGACAGTCGCTGTGGCTCCATGACCTGATGGTGAGAATAAAATAAAGAAAAGAAAAATATTAGGCTTTCAAACTCTGCTTTTGTAGTTTAATGAGAATCGATCCATGGTTTCTTCCAAACAGAAATTGTCTATTAAACTTTGATTAGCCCTTAACTCAACTCTACCTAACTCTGACCAGGGATATATACAGGGTGTATCAATAAAAACGGGACAGTTGAAGTCAGGAGTAATGTCAGCACATGCCTACTTAGGCCTACATGTATGTGCAAGACATACAAATTATTCCCACAACAAAACAAACAAAACAAGCCAAAAAACAAAAAAAAAAACAAAAAAAAAAAAAAAGAAGAAAGGAATAAAGAGATAAATTGTATTATTTTCATTTCATTCCTCGAGAACAGGAAGGTCCTCAAAATTTGAAGACACT
Source organism: Paracentrotus lividus (assembly GCA_940671915.1). NCBI lineage: Eukaryota > Metazoa > Echinodermata > Echinoidea > Camarodonta > Echinidae > Paracentrotus > Paracentrotus lividus. Next base: position 3,233,656 of record CALNVZ010000641.1, on the reverse strand, counting down.
AGATTATACTTGGTCTCATTATTAGGTGTTTCTTTTTTTATTTGCAAATTGATAAGGGCTGACCAGTACCACCTCACGGTAGACAGTTATTGATCTATTTATTTATTTATTTATTCCTCTTTCAATCTTTTCATATTTACAATGATATTAAAATTTACATATTTACAACATATAGCGATTTGATCAATTTTTACAATACTATATCAAGGTGAAACTGAAAGAGAAGGAGACCGACTAATAAGCAGGGCTTGTAGAGTGAAGGCCCCCTTTAAACTTACATAATATATTATGAATTATTACTTACATATAACAAAAATGACTGATTCAGTATTTACACAAATCATACTCAAAACAGTGGTATATTGTAAATACATGTACATAATATGCTATATTGCAGTAAGAAATGCAATAACCAAACCACAATAGATAATCTTGCCTCAGACACAGAAAATGTTCCTTTTTCAGGAAAATACGAAAATAGATAGTTTTATAGGCTTTTCCCTCTTGCAGTGGTGATAACTTCCCTAAAAAGCTGCAATTCATGTCTGTACGTTATGTTATTTTTTGGCACAATTTTAAATGGTTAAATTACCTGTACCTGTGAGTTTGTAACAGTACCAGTATCGGTAATAACCTCATATTATATTCAATTTCATTGTGATCTAGTTGTGTAAGTGTAAAGGTCAACCATAAGGCACTGATCAGGATTTACATTACATGTAGCTGGAATACAACATGTACAACTGTAGATCAAGCTACTACCCTGTAAATAGCTGCAATGTCATATCCTTACTGAATAAATAAATGTGCAGCATACAGATATAGTATGTGTACAGTGTCTACATCTGCTATACCTGATACATGTACAGATCAATAGTTTGATCTAATAACAAACACGAATGTGTACATGTACATTGCAGTAGAGAGGTGCGGCATTCTAACCCCACTACACTATACTTTTTTCAAACACCATTCAAATACATTGAATAGACCAGTTTAAAATTTTATGCATACTCAGGGTTCCCACAGAAATTTGAAAACAGAATTCCATGACTTTTCCATGACTTTTCCATGACTAAATTGCTGCTTTCCATGACTTCCTTTCTGGCACGGTTTCCAAAATCAGACACGTTATGATGGCCTTCACCTCCCCTCACAACCATCCGTTCCAATCACTAGGCGTATCTTAATTACTCATGACATGTACATCTATTATCACTAGTATATGGGCTGTTACTGACCAGGGTACCATTTTCGTTTCACCAACACTCAAAATTATCTTGAACACAAACTCATGTAATTTTCTTGAACTGAAAGATTTTCTTGAACTATTTCCAAATTTTCAGAGCACAGCATGCAGATCTTGTCACAAAAATGAACTATACAGTCTGTGTCAAATTAAATGGTACAAGTGGAGAACACTTTTTTATAGTATGAAGATTAATCACAGCCTACTATTGTTTGGTATTTTCATAAAGCAGGAAGATCAGACTTTCACCTGCAATTTTTTCAGCACATTTGGTGTTGTAATTTTTGAAATATGACTAGTTTTCTACAATCAAGAAAAATCCATTTTTCGCACGCCGTCCCATGCCTTTGTGTATAGGTTTCGCATAATGGCCATGAAGTGCTCAATTTCGATTTGTTCCTCATCGCACAAAATTTAGCATAACTTTTGTTTTACAAAAGCAAATTATACAGAACAAAGCGCATCAGCAAGGAAAATCTTTTGGCTTTATTTTGGTACCACATACACACATTATTTGAAAATATTTCATACCTAAATATTTTTTTTTCGACTGCACCATTTTTTTTTACACAGACTGTATAATAAACCCCTCCCAAAAAGTTTCGCAAATTGTCTTAGGGCCATGATAACTTTTCAGGTACGCTTTAGTTATTCTTGATATTCATACCATTGGAAAGACAATTTATTCCCCTTTTCATCGATATCCTATTTGTAATGATTTTGTCATGCTTCAATGCACAGAATATCAGAATATGGAGAAATATAAAAAGTCAAATGTTGCAAAATGCATTTATCAAAGTGAAGTTCCGCCACTCGACTTTAGGCCCTAATAACTTTTTGGGGTATTTTCTAATTTTTATTGAATTTTATACCATTGTCAAGTAAATTTATTCCCCTTTTTAATGACACCCTAATTGTAACGAGAGTGCTGTTCTTGCATGCACTGAACACCTAAATGTTAGGACAAGTCAGAAGTTAAATGTTGCAAATTGAATGCCTATTGTCAGTATTACTGTCTGTTGCCAGCAATAATAAAGCATTTCGCAATTTTTCATTTTTTGCTTTGAATTATATTCATGAGTTATGTGCATTCAAATATGATGTTACTATTGCAAATAGGGCATCAATAAAAAGAAGAATAAATGAACTTTTTAATGCTATGAAAATTGAAGACTAAAAACCCACATTAAAATGTATCAAGTTTAAAGTAGGGTTACAGAAATTTAAACTGAAAATTATCTTTCACTTTGCCATGTATTCAGGTGGTATTCAGGGTTTCTGTGGACCTAGGCATGACATCACCATGACAAATAAGGTATCCATCAAGAGAGGAATAAATTAACTTGACAATGGTATAGAATTCAATAAAATTTACAAATTATCCCCAAAGTTATCAGGACCTAAAATCAAGTTGCGGAACTTCAATGTGATCAATAAAAGTGTATTTTACAACATTTGACTTTTTACTTTTCTCCATATTTTGATATTCTGTGCATTGAAGCATGACAAAATCATTGCAAATAGGATATCAATAAAAAGGGGAATAAATTATCTTTCCAATGGTATGAATATCAGGAATAAATAAAACGTACCTGAAAAGTTATCATGGCCCAAAGTCCATTTGCGAAACTTTTTGGGAGGGGTTTATATGGAAATGTCAATTTTTCCAGGCATAAGTTAGGATCCTGAATTCACAGTTGCTACAAAACTTCCACATAAAAGTCCTGGAATTCTGATTTCGAATTTCTGTGGGAACCCTGAATTATATGAAGACGAAACACTCACCACCACACCCAAAACCACCACCAACAAAACAGAATGTATGCAGACTACATGACTGTAGACCACAACATTGAAAAGCTCTGGAGGCAAGGGACGCCACACCCTTGCAGCTTTCCACTGGAAACTACATGTATGTCCCGGGAGTTATGTAGAATTTTGGATGTCACAAAACTGGGAAAATGGAAATTTTTAACACCAATTATAATAGCAGAGTATGAGAGTTGCGAGACACGACAAACTGGAAAGCTGCCATAGCCAAGAGTTTAATGCAATTCCATGACTTTTCCATGACCAAAATCCCCTTTCCATGACTTTTCATAAAGTTTCCAAATTCCCTGACTTTTCCCTGACTTTCCATGACCACATATTTTTCAAGGATTTTCAAGGATTTTCCATGACCGTGGGAACCCTGCATACTTTTTATACATAACCTGAAACCTTGCAATAGGCGTTCCTGACATAGCAACAACTAATGTATGCAAACTGGATACCATGTATTGTAGTTCTTTCTTTAATTCAGGTTGTTTGAATACCTTGTTACTATGTACAATGTACTGTATGTCGCCAGGAAAGAAACTTGGATAAATTATAATAACTTAGGGTGGTATCTAACTTCGCAGAGACGTCTCCGCGACAGAATAGAAAATTTCATCTCCGCAACGGATAAAAAATATTAGAGACGTCTCCGATATCGCGGAGACGTCTCGGAGACGGATTAGGGACTACTTCAGACTTTTTTTCATAAATTGTCGCGGAGATGTCTCTAATACTTTTTATCCATCGCGGAGACGAAATTTTCTATTCTGTCGCGGAGACGTCTCCGCGAAGTGAGATACCACCCTTAGTAAACTGGTCTATTGTACTTTGTCTACAATAATGTACATGTGTACATCCTGAATCCAAATTAGTTTTATACAGATGGGAATGGCCTGTAAAACTTTATGATACCAGTAACAAAACCACTATGAAATACCTTAAAGATGCACGTTCCTAAGTGTAGAGGGAGTTAAAAATACGCACGCGGTAACAAACTATGCAAGCTGTCCATTCATACCAACGATGTGCGACTCTTACGCAGTAGTCCACAAACCGAAAGCTAGAACGCCCGAACGATGCCGAAGTCATGAGCCAATTCCTTATCGGCCTTGATTCGACTGCTCGCATGCTCATATGAGAGAACAGCTTTCGGTAGCTATGCATATACATCTCGAGCTCCGAACACTGATACATGTACGTACAGTGCTTTTTACACACACACACACACACACACGCTTGTACGCTAATCGCACTCACATGTAGCGCGATCGCGATTGGCTGGCGCGTGTTTGCATAAAACCGTATGCAAATTAAGCTATCCTCTTCGCGAATAATTCGTGGAACAATGGCGGCTTCCACACAGATCGCATCTTCAGTCCTTGTTTTAGCTCAGCGATGCTCGTGCAGGACCGCCTTTAAACCACACTAATGGTCTGGACACTTCAATTGAGGTTTCCAGTCCACCAGTATGGAGCATGAAGAGAGAAATAGGCCTGTGACATATTTTTGTTCTCACTGACAACGTGATGGCATTTGCCATAATTCATATATTGCCATAACTATCCTCTGCATTTAGTTGCATATAGCACTTTGTAGATTGTTTGTATTATTTACATGTAAAATACATTGGTTTTCTAATCAATGCAGCTCAATAATCTAATTGATAGTAAACTGATTAAAGGAAAAAATTCAACCCAAACAGCATTTAGCAAATAGCTGAGCAATGTACTTGTAGGCATTTGGTTAAATGACAGTATGTGTACTGTACAATGTACTTCATCAAGTAGCAAAGTACCAAATATATTCGGCTGCAAAGCTTGCATCTTTTAACTCTGATATATGCTTCCTCAACAGATTCTATTGATCATATCTTCAAAACAAGTTTACAAGCTTTATGAATGAAAATGCATACATTGCAAAACTGTGTTCAAGACAAAAATAAAAATGGGGGCAAACCTTTCTGTGACATATCCATGTTCTCTTCAATACTTTTGATCTTTTGACACCAACACAAACATGCATTCATTCTTGAATCCATCTGGAAATATCTATCTAGGCAAACTGAGGTATTGGGAAGTCTGGGATGAAAAAAAAAACGCAACAAGCGATTCCATGCTTTTGTTGTTTTTGTCTCTATGTTTTTTCTGTTATTTTTGTGTCTCATACGACACGTTACTATTTTTAATTTCAAAGGTAAAGGATGTGTAATCGAGCCAAGTTACATCGTAAGTCTTCGTTGTTGTGACCCTTCTGGTACTACTTGAGGATTACCAGCGATCAAGAAAATATTATCTTATTTACCGTACATGTCAAAAAGATGTAAAATAAGACTAAATAAGTTCATTATTGCGGATGAAATAATCGCTAGAGGGTATTCATTTGTCTCGCAATCTACTATGGTCAACAAGGAAATTCGAGATCACTCTCGCATAAAGTGATCACTAGCTTACAAGTTCACGAGCTTTCGAGTGCCGCTGCAACTCTTTATCAAGTGACGAAAATTAACTGAAAACGTAGTCTATTAAAGATGTAAAATGTTGTCAAAATGTCCTGTACGACAGAGCATGGAATCTCCCAAAATTCATATATTAGAGTTTTTAGTTAGACCACAAAAAAAAAAAAAAAAAAAAAAAAAAAAAATTAATAGTTTGAATGTTTAGCCACTTTAAAGTAGAATTAAGAAGGCGATCCCAAATAATGAGATATTTACATTAATAGCATCCTTATGACCCTAACTTAACTCTTAGAGACGTTTTAACCCCCCAAAATAACTTTAGAATAGTAAATTTAAACGATTTATCTCTAACCCTGGTATCCGTCATCACTCCGGCGATGCGTACTGAGACTAGTGTTCTAGTAGGGTGACGTCACGGCCGGGTATTATGGCGATCGAGAAAGTAAACAAAGCTGGCAGCGCAGTTGATTGTGTGTATACACGACAATTATGAATGAATTTACTTTCGTGTCAGAACTTTTATTTTATCGTTATGATATTGTGTGAATGATTTTTAAAAAGAAATGATAATAAAGAAATGTCACATAGCCAATGATATGTCTCTATAGTGTTACAAAATTCTCATTTGTAGCGTTTTAAGTTGATTTCCTGCCTTGTCTTCGGGGGTTCGTGACACCGCAAATCAACGTCAAAAGTGAATGTGTATCATATCAGTGCATCAGTTGGTGTTCATGTGCGGGCAAAACTTGTGAAATCGAAAAGATTAGAAGTAGATATCTGGCCGTACTTATTCTCCAATATATGTAACTGCCCTCAAAATGATGCAATAGATCGTAAATATTAATTTCAAGATAAATAATATGACATTTGAGCGAGATATTCTCACCGGTCAAACACGTAGCGGCCGACGCTAATTGTGCTATTCGTCCCGTTGTTAAATATCCATCCGCGTGTGATGCGGCGCTTGAAGAAGAAGAGAAAAAAAAAAAAAAAAAAAAAAAACAAGTCGCCAGTGAATTGGTTGTGCGCTGCGCTTCAGCTTCATCATCTTCCATAAAGTCTTCAAAGTCCATATAAAGGTCATTTTGATCTAAGTCTTCACTAACTCCAGCCTTCTTGGGTATTTATATTTTGTCAACAACGAGATGGAAGAAAGCCACAGGTATTTCGCAATCACACTATACATAAGCTGCATACAGCGCTAGCGCTCAAACAACAGCACACGTTCACACAATGTTCAAGGAAGCAGCGCGCGCGCGTGTGTGTTTGGACGACCAGATCTACTTTACAACAGAGAACTCGATCGTACTCTTGTTGTAGAAAGAAAAACAAGTGAAACATATCGATTAATAACTCATTGTTGACAATCTAATTTCACAATTTAAGACTTGAAAACCTTATTTATACTTTTTCTATGTAGGGAAAGTAAAGATTTGTACATATGATTCGTATTTTTTTTATATAGCTTCCTTCGAAAAACATTGGTACAATCATCTCTCTCTATATGCAATCATTGTATTTACATCCGGGCACTCGAAGTATACCACAACACCGCGCGTGACGTCACCTCAGCGTGTACTTCTGTATACTAGTCTAATCGGGGCCTGGGAGCAGCCTATTTCCATAGACTTTCAAACCAGAATATCGAGAAGTCAGGGGAGTTTTATGATATGCTATCTGTTTGAACATCTTATATAAACTATATAATGGTTGTAGAACCCAAATTTATGGAAATTCATGCCCTTCTTATATCAACTTTAATTACATAACATTGTCACCACACATGTTTACCCCACCAATTTATATGATCATCGTACATGAACATATTTTTTTATTCGATTACTGCATGTACATGTAAGGGTGGTATCTCACTTCGCGGAGACATCTCCGCAACAATTTTCACAAACCGTCTCAAAGCAGTTTCAAAGAACCATCTCAAAGTAGTTTCCGCGACTAATTAAACTTTGCGGGGACTGAGGAGACGTCTCAGAGACGTCTCCGCGACAAGTTTAAAAACCGTTTCCAAGTAGTTTAAAAAACGTGTCAAAGTAGTCCCAAATCCGTCTCAAAGTAGTTTCAAAGTGGTTTCCACGAAGTGAGATGTACCATCCTAACAATGCATCCAGGCCTAATAAAGTATCACAATAAAAGCCCTTAAACCGAAGTTTAAATAAGCAACTGATAGAGATATACATGTAGCGTTGGCTATGCAGTGTAGACTACATTTATTTACTTTATGGACTAAAACAAATATTTGTTTGGTTTGTACTGGTTATTTGTTTTAAAGGAGTTAAATGTACTAAACATCTACATGAAGTTTTCTTTCAGAAGTTTACATGTATTTGATTCTAATTTCTATTTGACCAAAATTATTTCACAAAATTGTATTCAACAAAGTCTATTCGAAAAAATTATTTGATAAAAAATGTATTTGAATATCTAACATCATGATATTTGACAAATTTCATCAAAAGCTATACATTTCTAAATTTGTTGTATAGTGGTGGGCAGGCTCCAAAAAAAAAAAAAAAATAAAATAAAAAAAAATAAATCAGGGAATAAACTTTTTGTGGAAGATATTTTCATGAAATAAATATTTCATTATGACATGCCAAATGTGAAAATATTATGTCTTTTTTTTTTGTCAATACAAGTATGTCAAAAATATTGTACATTGTAGGTCTTAAAATACTTTTTTGGTCTAATATATTTTCACAATTCTTTTTTTAAACATAGTTCTGGTCAATCTATATTTTTGTCCAATAATTTTGTCACATAGTCTATTAAAGTACCAGTAAAATACATATTTTGTGGAATAAACTTTGTCAAGAATAATTTTGTGAAATACACATTTCATGCAATGCACTTTAAAAAAATAATGACGTCAAATGCATATTTGTCTATTAAATTTGTCTTGTCTTGTCTTTCTGTTGATGCCCACAATCAATATGTTGGTTTATGGTATCTTAAGTGTTGAAGACCTTAATTAACCTGACTACATTGTATGTACATGTATAATTATTAAGACTTCTAAAATAGTTTCATTATTGCTGATTGACAATAATTGCTAGTAAGTATTAATTTGTCTTGCAATCTACCATGTTGTCAACAAGGTAATTTGTGATAACTCTTGCAAAAAGTGTTCACTAGCTTACAAGTTCACGAGGTTTCGAGTGCCGCTGCAATTCTTTATCAAGTCCTTGGGTTTCGTATATACTACGTTTTCAGACAATTTTCATCACAAGTTTGATAAAGAGTTGCAGCAGCACTCAAAAGCATGTGAACTTGTAAGCTAGTGAACACTTTGGTGAGAGTGATCACAAATTCCGTAGGAAGCTAATGCACTCTTTTTACGAAAATGATCATAAATTTCCTTGTTGACCATAGCAGATTGCAAGACAAATGAATACCCTCTAGCAATTATGAATACCATTATTACCACTAATATTTTCATCATTTTATCATCATCCCGACCTGTACCAACATCCTAACTTGACCTATTCTAATCATCATATTATTTTTATTTTTTTAATTTTAAACTTTTTTTTTTTCAGTAATTGGTCAAATACCTATTTCATTATGTTGAAAACAGTTTTGTGAAATAAACTTTGCTGATTAATTTTGGGAAATAAATATTTTGTGGAAACACCTTTATTGAATAGGGATGTGAAATGCATTTTTCTTTCCAAATATTTTTGGCAAATAATATTTTGTTGAACAACTTGGTCAAATGAATGATGTCAAATATATATTCCTATCTAATTTCATTTATTTGGTATATATTTTAAGTTTACTCTACTTCACTTGGCACTAAAGCAGATTCGTACCCCCTACTCACAGGGAAGGCTATCAATTCCATCCCTTCACGTCGCAATTACCCTATCCCTTCTCGAGCACGGGATACGCAATGCAATTAGCACCGATCTGTATCACCTACACTCCACCTAAAGGGCCTAACCAGTTGGCAGGCATCACCGTAAACCCTATTCCTTCACAATCATGATGCTGTAAGTAACCGTATCCATTCTCATATAGGCCTACACCTCTGACGTCAGAGTCACGCCTCAGGCTCAGCACCTCATTTCACGCTCACACATCCAGCACTCACTCCGATCTCACGTCACGCCTCTTGGAAAAACGAGAGATTTTATTTTTAAAAAAGCCTAAATCTAGAGATGTTTTGCATTCTGGGGCCTGCCAAATACACTCACTTACATGTAAGTCACTACAATGCTGGACTAAGACTGCACTATTTGCACTTTGGTCTTTACACTGCCCCGACACAGATTGTGCAGCTCAGCAACCCAGCTGCACAATGAGTGTGCTGTGCTGTGTGCACAGCATGTAGTGGGACTCGACTGTCTGAGCTGACTGAGCTGAACACTCTGAACTGATTCTTCACATATAGCTGCAAACCAACATCAGTCAGTACTGAAAAATGGCTGTCTGTCGCCCTCTTGGTTGCTGAGGAAACTTCTCAATAATAATTAGCGAAACCAGCTTTAACATTAAACCTACCTCAAAATAAATTAAGATAATGTTATTAGTCTCATTACAATATAATTCTTCCATTAGATATTTATAATTTTGTTTAATAATAATAATAATAATATATGAGACTTCTTATGCAATAAATCCACCAAAAGATCACTTAGATCTACACTTTATGCATGGTCAATTCATAATTGCCAAAAGATAGGTGCTCTAAGCGCATGTGTGCATAAGAAAAAGACAACTTATATTTACGTTTAGTAGAATTTTTAGACCCTTTTTGGATATGCCACTTGACTTGGCTGGAGCTGCTCAAGATACTTTTCTGCATTGATTTTCCATTGGATGAAAACTGCTGCAGTATGGTACTTCCCAGTGAGTGCAAGGTCAATTATGAATTGAGTCAATTGACCATGCATAAGTGTATGGTGTAACGTTAGAGTCTACTGACTACTGAAGTACTGTAACTGTGTGAACTGACAAACTACTGTGACAAAACAAGGCTAGAAACTAACTTATCCTACCTTAAAATACATGCAAAAGTTAAAGAAACATACCTAGAACTGTTTTAATCTCATATGCATCTCTGTTATTGGGCCAAGGCTGTGCTGGTGATGTTTCTGAGGCCGCAACAGCGCCAGAAGTCACAGGTGCAGTCGCCATTTCCTCTGATTTCCGATGGATATGGATCAATCAGGGAGTGATAAAACTGAAGTGTTCGGGTGAAAAATAGGTACCGGTAGATAACTTGAGTGATAACAAATTTAGCGGGGTTTGCTGCAATGGTTTCAAATACGCGGGTTGGAATATATTATTGTTAGATCTAACGTTAGATCTAGTCTATATTAATTAAAAGAAAGAAAAAAAAGAAAAAAAAAAAAAAAAAAAAAAAAAAAAAAAAAAAAAAAAAAAAAAAAAAAAAAAAGAAGAGAAGACACTTGACAGAAATTGTCTAAAATACAAGGACAAAATACAAGGACCATCATAGATTAATAGATTAATAATGTGTATGATTGTTGATTGGGTAATAAGTCATATTATTTAAAAACTTAGGATGGGGGGGGGGTAGAGAAAAAATCATCGTGATCACTCACAGATAAAAACTATCAAAATCGATAAACCTAAAAAACTGACCAAAAAGAGAGCTCAGAATAACTCAAATGATACCTTAGATATAACCTCGCAAAACACCGCAAGGCAGTCCACAAGGCACACAAAACAGCTCTTTTTCTTGGCGCGGGCAAAATACACGACTTATGCTCGAAGAGGCGAAGAGATTAAGGGAAGAGTATAGGGATTGATGCGGTCCTCGATCTCGGTCAAAGTGGAGGCGCTATTTTATGTTGGGGGGCGGGGGTAAAATACGAGCGATATGATAGGGCAAAATTTCGGTTGTAAATTTCGGTTGGGGCGATTTCGAGGTCGAATAGCAATGTTAGGCAATGTATATGTTCTATTGAAGTAAAATCCAAAATTTAAATAAGCAGCTGATAGTAGATATACATGTAGCGTTGGCTATGCAGTGTAGACTACATTTATTTACTTTATGGATCTAAAACAAATATTTGTTTGGTTTGTACTGGTTATTTGTTTTAAAGGAGTTAAATGTACTAAAACATCTACATGAAGTTTCTTTCAGAAGTTTACATGTATTTGATTCTATTTCTATTTGACCAAAATTATTTCAAAAATTGTATCAACAAAGTCTATTCGAAAAAATTATTTGATAAAAAATGTATTTGAATATCTACCATCATGATATTTGACAATTTCATCAAAAGCTATACATTTCTAAATTTGTTGTATAGTGGTGGGCAGGCTCAAAAAAAAAAAAAAATAAATAAAAAAAAAAATCAGGGAATAAACTTTTGTGGAAGATATTTTCATGAATAAATATTTCATTATGACATGCAAATGTGAAAATATTATGTCTTTTTTTTTGTCAATACAAGTATGTCAAAATATTGTACATTGGTAGGTTTAAAATCATTTTTTGGTTCTAATTATTTTTCACAATTCTTTTAAAAACATAGTTCTGGTCAATCTATATTTTTGTCCAATAATTTTGTCACATAGTCTATTAAAGTACCAGTAAAATACATATTTTGTGGAATAAACTTTGTCAAAGATAATTTTGTGAAATACACATTTCATGCAATGCACTTTAAAAATAAATGACGTCAAATGCATATTTGTCTATTAAATTTGTCTTGTCTTGTCTTTCTGTTGATGCCCACAATCAATATGTTGGTTTATGGTATCTTAAGTGTTGAAGACCTTAATTAACCTGACTACATTGATGTACATGTATAATTATTAAGACTTCTAAAATAGTTTCATTATTGCTGATTGACAATAATTGCTTATAAGTATTAATTTGTCTTGCAATCTACCATGTTGCAACAAGGTAATTTGTGATAACTCTTGCAAAAAGTGTTCACTAGCTTACAAGTCTTCAGAGGTTTCTCGAGTGCCGCTGCAATTCTTTTACAAGTCCTTGGGTTTCGTATATACTACGTTTTCAGACAATTTTCATCACAAGTTTGAATAAAGAGTTGCAGCACCACTCAAAAGCAATGTGAACTTGTAACTAGTGAACACTTTGGTGAGAGTGATCACAAATTCCGTAGGAAGCTAATGCACTCTTTTTACGAAAATGATCATAAATTTCCTTGTTGACCATAGCAGATTGCAAGACACAATGAATACCTCTAGCAATTATTATTATGATACCATTATTACCACTAATATTATATCATTTTATCATCATCGACCTGTAACCAACATCCTAACTTGACCTATTCTAATCATCATATATTTTATTTTTTAATTTTAAAACTTTTTTTTTTTCAGTAATTGGTCAAATACCTATTTCATTATGTTGAAAACAGTTTTGTGAAATAAACTTCTGATTATTTTGGGAATAAATATTTGTTGGAAACACCTTTATTGAATAGGGATGTGAAATGCATTTTTCTTTCCAAATATTTTTGGCAAATAATATTTTTTTGAACAACTTGGTCAAATGAATGATGTCAAATATATATTCCTATCTAATTTCTATTTATTTGGTATAATATTTTAAGTTACTCTACTCACTTGGCACTAAAGCAGATTCGTACCCCCTACTCACAGGAAGGCTATCATTCCATCCCTTCACGTCGCAATTACCCTATCCCTTCCTCGAGCACGGGATACGCAATGCAATTAGCACCGATCTGTATCACCTACACTCCACCTAAAGGGCCTAACCAGTTGGCAGGCAATCACCGAAACCTACCTATTCCTTCACAATCATGATGCTGTAAGTAACCGTATCCATTCTATATAGGCTACACCTCTGACGTCAGAGTCACGCCTCAGGCTCAGCACCATATTTTCACGCTCACCACATCCAGCACTCACTCGTCTATCACGTCACGCCTCTTGAAAAACAGAGAGTTTTATTTTAAAAAAAGCCTAAATCTAGAATGTTTTGCATTCTGGGGCCTGCCAAAATACACTCACTTACATGTAAGTCATACACATGCCTGGACTAAGAATACTGCACTATTGCACTTTGGTCTTTACACTGCACACACGATGAGCACAACGAAGCCCCTGCAAATGTGAAATAGTGCGTCTTGTGCTGTGTCGACACAGCATGTATTGGGACTCGACTGTGCTGAGTGCTGAAACACTCTGAACTGACTCTTCACTATGCTGCAAACAACATCAGTCAGTACTAGAAAACTGCTGTCTGTCGCCCTACTTGGTTGCTGAAGGAAACTTCTTCAATAATAATTAGCGAAACCAGCTTTAAATCCATAAACTACATAATAATAAATTAAGATAAATAACGTCTCATTGCAAGAATAATTCTTGCATTACGATATTGTTAATTTTTTAGTTTAGTTAGCTTTTTAGACCAGTTCTTTGAGATATGCACACTTGACTTGGCTGGCTGCTCAGATAGTTTTCTGATTGATTTTCATTGGTAAAACGCTGCAGTATGGTACTTATCCAGTGAGCAGGTCAATTATGACATTGACATGCATAAGTGTAATGTTAAGTTGCACAATATAGCATGCCAAACCAACATCAGTAAGTACCTTGAAAAATGTGATCATGTCGCTCTTTGTTACTAGACGGAAAAACTCTCAAAATTGCAGAAAAAACAGCTTGGACCGTAAAATCAAGAACTGGGTGTTTTGGTAGCTGTCAAGGACTGGGGGGCCATGATGGCCCCCCCCCTCCCTAAGATCTCGGCCGCCTGATCGCACGAAGATACCGCGCCGAAAATTGAGCACGATGGTAGTGAGTGCCATGTAATCTACAAGACTGGCTGTTAATTTTCAAAATAATATGAATTTTTTATATGAATTAATTTGCTAATAATCATGAAGTCATACTTTTTTGCTCTAATTGAAAAAATAAACTCCTAGAATGCTAATTTTGTATTATTATTCCTTATAGCATCCTATACCAATTGTACTCGAAAAAATTCTGTTTCAAAGAATTAATTTCTTATGTATTTTATTGTTTCAATGAATTTCTTAATGTATTTCTTTGTTTTTTCGACGTTTTGTTCTTATTTTTTTTTACTCAAAAATCATTTAAGACCTTTTAAGCTAATATGCTAATTCAAATTGATTTCACCAATGAAGTGAAAAGTATATCATATTATGAATTTAGGTGAGAAAACTCAATTTGCATTGACTTTGTACACAAATCATGTTTTGTGAGACCATTTCTCGTCTGACGGATATTTTTGAAAATCGTTGCAGCGTCGTAACGGTAACGACCGATTTTTGCGAAAATGGTTTCAAAAGATGCGCGAGACTTGAAAGTAAAAAGCAGCAAGCAGGCGCGATCAGAAAGTTCGTGCAGCGGAGTGTGCGGAAAATGCGAGGGGGCCATGAAATGCCCCCCCTCCAGTCTGAATAGGGTTACCTACCTCAAAATAAATTCAGATATCTTAGTCTATTAATATTATACAGGCTCTTCAAAAAATATTTTTCACTGCCCTGTTGGGCAAGTGAATTTTTTTTTTGCTTGCCCCAAAGCAAAAAGCACTTCCCAAATTTTCTTCATTTTCTTACTTTTAGTAGCAATACATCTCATAATGTCCTGAACAAAAGCCTAAAAGACGAAAATATAAGCAACCACTAAATTTGGATTGTAAAAAAAAAAAAAAAATCTAAACAAGTATTAATGACAAATTAATGAAATCATTTTCAATCCAATTATCTTTTTCTACATGTAACAAAAAGAAAAAATAGTGGTTGAAATAAACATTAAAAAAGTAAGAAAGAAAATGCTGCCGAATTATAAATGAGTCTGAATGTTAGACTAGCACCTACATCGAAACTCTGCTAGATCAGAGATGTTTTGAATAAACAAATCAGCTCCATTTCACAAGTTTTATTTAGTAGGCATCATCTATAGAAAGTCCACAGACAAAGAGCCTAAAAGACAAAAATGTAAGCAGCAAAATTAAATTTGATCTAGAAGAAAATAAATAAAAAAAAAAATTTAGACCCCTACTTAAAATATTAATTGAAAATTAATGAACTCTTTTCAGCCGAATTATCTTCTTCTAACATGTAAAAAGAGAAGAAAAAATAACATTGAAATAAACTACATAATGTAGCAGAAAATATATCCGAATTTAAATTAATTTTTATCTATAAAATATTAGCAATGAGTCCTGCATGTTAAGACTAGCACATACAACGAAACTCCACGATCGCGAATATTTTGAATAACGGAATTGGCTTATTTCACAAGTTTAAGGATTTGATTTCAATTGTAAGGTAATGTTTTCTTCAGGAGAAGCCCTGTTTAAATATTTGTCTAGTTTGTGTTTATAAGACAGTTTTTTGGGGATGTTTTTTGAAGGTGAAATGTTTTGTGGAAATCCCGAGCTGCAGCCATGTATGATAGAACTCCTGGGCCCTGGCGCTGGCTGGAGAGGTCTTTGCAATACCTTCCTGTTGCATTTGCTTCAAAATAAATCGCTTGCCGATCGGGCAGTGATTGGCACTTTGCATTGCCCGCCCGTTTTTCAACTTGCCGGGCGGGCAACGGTTGTCGCGCCCTGTATATATATTCTCCATTAATATTTATAATTTTGTTTAATAATAATAATCATAATATCTGAGAATTCTTATGCGATAATGCCACCAAAGATCACCCTACAGCTTTTGGCATGTCAATTCATAATCTTCAAAAGAATCATTACAATGTAATTGCATGGTCAATTATTATGAGACGTTGCGCCGCTATAAAGTAGGTATACCAGGCGGACGCCACCCCTGAAAAAGGCAGATTTTTCTGCCTTGTTTTTTTAAAATCATCAGACGTTGGTACTATTCAAATAGTGTCCATGATAGTTAAAAGTTTTAGATCTAGGTCTATCTATAATAGTGCTCACTATTTTTTTAGTTAAAAAGAAAGTGTAAAAAAAACTGGACAAAGCTGCACCGCTTTGGCGTAGAGTTTCTCCGTGTGATCGTTGCGGAAATGAGAATTTTTCTCTAGAAGCGGTCTAGAGAGCGTCTAGAAGAGTCTCGTATATAGGCGTCTTAAATTTTATACTCAAGCAATGAGCTTGATCTTTACTCGTTGGAATCAGGGAATTTAGTTGTTTGAAAGAACGAGATTCGTTTGATAAATTGGTCTGCAAATTATTTGCCCCCCCCCTCGGGAGTTCAACTTTTTTCTCCTCTCAATCTCACTAATCCTTTTCTCTGCTTCTTCTCCGCCCCCTCTCTTTCCCTTTCCTGTTCATTTTTCCCCGCACCAATGGGCTTCCTACATGATGGGGTGAAAAAAAAAAACAATTTGCAGACGTTGATGGATCTCAGGCACGTATCCAGGTGGCAAGCAGGCACTAAACCCCCCCCCCTTTACAAAAAAGAAAAAAACAAAACAAAAAATTGACTGACTTTATGATGGGCAAAGCCGTTTTTTTTTTTTTTTTTTTTTTTTTTTTTTTTTAGCCCATCATAAATCCCACCGAGCCTCCCCCCAAAAAAATAGGAAAAAAAAAGTCAAGCAAAAACGGCCAGCTCGATTGTTATTTATGATATGGCAAAAAATAAACATCTAAGTTACATACGCTCACCCCCCAAAAACAAAAAAGAAAATGAAAACAAAAAAAAAAAAACATGAAAAAAAAAAGGGGGGCAATATATGAAGGTGAGAAAGAAAAAATGGGGTGTACGCAGAAGCGTGAAGTCAAATTTGCACCCCCCCCTCTCTGTGAAATACTCGATCCGCCATTGTTTCTTTTGTAAAGATCATATTGGTTGGAATGGTGGGACATACTGAATAAATTCATTCGATAAAAAATCTTCTGTGGGCCTGGAAAAAATTAGTCCGTTATGAGGTAATGAGTTCCTCGGGTCAATCTTGTTACCAATTGTAATACATCGTCAATTACACGATAGTCCATCACAAAAATATATCTAGTAATTCTAATGCTTATTGAATGAGTTCTGTCCTCTTATTATCAAGTTTTAGGCTGCAACGCCTCAAACGTCGCTCCAACGTATTTTGCCTGGTGCGTGCAATTCCTGATCTCATTCCTGAAGGGCTGATAGTGAATACTATACCATGAAAGTAAGTCACCTTCAAAAACTTTATCATCCGTACTGCTCCAAGACACAGAATTTCTGGATAGTCAGGTGAGTGTGAAATTATTGTACGCATCTGTAAAAATAATTCGAAAAGGGTAAAAAAAGGGAATGGGTGCGATGGGGAATGCGTCAAATGGCTTCAGTCCGTTACAGTGTATGTCTTGCACGCATATGTGCCAAAAGATAGGTGCTCTAACTAAGCGATGTGTCATAATGCCATACAGAAAAGACAATTTATTTACGTTTAGTAGAATTTAGACCCTTTTTTGATATGCCATCTGAACTTGGTGGAGCTAGCTCAAGATACTTTCTGATTGACTTTCCATTGGATGAAAAGTGCTGCAGTATGGAACTTCCCAGTGAGTGCAAGGTCAATTATGAATTGACACATGCATTACTAGATCTAGTCATAGATGAATGCTTCCGCCGCGAGTGTCTTACGAGGTGTCGTGCACGCAGAGGTTTCTTCTGAGATTGCGGACGTCCAACGAGCCGGAGGCGAGTGTGGAGTGTGCATGCGAAGAAGAAACCTCATGACTGCATATCGCTGAAGAACGACGGAAATGCGTTATTCCTTTTATAAAGATGGATAGTAATTTCGAACGCGAGGTCCATATACTTGGATGAGAAAGAAATAATGATAAATCTAATATCAAGTATATATCCGCCGTAACGATGCATAATATGGAGAGGTTTTGCGACACTTTACGTGACCATTTTACGTGAACCTCATTGAGCATAGCTAATGGTACTAACTCGATCGTGCATCTGAGACGCTCATTATAGTACAGTGACTCATTGAGCATTAGCTATGACTAATCGAAATCCTCGACTTTTGAGACACTCTGCACTGCGCATGCGCCAAAATCCGTGCATTAGACAATTTTGGGTGCGCAAAATGCACGGGCGTGCAGGGATAGACATTTTTCGCGAATGATCACGTGACGTTACCCAATCGCAAGCTGGAAATACTAGCCATCTTATAATGTAAGACTCTGACAAGTTACTGTCTACTGTCTGTGTGAACTTGACAACTACTGGACAACAAAGGCAGAAGACTAATTATCCTACCGTTAAAATACATGTAAAAGTTAAAGGAAACTACCTAGACCTGTTTTAATCTCATATCTCTCTGTTATGGCCACAGGCGTGCTGGTGATGTTGAGGCCGCAACAGCGCCAGAGTCACAGGTGCAGTCGCCATTTCCTTGATTCAATGATCAACAGGAGTGATAAAACTGAAGTGTTCGGTGAAAAATAATACTGGTAGATAACTTGAGTGATAACATTTAGCGGGGTTTGCTGCATGGTTTCAAATCCGCGGGTTGGATATAATTTAATCGTTTAGATGCTAACGTTAGATCTAGTCTATATAATTAAAAAGAACGGAAAAAAAAAGGAAAAAAAGAAGAAGAGAAACACTTGACAGATATTGTCTAAAATACAGGACCATCATAGATTAATAGATTAATATGTGATGATTGTTGATTGGGTAATAAGTCATATTATTTAACCTGGATGGGGGGGGGGGGGGGTAAGAGAAAAAATAATCGTTGTCCAATTGAAAAAAAAAAAAATATAGAGAGGGCTACATGAGTGAGAAGGGTGCGGGGTGATCTTTGACTATCATTATATAATATATATAAATATTATATATATATAGTATTATATACTGTGGTATTAAATGGCGCATGGTTGTTCTTTTTCTTCTGTTAACTTTTCAGTAACAAAGCTAGTTTCTCTAGTGCGGATCCAAGGTTTTATGAGGGGGGGGAATTGGAAATTATAGATTTTGTACACCTCAAATTTTTTTCTACACATCGGCAGCCAAACTTAGGCTTTCTACTCATCACAATATTTTTCAAGTTACGCTGGGTCGCTGCGCCGTCGGCGAACGCGCCCGGGAATGAGGTTAATTATTTTTCCGGCACGCTCGGCCCCTGATCCGCGCCTGTCTTTCTTCTTTTCTTCTCCGTTCTTTCTCTTCTTCATTAGACAAGTGGCCAGTGATATTATTTTTCCTCATGATTTTGTTGGCTGTTGTTATTTTATGCCGGTTAAAACTACTTTTTAAAATGCCAGCTCCGGGAAAGAAGGCCTGCGAGTTACTACTACTAATTAATAATAGAGTTTTTTTTTTTTTACTAGGCATATTAATGCCACAAACAAAGCAGTCCCCTATATGCTCTGATCGCGGCCTGCACAACACACACACACACACACACACACCCACACACACACACACACAACACACACACACTGCACACGACCCACACACACACACACCACCACACACCAACCACACACACACCACCACACACACACCTACACACAAAGCACCCTCAAACTCCACTACTAGTCGCATTATACAATGTTCTATGTCTGTAATTTGTCGGGCCTAATTTAAAATAGGCTAGCCTATTGCTAAGGAGATGGCGCTCTTTGCCTTTATCAGTCTAATGCCATCAATTACTCTTTTATTGAATTTTTTCTAGATCAGGCCAAGAGAGACGACATAGATTATTATTAAAAAAAAAAAAAAGGAGAGAAGAAAAGAAGAAAAAGGGTTATTTTTTATTGCTTCCATCAGAAAATGACTAATTTTTTTTTTCCTCTTTGTTCTTTTCCCCATCTTTTTGTTTGTTTTTGTGTTTTTTTTAAACTAATTTTTTCAATTAATTCGCTTTAAAACATTTCACGTCAGAAGCATTTGCCAAAAATCAAAAGGTTTCCATCCCACACCAAAGAGTGCCACGTATATCGTTTAGGCTACAAGTTAATTTGATCGGAGAGGGGAGGGAGGGGGGGGTCAGTGTCTCCTTTACGCCCATGATCTGCGCGTTTGTTTACTCTTATTGCCATTTGATGTTGATTTTTTTGTCCTATTAGCTTTATTGGTTAAAACGGATGGAAAAAGC
>CALNVZ010000641.1:3199484-3213079 GCA_940671915.1 Paracentrotus lividus | reverse complement strand
CGGATGGAAAACAATGGGGTGTATGAACAAGGTCCAGTTATTCAATCCAACGTTTTTTCAGAATTCTCTGTCACTTTTTGAAAATTTATTTATTCATAATTATGTTTTAAGTATTTTTTTAAAAATAAAATCTTACTAATGTAATGTTTTTTATTGTTAACCTATGACTGACATTCATGTATTTTTTTATATACATGTATATATATATTTTTTTTACTGTAAACGTGTTGATTGCAGCCCATCTGCTGTTACTAATGTAATGATTTTTACTTGGAAATAAACCATTTATTGAATTGAATTCAATGAATTAAAGCCTCAGCAGCGGGGAGATGAGCTCTCCCGGCACCCCCATCTCTTGAAGCCCTCGAAGCCCCTGCCAGACGAGTGCTATACAGGGAAAACATTTCCGCTATGTCACGGATCAAGACTGTCACGGATGCTCATGATTCTAAGAAAGAAAAAGAAAAAAAAGAAAAAAAAAAGTACTAAATTCTAGCCAGGTATACAACCAATCAGACATGACATAATAAAATAAAAACCTAGGTACTTGCAATGATTATTCTTGCAGTTTGGGGATGACAGATGCATGCATTAAAATCGAAGACATGAAGAGCGGAATATGAATAGCGAAGATGTTTCGTTTGAAATTATGACGCATTAATTTCTTCGCACGTATACACGTATCACATCGTCTGCAATTTTTAACATTATTTTGAAAGGGATAATCAAATTCGAAATGATGAAACGCGGGGAATCGTTTTGATTTCAGGATATCAAAAAGAAGTGAGTATACCTCCTGTGCAATTACATTTTCTTGATTAGAAATTCGTTTGTTTGATTGCTTTTTAAAATTTGTTTATATGAATGTACTTGTGCCTATTTCTCAAATTACCTTAGATTGTGAGAAAGGGCAAATCCAATGTATTATTGAATTCAATTATTTCCAAGACGATTATTCAAAGCTCCTTGCAATTTCTTAATCTGGGTTTGTCCCTCCTCATGATGATTTTAACATTAATTTAGGCCTACCATCTAATAAATTTAGGATGTATGTATATATATAGTCAGTGCTGTATTGCATACAGTATTGCTGTATTGTATAGTAGTAGATGTAGGCCTATTTTTTACTTGGCACGTCAGAGGCTGAGAATGCTATACGCTGTAAGTACCGAAGACTGTCACAGAGATGTTGCCTTGATCATGTTGATGAGAGGTTTTTACAGAGCGTCCCAGAAAAAAAATCCAGCTTTGAGATATGGTCAACCATACAGGCATGCTTGTTCCCTATATCTGGAGGAAAAAGAGAATACCTATAGGGGCTCATTTCGGGGCGGGGGGGGGGGAGACTCGAAAATCATTGACATAAGTGTATTTTAGCATTTTACACCGAATTACTTTTTTTTTGAGGTAGTTGTCAAATCTGTCAGAAACAATCCTGAAATATGGGTCCAAAAAACCTTTGATGAGGTGCTCGGTTCCGCTTCAAAATCTTTGATTGGGGGGAGGGGGGGATTTTGGATGACTTGCCTTCCAAAGCACGTGATCATAAACCATTTCCATCCCGAAAGGGGGTATCTAAGAATTTCGAACAAGCACACGTGTATAGTTCACCACTTTAGTGGGGGGGGGGGGGTGGCTCGTGCTCATGTCTTTTTTTACCTTAATTTTTATTTCATGTTTTGGGAACTCATATTTTGTTCAATGATATACCAATACCTGTGCTCTCATGGATGACCGAGCCCTTAAACACTTTGTCAAAATTGCCTTCCACCAGGTTTTTGAGAAAGAACCTATACATTCAAGCAAGTCTTTTGTCCCTTGTGAATGGACTCAGGAAGGCTAGCAAAATAATAATGATTATAACTTGACATCACAAATATAAGTTCTGTATAAGATAATAATGGCACCGCCGGAAAAACAGAGTCAATCACAGAGTGTCTAAAGTGTGGAAACAATGTGAAAAGGGCTTGGATGTTGTATTCACCGGTGTCGACTGTGTGGATTTTGCCCATTTTCACAGCGTCGGGACTGGAAACGTTACGGCACAATGCGACACTCTCTGTGTCACAGTGTGTTCAAAGTGTTTAACATCGTGGGACACTGTGGTTTTTTTTAGCAGGGATCACTCTCTTAAACACGGAATAAATAATAAGGCACGTGAGATATACATTTTTTTTTTAACGAGAGGCAGTCAAATTTAAGTGGGTATACTTTTTTCTCTTGGACACACTGTATACAGGAGAGGTTGTCAGACCAGAGGAAGTAACAATAACCTTTCCTGACAACCAACAAGCAAGTAATGTGTGTGTGTGTGTGTGTGTGTGTGTGTTGAGGAGAGAGAGAGAGAAAGAGAGAGAGACGAGAGAGAGAGAGAGAGGCGAGGGGGGAGCAGGGGGAGGGAGGAGGGGAGAGGAGAGAAGAGAGAGAGAGAGAGATAGAAGGAGAAGAGGGAGGGGGGTAGAGCGAGAGAGAGAGGAGAAGAAGAGAGAGATTGGGGGGTAGAGTAGACGAGAGAGATAGAGTATAGGGAGAGAGAGGAGGGAGGGACCCCAAAAGATATTAAAGGTATAGGCTTAATCTCTCATGTGATATCAACTCAAACAAGTAAAGAGATTTCACTCCAAATCGAGTAATGAGCTACACTCTAAAAAAATGAAATGATGGAAAGGGGTAACATCACCTTAAAAGTGCCGAGGAGTGACAGCGGTTTTGAAAAGGGTTGAAAATGTGACACCCTTTCCAACCATTTTCGAAAACGATGTCACTCCTCGGCCCTTTAAAGGTTGATTTACCCCTTTCCACCATTTCATTTTTTAGAGTGTAACGCCATATGAGTGTGCGAGCTAAGAAGATTTCACTGTTACAGGTTTTTCCCGATCAATTAAAACTCTTTGCAATCGAATTCGTTTATGTTCATTCAATTTACAACGATACCTCATGGAGTGGAGCTTCGATCAATTGAATTATCATTCAGATTTTTTAATCGCGATCACATTTCGGACGAAAGTGTTGTAAGAACATGTCAAATTGATCGAAGATAGTTTAAACTTAGACTGGAAAAACCTACATATCAATTCTACTCTATGTAAAAATGTAAAGTTAACGCATTACCAATGTGCGGCATTAAATCGTAATTAAACAAGGCGCGTCCATTATCTAAGAGGCCAGACGCAACAAAGTGACGTTTGAAATACGTCTGAGAAGCGCAGAAATCTATACAGCTGGCTGCAAAATAAATTAGCTCACAACACTCGCGTAAGAAGCATCCCTACAGTTGAACTGGTATATGTCCGGTTCGGGTGAGCAATCTACTCCTGGAGATGAAGAAATGATGAACTTTTATCATGTTAATTGTTATTAATAGATTCTCCAGACCAGATGCGAGGAAAATACACATTTGGCATGCTTATAACAATTATTGTGCTGAAGTTGTAATCAGAATATGCAATTCATATAAATTGATGCTCAAAAACAATGACATAGATTGTGAACTTGTCACAAGTCTTATGAAGACGCCGTTCACATGTTTCAATGCGATATGCATGTGATAAGCGTTAATATTGACTAGTCGAGGAAAGAACCTCTTATATTATGTTCAAAGTGACAGGACTTTTTTTAATCAATTAAAATGAATGTACCATCTCCGGAAAGCTTTAGAATTCTAGCTTTTAATGTGCCCTATGTGAACAATAAGCTAATAGTATAATGCGGCATCGAGCACCTCAAAACTATTATATGCAGCGCATGAGCTATTTGAGGCGCAAAAATATACCATACTGTACAGGAATTTATCTGTCTATAGGCTTTTCGAATTGACACAAGTTGACATGACTATTTTTTTTCCTTTGCAATAAACTTATTCCTATTTTTTGAAAAATTCAGACTTTCAGCGTACTTATTTAAGCTGAACATTTCTTGAAAATGTGTTGCTCCCACAATAAAGAAAATAAAGTGAAAAACTGTCCAAAACCAAAAAAAAGTTCAATGTGGCGCGTTCGCTTTGAGTAGCATGGTAGCGCCCTCTATCTCTTAAGTTTACCAACTAGAATGATATGTATTGATGAGTTTGAGTAAGTTCAGCCTCAGCCTGTTTGAGTGACGTTTTTTTTAGCCGTCTCACTCGCTAAACAAGTGAGCCCGTTTCCGCAAATACCGTTGCAGCATTAAATAGCTTCACTCCTACAATGTGAGTGATTTGTGTCCACTTAATCGGATTAGATACATCATAAAAAACAAAATCAAAGTTGAAAGAAAGAAAGAAAATAAAAGCAAAGAGACTCTAGACTGTAACTGTGGTACCTAGGGTTGTCGATTATTACTAATCGCACTTCTCTTAATCCAAGCAATTATGAGAGTGTGAAAGCTCACACGCAAAGCAACAGGGAATATATGACTATGAAGCGATGACCCACTTTTGAACTTTTCACATCGACACGTCGGAAGAGGGGCCAAATAGGGGCATGAACATAATATTGTGTAATATTTAAGGGAAATTAAGACCTCTTGAAATCTCGGGTAGTTTTAGATAAAAGCAAACTGAAAGAAGAAAATAGAGGTCCCTTAAATCCTACAAACGATAACAAATAACAAAATAACATTTTTTAAAAGCTCTTTTTTTTTGGAGGGGGGGGGGTAATCAATTGCTCAAAATCATTTGCGCAGAAGGATAGGCAGGAAGTAAGACAACAAAATGGTTCAGGTCTTCTTTATCAAACTCCCCGTTGGGCACCCAGGATGGTTCCCACCGGGGGTTCCCATTGCTTTGATCAGGGAAAAATGAATTTGACATTTCAATTTCAAAAATTACTTGCTCGTCTATAAGGAATCTCATTTTGTTTTGAAATTATGGATTTTGAAATTCACTGAGAAAAACAGCTGACCATAACTGTTCAGCTTAATCGTGACGCGCTGTATAAAAATGACCGAACATTTTGATGACATGGCTGGCAAATGGCGTATGGGTCTAGTCTACATGGTGCCCCATAGCCTTGGTCTTGATAAGTTTAACATGGTTAAGGGGGAAATTAAAAATTAGTATAGGTCAAATTCATGATGAAGGCCGGATACATGCAGGTTACCAGTTAAACTGAATTAATTATGATTGATATACCATTCGGTTTGCTTGAAACTAGTACGAATCCATTAGATTTGGATGCAAGATCAGTTTTCTCATAAGGATAATTGAAATCTCGCTGCATATTGTATTGTAAAAGGAGCATAACTCATGGATTCTACATATCTTACTCGTGGATCGACACTTCTGCTCTGGTATATGTCGAATATCGATCTTGGACCCCATAATAGAAAAATAATAATGTGGAATTATGTGAATTATACTGAAATATGATTGATCTCTCTCAATTAAATTTAACCTGTTGTGATCTGGAAATAAAACATACTAACTGTCTCTGCAATGTCCACATCAAACTAAGATATTAATTCGATTGCAAAGAGAGTATAAAAATTGACCGGGAAAACCTATAATATTATTATAGGATCTTCCCGGTCAATTTTAAACTCTTTGCAATCGAACTCGTTAATGTTCATTCAATTTAAACCATACCCAACCATACCTATGGAACGGAGCAATCAGTCAATTAAAATTAACTTTTAGATTTTAATCGCGATCACATTTCGGACGAAAGTGCTTGTAAAAATTGGCAAATGATCGGAGATAGGGTACATGCAGGTATAATGGGCCCCCTAAGCTCATTTGCCTAATTTGCATAAAATTACGAAATGACACACAGTCTAATCTTTGTTTATATGAATGCAAATAACTACTGCTCTAAATTTATTGTGAAGAAAAACAATTATCCCCAACCCCCTGTCTGCAATTTTCAAATGTTGACGTCATTACCAAAGTGCCCATATTACCTGCATGAGCAGGTTATATGGGCACATGTATTTAATGTATGTTTTAAAGACTACAATGACTCTACCATGTCTGGAATTTGCTTAAAATGTTGAAAATCATTAACTTTAAGATAAATTTGAAATTATAAGACCCTTCAGTAAATCATTGGACTATATATTTCATTGTTATGTATTTTGTATATTATTTCCTTTTTTAATATTATTTAAATATCATTTTCATTATACAAGTCAATATAGGCCTAAAATAAGTTATTTATATTAATTATATACTGTGAATATACCCAAAAAGTCGTAGCAAAGAGATTGATGCCTCATCCCAATATTAAGTACCAGAATCATTTCCGCCATTTTGGATGTCCCATATTACCTGCACTAATGTTGCTGTGTCAGGCAAGCATTAAATGCACCATCTGCACCCCTTCACTAAAACAAATTGACCTGTACCCGCTAGTATGATCAAAATGAAACTATAAGCTTAGTAAATATACAAACAATTGAGGTTACCCCTCAAACACTTTTTCACCATCACATTCTGTGAAATATCAAATTTTACATCAGGGTAAAAAAATGCGTAATTTTACCTACCTTGTTGGTTTTCAGCAATTTTCTCAGAGAAATTTCGGCACCAGATGCTCTAACGACGATATATTTCGTATACAGTTCATATGAACAACATTTATGGTGCTCATACGGTCACCGGTCACCGGTCGACGGTCACGACATGATTTGCTTCAGGTGGCCCATATTACCTGCTGGACCATATTACCTGCATGTCCCTAGTTTCAACTTGACCGGGAAACCTATAGTAAAGGTGCCCGCAACCAGAATATCAAAAGTTTGGAGAAACCACACTGCATCCTTGCTGGACAGAACCTAGTGTACCACAGTGTGAAAAACTATATGAACTAAAATATGAATACACTGTAACACAGTTATGAAATCCTCTTCAGGCTTCACACAATGTGAACCACCATCTGTACATTGTGAGGGCGTAATTCACAGTGTTGACTCTAAAAATTACCGTGTGAAAAACTTGTTGAAAACTATTATCACAATGTGAAATCATCACCACACTGGTAAATACGAGCGTTTTAATACAGTCTACTATACACACTGTGAACACACTGTGGGACACTGGTTATTTCAACAGGGGTGGGCCGCACACAGCACACGAAATCTTCCGTCGAAAAATCAACGAGTAGAAATGAAGGAAATAGTTATTAAAATGTTACGGATATAGGACTTAAATGCCATACTTCCTATATGCGGCCAGTAAAATGCTTTTGTCTGCTCATTTTTTATAGAGAATTTACACAGATATCTTTAAGTGTGTGGTAACGATAGGGTTAACATAATTGATATACAAGGCATAATGTAACAATTACATTGTAATGAAACAAACTATAGAGAAGTATGTCCTAATTAAATGTATTTTTTAAAACATAATGCAGGGGTTAGCTAACATAAGCAAAATGCTTGAGTAGCTTGCTAAAAGAAAAATAATTCAGGATAAATACATTTTTCATTTGAAACCATTTTTTTTTACTATTAAATATTGTCTGTCTTGTTGGTTTGTATCTAAAATACTAAACAGGTCCCCCGGATATGAGGGCAGTTCCAAGGTAACGGAGTGACATTCAGAAGCAACATTTCAGCATTCAAACAAGTTTATCATCCAAGCTTTAATCTTTATTTACAAAGAAATGGGTTTCATGACAAAAGCTGATGGTTCCCTCTTTTCAAAATGATAATTTTTTTTAGTGATCCTCTTAATTGATGAGATATGAATATCATAATCATGGTTTACGGAGTGACGCAAAATGGACATGCATATTTGAGCAGAAAACCATTTTGCTTAAACTCTGTGAAATTTAAATGGCTATCACAATTTTGAGTTATTGATTGGATTCTATTATTATTCTAGGTATGATATGCCACCTTGCAAATAAAATTGGTTGAATATTTTGTCTAATTATGACTTAAAACTTGAACCCTTGTGGTTCGGTACGGAGTGACGGTTACGGAGTGACGTCTGGTTTCCCGGTCTTTTTCGTGAGGAGAATGCATTATAAAGAAATTTAATACCAAAGTTTGTTGGGTAGACCATGACAATTACATTAAGCCAAAAACATTGGCCAAAAAGTGACGAGATATAAGAATTAGAGGCATTTAAGCCCCATAGTCCCATACGTGCAAATTTGGGTTTATCAATCTATTCAGCGCAAGAATACTGAATCGCAATTTTTTAAAACTTAAATGATTGGTTGTATTGTAAAGAAGCCTTGTGGTAATTTCAGATTCCTAATTTGCATTTTCAAAGGCGCAGCGCACATTGAAATTTCAGCCCTCCATGTCCTGTTTTCTTGGAACTGCCCATGAAGTAAAATCTAATAGCGTTTACTTGCTTTCTTTCGCAATTCAGCTAAACTACTAGTAATATTCTTCACACTATATACCATGAGTTAATGGTAATGGCCAAAACAAGTACAACACGACCTTGGCTTTCATTGTATGGTTTTTTACAATTTATTTTCCTTTTTATCGTTTTTTCTTCTTTTGTAATATAGGAAGGTCAAAAAAAAAAAAAAAAAAAAAAAAAAAAATGATCCCGGAAGTAATTTGTGATATGACACCCTCTGAGAAAACCCCCTGATAGACTTATACTACACAGGTGTGAAATGATACTTCCGGGGGTAATCATTTTGGTTTTCCCATGATAAAGGGCATTAATGTACCACCAATCAATCGATATATTATTCATGTTATTTTACGTTATAATGGTTTGTTTAGTCACATCTTGTAGGGGAAATAGTTATCCCATCTCGAAGACCCCACCTTACATATAAAAAACAAAAACAAACCAACAAAAACAAACAAACAGACAATATAAACACACCAAATAAACACCCCTCTCCCCCCCAAAAAAAAACAACAAACAAACAAAAACAAAACAAAATAAAACAGAAAAGAGAGTGCAAGAAAAAAAAAAACACGATATATTCAAGGACAAAAAACACCCACACCCCCACACACACAAACGTGAAACTTGGCAAGCCCACAGGTTAACGCGTGCTTTTTTGTGATGGTTGGTCATATTAAGAGGAAGAAGCGACGGTGATCCAAGAATTTCTAGCAACGAAAATAAACTATTGATGGATTCATCATTCACAAATGATTATTGATTACCCATGAATATTGTAACGTTACAAGAGCAAAAAGAAACGGAGATTAACTGACTGTGTAACCATGCTCACATTAGAGTAACAATAATTCAACATAACTCAATTTTGATAATCACAGAAAATAACATAAAGAAACTGATGCAAAAACTTAAGGAGAGGCTTATGGTGGTATACATGATGTAAATATCGTAACTATATATAAGTTTCTTCTTATTAATATAATCAACATAAAATACATTTTTTAATTACCGTATATAGTCCGTATACTTGTAGAGTGCAACCACCGTGTGATGTTCAATTATTGATTTTTATTGATTTTTGTTTTGTTTTTGTTTTTTTTGCATTCGAAGAGCATCGAAGTTTATTATCCCATTACCCACGGCATGCCTGATTGGAGCTCAATATAAATGTTTGGTATGGAAAAATCTATTAACAGTGTTGTAATGTTTCATTTTTATTATCTGCAATGTAAAACCAAGACAGAGAGATGCTCCATGCCAGAGTGAGTATAATGGACTGGTGGAAAGCATATTTTTGTGCAGCTTAGGTGCATAGAGATTATTCTTGCGCGGTGAGAAGTTTAATTTCTTATATTATAAGTGTTACGTTAGTTTTTTATAACAACAAGGCAGTGACGTAATAACAATGTCTGGGATTAAAATTGTATTTCGTAACATTAATGATGGGAAAACTATGAACACAAATGAGAAGCAAAATATAATGGGAAGGAAAATTATAGGTTAAGTGGTTCCTAATAATCTTCATCAAGTCATATCATATGCCCCTTGTCCCCTGGCCTTCTCGTATTATAGGATGAAGCATTATTGTTTAATTACCTTGCTTTTTTTTTTCTACTAATTTTCATATTTTATAACAATCAATTTTAGAAGTGAAACATTCTATATTTTTGGGGTCCACGGGGCATATGATATATTAGGCCGATTGTTCTACAACACATAATTGAAACACACACAAATATATTGCAATAAAGAAAATATAGATTATATGAATATATGGATAGACCGAGATTTAAAAAAAAAAACAAATGAAGGGCTAGCTTATACATATACATTAGCAAAAATGCTTGAATTGGAAACAGCCAGGGAGTGTCAGTTTTATCCTTCCTTTCCTAGAATGTAGGTTTAAAGAACATTTTGTCACTTTTCTTTAGAGTAGACTTTGAATTTGACTTTGACTTTGAATTTATTCTCCATTTTCAGCAAAATACAAATCAAGAAAATATAACATTCATACATACATTTGAACATAAAGAGATTATTACAAAGTAAATATCCATGTCATTTTATTCGAATATAAAAAGTATGAAATTTACATTTATTAACATAATATTCAGTGCCTGTAACTTCATCAGGATCTAAGGTATATGTTTCCTCTTCCAGCTCATGTTGTGATCATAATAGCAAACTTTAGGTCAGAATCACCATATATTTTGAAGCTAAAGCGTCACTTAATGCTGCGATATTGTTGACTATAATCATAAGCGTCCCTAGGTACACTTAAGTTAGCACTGTAGTCTATGGAGGAAAATAATTATTTTTGTTTCAACTTATTGCAAAGCATGCATGTAATGATGTTTATGAAATAAATTTGTTATGGTGCCCCTTGCCTTGACACGTTATTGCATGCACTCGACAGCCAATATTATTATAGAAGCCCCACAGCTCACCACACGTTACTCAATCCCTTTAAGAAGGCTTCCAGACTCTTTACGTGCTTGTAAAAAAAAGTAGTTGTCACCGAGCACGTGAATATATTTGTAGAACCAACCCGGACTTCCCTGTTAAACATCAATTAACTCTGATGGCTGACGCCAACTCTTGACAGCACTTGGATCAACATTAAAGCCAATATGAAAACCATAGCCTTGTATAGCACCACCTCAACCTCAACTACTCAAATCTACCCCGATTCTTAACCACAATGCCAACATACCGAGCGCTAAGTCTTATAATACAGGCCCCTTTGAATTATAATACCACTTCTTCACAACTCAATACTAACACAACGAAAATTATGTTACAGAATATCAAAACAAAATATTTTCCCATCAAAACATTAAAGTTCCCAATGCAAATCAAATTATAGGTTAATTTATAATCGTAGGCCTACTTTGTAATGATTATCTCAAAAGGTATTTTAGACTAGCTATTTATAATACACAGTCCAATGACAGTGTTGACCAGCCTCGGTCCCCGCTTTAAAGCTTTTATATAAAACCAGTATATTCCCATGCTCTAAGAAGATAAAGAAGAAGAGGAAGAAGAAGAAGAAGAAGAAGAAGAAGAAAGCAGTTTTGCATATTTCAAATTGTTTAAAAGTACAAACAATGTCACTCTGTAAAAGTGCATATTGACCTTCTAAAGTGCATATTGACACTTTTTAATGTAGAAGTCCCACCTTTAAAATTGCTCCAGTTGTAAACTTTGCAAAAGTTTCATCTATGAGCTCCCAGTGCTAGTATAGGCATGATAAGGGTACAAAATTGCACCTTTATGCTCCTAGTTAAGGTGAAAAGTTGGACTGTTTTTCAAAAAGTTCGCGTATAGCATCACGTCAGTCCTAAATACTCAAATTGTTCATGCACTATAACCAGGTCAACATTCTGACATTACTTAACAGTTGCAACATTCTGATCATGACTTAACCCAGGTTGCCAATCTGGTAATTTACGGTGCAACATTTGTCTATATACTTAACCCAGGTTGCAAACATTCTGATCATATACTTTACTTAGGTTGCAAATTCTGATCATCATACTTAACCCAGGTTGCCACATTCTGATCTTATACTTAACCCAAGGCACTTGATCAACTAACAGCAACATTCTGATCATATACTTACCCAGTTTGCAACATTCTGATCAGTATACTTAACCCAGAGTTGCACATTCTGATCATGATATCTTACCCACGGTTGCATTTGATCAACGTCTCTTGAATGTGACTATACTTAACCCAGGTTGTAAATTCTCTGATCATATAACTTAACCCGGTTGCAACATCTCTGATCATATTATACTTAACCCAGGTTGCAACATTCTGTCATATACTTAACCAGGTTGCAAACATTCTGATCATATACTTACCCAGGTTGCAACATTTCTGATCATTATACTTAAACCTTACAACATTCTGATCATATTATTAACCCAGGTTGCAACATTCTGACTCATATACTTAACCAGGTTGGCAACATCTGATCATATAATACTCTCAAGGAATTTATGTATTTAAAAAAAAATCCGCCTGCTTTGCAATTGATTATGATTATCACAGAGAGTTATTAAGTAATTAAAGTCTAATTTTCCAAATTTTACTGATTTGCAATATAACTCATGTATAAGAATGGCTAATTTATAATCCTTGTTTCAAAAGGTAGTTTGTTTACCGAAGCTACCATTAGACCACCATTCAGGTATGCTTCGTATTGTGGTTAGACTCCTAGCCAATCTCCTAAATACTCTCGCTATATAATGTGCATGAGAGAGATAAGTACTGCAGTTCAATCGCCTTTGGGATATTTGATACTATCATTATTTCATTTTAGTTCTGAGAGTAAAAATACATATAAACTCCTTGAACCAGTTTATTGGAAAATATACTCGTTGAAATATAGTTTCAAGACATTCTGTTTTTAAGTGGATAGAATAGATACCGGAATTAATAATAAAAATGATTATTTTGGGATCATCTCACATTCACTAGGCTTTTTTATCCATGTATTTTAACTGTAAAAAATGATATATATTGACCATGTTCATTTAACTACCTTATTTAATTTTTTTTTTTAATTGAGAAAGATGGAAATGATGAATGAATTTATGTATTGAACAAATTTTCACTTTCCTCATAACTCTGACAAAAATTCAATGGAGTCAAAAGGACTTTACTGAGTAATCGGGCCTGCAAAATGTGAGATAATTGACCTGCATGCGTATTGTCCATTGGGGAATTAACTTTGCCCCATCGTAAAATATTGGGGAAAATGCCATTTTTAAACCAACTGGTTACCATACTTCTACATCAACTATTGGTGTAATTTGTGCAACTTTTATCAACAACTTGCCATTGAAGCCAATGATTTCGAATTTGGGTAATAATTGACATAATGTTATTGTTTTAACCAGAAAATAATTCACACCTATAGGATCACTAAAATACAGCAGTTTATGTAGTTCATTTCTTCTTTAAATGTAGCTATCATATTGAATTCCAACCATTTGAAGTGAAATATGTATACCTTTGGAATGTAGAGTATATTATTGGGACTAGTAATGAAGCATACAGAAGATTGGTTTCCCCATTAAGCCACCAAAACCGTAA
This sequence comes from Paracentrotus lividus, assembly GCA_940671915.1. Classification (NCBI taxonomy): domain Eukaryota; kingdom Metazoa; phylum Echinodermata; class Echinoidea; order Camarodonta; family Echinidae; genus Paracentrotus; species Paracentrotus lividus. Next base: position 3,199,677 of record CALNVZ010000641.1, on the reverse strand, counting down.
AATTTCCTATCATCTGTGAATTGTATTTCACAATACAAGTTCGGTTTACGATCCTGGAGGATAAGAAATGAGAGTAATAGCGTGTGTAGTAGAGCTAGAAGAGAACGATGATGACTGTGTTCGATTTTCTGTCCTGGCGGGTGGGGATCCGTACCGTGTATTATTAAGGGGGTGAAAGATCAATAGGGTTTAT
>CALNVZ010000641.1:3178477-3199459 GCA_940671915.1 Paracentrotus lividus | reverse complement strand
GGGCCACATGATTTAATGTATGTTTTAAAGACTACAATGACTCTACCATGTCTGGAATTTGCTTAAAATGTTGAAAATCATTAACTTTAAGATATAATTTGAAATTATAAGACCCTTCAGTAAATCATTGGACTATATATTTCATTGTTATGTATTTTGTATATTATTTCCTTTTTTAATATTATTTAAATATCATTTTCATTATACAAGTCAATATAGCCTAAAATAAGTTATTTATATTAATTATATACTGTGAATATACCCAAAAAGTCGTAGCAAAGAGATTATGCCTCATCCCAATATTAAGTACCAGAATCATTTCCGCCATTTTGGATGTCCCATATTACCTGCACTAATGTTGCTGTGTCAGGCAAGCATTAAATGCCACATTGCACCCTTCACTAAAACAAATTGACCTGTACCCGCTAGTATTATCAAAATGAAACTATAAGCTTAGTAAATATACAAACAATTGAGGTTACCCCTCAAACACTTTTCACCATCACATTCTGTGAATATCAAATTTTACATCAGGGTAAAAAAATGCGCTAAGTTTTACCTACCTTGTTGGTTTTCAGCAAATTTTCTCAGAGAAATTTCCGCACCAGATGCTCTAACGACGATATATTTTCGTATACAGTTCATCTGAACAACATTATGGTGCTCATTTACCCGGTCACCGGTCACCGGTCGACGGTCACGACATGATTTGCTTCAGGTGGCCCATATTACCTGCTGGACCATATTACCTGCATGTACCCTAGTTTCAACTTGACCGGGAAAACCTATAGTAAAGGTGCCCGCAACCAGAATATCAAAGTTTGGGAAAACCACACTGCATCCTTGCTGGACAGAACCTAGTGTACCACAGTGTGAAAAACTATATGAACTAAAATATGAATACACTGTAAACACAGTATGAAATCCTCTTCAGGCTTCACACAATGTGAACCACATCTGTACATTGTGAGGGCGTAAATTCACAGTGTGACTCTAAAAATTACCGTGTGAAAAACTTGTTGAAAACTATTATCACAATGTGAAATCATCACCACACTGGTAAATACGAGCGTTTTAATACAGTCTACTATACACACTGTGAACACACTGTGGGACACTGTGTTATTTCCAACAGGGGTGGGCCGCAACAGCAACTGAAGAATCTTTCCGTCGAAAAATCAACGAAGTAGAAATGAAGGAAATAGTTATTTAAAATGTTACGGATATAGGACTTAAAATGCCATACTTCCTATATGCGGCCAGGTAAAATGCTTTTCTTTTGGGGCAGATGTTTTTGCATTTTTTGATAAATCAGAAAGAAATAATTCATTACACAGATATCTTTAAGTGTGTGGTAACGATAGGGTTAACATAATTGATATACAAGGCATAATATAACAATTACATTGTAATGAAACAAACTATAGAGAAGTATGTCCTATATAAATGTATTTTTTAAACATAATGCAGGGGTTAGCTAACATAAGCAAAAATGCTTGAGTAGCTTGCTAAAAGAAAAATAATTCAGGGATAAATACATTTTTCATTTGAAACCATTTTTTTTTTTACTATACTAAATATTGTCTGTCTTGTTGGTTTGTATCTAAAATACTAAACAGGTCCCCCGGATATGACGTAAAATCTAATAGCGTTTACTTGCTTTCTTTTCGCAATCAGCTAAACTACTAGTAATATTCTTACAACTATATAGCCATGAGTTAATGGTAATGGCCAAAACAAGTACAACACGACCTTGGCTTTCATTGTATGGTTTTTTACAATTTATTTCCTTTTTATCGTTTTTTCTTCTTTTGTAATATAGGAAGGTCAAAAAAAAAAAAAAAAAAAAAAAAAAAAAAAAAAAAAAAAAAGATCCCGGAAGTAATTTGTGATATGACCCTCTTGAGAACCCCCTGATAGACTTATACTACACAGGTGTGAAATGATACTTCCGGGGTAATCATTTTGGTTTTCCCATGATAAGGGCATTAATGTACCACCAATCAATCGATATATTATTCATGTTATTTTACGATTATATGGGTTTTGTTTAGTCAATACTGTAGGGGAAATAGTTATCCCATTCGAAGACCCCACCTTACATTAAAACAAAAACAAACCAACAAAAACAAACAAACAGACAATATAAACACACCAAATAAACACCCCTTCCCCCCCCAAAAAAAACAACAAACAAACAAAAACAAAACAAAATAAAACAGGAAAGAGAAGTGCAAGAAAAAAAAAACACACGATATATTCAAGGACAAAAACACCCACACCCCCACACACACAAACGTGAAACTTGGCAAGCACAGGTTAAACACGTGCTTTTTTGTGATGGTTGGTCATATTAAGAGGAAGAAGCGACGGTGATCCAAAGAATTTCTAGCAACGAATAAACTATTGATGGATTTCATCATTCACAAATGATTATTGATTACCATGAATATTGTAACGTTACAAGAGCAAAAAGAAACGGAGATTAACTGACTGTGTAACCATGCTCACATTAGAGTAACAATAATTCAACATAACTCAATTTTGATAATCACAGAAAATAACATTAAAGAAACCTGATGCAAAAACTTAAGGAGAGGCTTATGGTGGTATACATGATGTAAATATCGTAACTATATATAAGTTTCTTCTTATTAATATAATCACATTAAAATACATTTTTTAATTACCGTAATATAGTCCGTATACTTGTAGAGTGCAATCCACCGTGTGATGTTCAATTATTGATTTTTATTGATTTTTGTTTTGTTTTTTGTTTTTTTTGCATTCGAAGAGCATCGAAGTTTATTATCCCATTACCCACGGCATGCCTGATTGGAGCTCAATATAACATGTTTGGTATGGAAAAATCTATTTAACAGTGTTGTAATGTTCATTTTTATTATCTGCAATGTAAAACCAGACAGAGAGATGCTCCATGCAGAGTGAGTATAATGGACTGGTGGAAAGCATATTTTTGTGCAGCTTAGGTGCATAGAGATTATTCTTGCGCGGTGAGAAGTTTAATTTCTATTATTATAAGTGTTACGTTAGTTTTTATAACAACAAAGGCAGTGACGTAATAACAATGTCTGGGATTTAAAATTGTATTTCGTAACATTAATGATGGGAAAACTATGAACACAAATGAGAAGCAAAATATAATGGGAAGGAAAATTTATAGGTTAAGGTGTTCCTAATAATCTTCATCAAGTCATATCATATGCCCCTTGTCCCCTGGCCTTCTCGTATTATAGGATGAAGCATTATTGTTTAATTACCTTGCTTTTTTTTCTACTAATTTTCATATTTTATAACAATCAATTTCTAGAAAGTGAAACATTTTATATTTTTTTGGGTCCATGGGGCATATGATATATTAGGCCGATTGTTCTACAACACATAATTGAAACACACACAAATATATTGCAATAAAAGAAAATATAGATATAACGGAATATATGGATAGACCGAGATTAAAAAAAAAAAAATGAAGGGGCTAGCTTATACATATACATTAGCAAAAAATGTTTGAATTGGAAACAGCCAGGGAGTGTCAGTTTTATCCTTCCTTTCCTAGAATGTAGGTTTAAAGAACATTTTTGTCACTTTTTCTTAGAGTAGACTTTGAATTTGACTTTGACTTTGAATTTATTCTCCATTTTCAGCAAAATACAAATCAAGAAAATAAAACATTCATACATTACATTTGAACATTAAAGTGATTATTACAAAGTAAATATCCATGTCATTTTATTCGAATATAAAAAGTATGAAATTTACATTTATTAACATTAATATTCAGTGCCTGTAACTTCATTCAGGATCTAAGTGTATATGTTTCCTCTTCCAGCTCATGTTGTGATCATAATTGCAAACCTTTAGGTCAGAATCACCATATATTTTGAAGCTAAAGCGTCACTTAACTGCTGCGATATTGTTGACTATAATCATAAGCGTCCCTAGGTACACTTAAGTTAGCACTGTAGTCTATGGAGGAAAAATAATTATTTTTTGTTTCACTTATTGCAAAGCATGCATGTAATGATGTTTATGAAATAAATTTGTTATGGTGCCCCTTGCCTTGACACGTTATTGCATGCACTGACAGCATAATTATTATAGAGCCCCACAGCTCACACAACGTTACTCAATCCCTTTAAGAAGGCTTCCAGACTCTTTACGATGCTTGTAAAAAGTGTTGTCACCGAGCACGTGATAATATATTTGTAGAACCAACCCGGACTTCCCTGTTAAACATCAATTAACTCTGATGGCTGCACGCCAATCTTGACAGCACTTGGATCAACACTTAAAGCCAATATGAACCAGTAGCCTTGTACAGCACCACCTCAAGCCCTCAACTACTCAAATCTGCCCCGATTCTTAACCCACAATGCAACATCCCGAGCAGCGTAGTCTTATAATACAGGCCCCTTTGAATTATACACACTTCTTCACAACTCAATACTAACACAACGAAAATTATGTTACAGAATATCAAAACAAATACTTTTCCCCTCAAAACATTAAAGTTTCCCAATGCAAATCAAATTATAGGTTAATTTATAAATTGTAGGCCTACTGTTAATGATTATCTCAAAAGGTATTTTAAGACTAGCTATTTATAATACACAGTCAATGACAGTGTTGACCAGCTCGGTCCCGCTTTAAAGCTTTTTATATAAAAGCAGTATATTTCCACGCTCTAAGAAGATAAAGAAGAAGAGGAAGAAGAAGAAGAAGAAGAAGAAGAAAGCAGTTTTGCATATTTCAAATTGTTTAAAAGTACAAACCAATGTCACTCTGTAAAAGTGCATTTTGACCTTCTAAAGTGCATATTGACACTTTTTAATGTAGAAGTCCCACCTTTAAAATTGCTCCAGTTGTAAACTTTGCAAAGTTTCATCTATGAGCTCCCAGTGCTAGTATAGGCATGATAAGGGTACAAAATTGCACCTTTATGCTCCTAGTTAAGGTGAAAAGTTGGACTAGTTTTTCAAAAGTTCGCTATAGCATCACCTCAGTCCTAAAGTACAGAAGCGGATCTAGAGGGGGGTTGGGTGGGGGTTGCAACCCCCCAAAAAAAAATCCGGGGACCAATTTTTTTTTTTTTTAAATATTATCTTTTTTTTTAACTTGTAATTTTATTTTATTATTTATGTATTTATTTTATTATCATTATCATCATCATTATTATTATTATTATTTCTTTTGGGGGGGAGGAGAGAGGGGTGGTGCGACAAATAGAAAGTACTAGAAAGTGCCTGTTTATTAATTCCATATATCTTTTAAAACCCAATATTTTCGGCTCGCGCTTCGCGCTCGGATACTAAATTATATTGCACAAATAACTCAAATTTTGAGCTCAAAATTTTCGCTCGCGCTTCGCCTCGCAGATACTTAATAGGTCTACAATACACAATTATCTAAAAAAAAATTAATTAATACTAGAAAGTGCCCCTTCATTATTCCATATATATCTTTAAACCCAATATTTTCGGCTCCCGCTTCGCGCTCGCTGATACTAAATCATAATGCACAAATAACTTCAATTTTGAGTTCAAAATTTTCAGCTCGCGCTTCGCGCTCGCAGATACTTAATAGGGTCTACAATACACAATTATCTTTTAAAAATTAATTAATACAAAAAAGTGCCCCTTTATTTATTCCATATATCTTTTATAACCCAAAATTTTCGGCTCGCGCTTCGCGCTCGCTGCCTATCATAATGCACAAAAATAACTCCAACTCTAAAATTGTTTAAATAATTCCTCGTTTTAGGTCAGTATAGGCCTATAAATCGGGGATTGTCTAAAACTCGCGCTCCGCTAAAAAAAAAAATTAATTAATACTAGAAAGTGCCCCTTTATTTATTCCTTATATCTTAAACCCAATATTTTCGGCTCGCGCTTCGCGCTCGCTGATACTAAATCATAATGCACAAATAATCTATTTGAGTTCAAAATTTTCAGCTCGCGCTTCGCGCTCGCAGATACTTAATAGGGTCTACAATACACAATTATCTTTTTAAAAATTAATTTATACTAAAAAAGTGCCCCTTTATTTATTCCATATATCTTTATAACCCAAAATTTTCGGCTCGCGCTTCGCGCTCACTGCCTATCATAATGCACAAAATAACTCCAACTCTAAATGTTTTAAATAATTCCTCGTTTTAGGTCAGTATAGGCCTATAAATCGGGGATTGTCTAAAACTCGCGCTCGCGCGCTCGTTTGCTCGCTCCGCTCGCAAGATTTTTTTTTCATCCCCTCAACCCCCCCCGCCTGAAAAAACCTAGATCCGCCCCTGAGTACTTACATTAATTCATGTCACTTAACCCAGGTTGCAACATTCTGATCATATACTTTACCCAGGTTGCAACATTCTGATCATTATCTTAACCCATTTGCAACATTTGATCATATACTTAACCCAGGTTGCAACTTCTGATCATATACTTAAACAGGTTGCAACATTCTGATCATATACTTAACCCAGGTTGCAACATTCTGATCTTATACTTACCCAGGTTCAACATTCTGATCATATACTTAACCCAGTTGCAACATTCTGATCATATACTTAACCCAGGTTGCAACATTCTGATCATATACTTAACCCAGGTTGCAACATTCTGATCAATATACTTAACCCAGGTTGCAACATTCTGATTCATATACTTAACCCAGGTTGCAACATTCTGATCATATACTTAACCCAGGTTGCAACATCTGATCATATTATACTTAAACCAGGTTGCAACATTCTGATCATATACTTAACCCAGGTTGCAACATTCTGATCATATACTTAACCCAGGTTGCAACATTCTGATCATATACTTAAACCGTTACAACATTCTGATCATATACTTAACCCAGGTTGCAACATTCTGATCATATACTTAACCCAGGTTGCAACATTCTGATCATATATACTCTTCCAAAGGAATTTATGTATTTAAAAAAAAAATCCGCCGTGCTTTGCAATATTTATGATTATCACAGAGAAGTTATTAAGCAATTAAAGTAATTTTCCAAATATTTCTGATTTGCAATATAAACTCATTATAAGAATAGGCTAATTTATACATCCTTGTTTCAAAAGGTAGTTTGTTTACGAAGACTACATTAGAGCACATTCAGGTTATGCTTCTGTGGTTAGACCTCACTAGCCAATCTCCTAAATTACTCTCGCTTTATAATGTGCTGAGAGAGATAAGTACTGCAGTATCATCTTTGGGATATTTGATACTTGATCATTATTCATTTTAGTTCCTGAATAAAAATACATATAACTCATTGAAAACCAGTTTATTGAAATATACCTCGTTGAAATATAGTTTTCAAGGACCATCTGTTTTTAAGTGGATATGAATATGATACCGGAATATAATAATAAAAATGATATTTTGGGGATCATCTCGACAAGTCACTAGGCTTTTTATTCCCCATGTATTTTACACTGTAAAAAAATGATCAATTATTGACATGTATTGTAACTACTTTTTAATTTTTTTTTTTTAATGAAAAGATTGGAAATGAATGAATGAATTTATGGTATTGGAACAAAATTTCACTTTCTCATCACACTCTGAAAAATATCAATGGAGTCAAAATGACCCTTTACTGAGTCAATTGGGCCCGTGCAAAATGATGACGATAATTGACCTGGCATGGCGTATGTCCCCATTGGGGATTAACTTTGCCCCTCACTCGTAAATAGTTGGGCAAAATGCCCATTTTTAAACCAGCACTGGTTACCATACTGTCTACACAACTATTGGTTAAATTTTGCCCAACTTTTATCAAACCAACTCTGGGCATTGGAAGCAATGATTTCCCAGATTTGGGTAATAATTGACCATAATTGTTAATTTTTTAACCAGAAAATAATTCCCCAACTATAGGATCTACTAAAATTACACAGCATTTTATGTATGTTCATTTCTTTTCTTTAAATGTAGGCTATCATATTGAATTCCAACATTTGCAAAGTGAAAAATATGATACTTTGGAAATGTAGAGCTATATTATTGGAGGAACTCAGATAATGAAGATACAGAAGTTGGTTTCATTAATCACAAACGTAAACTTTCTATCATCTGTGAATTGTATTTCCGACAATACCCCACCAGTCTCGGGGTTTACGATCTGGAGGAAAAGGAAATGAGATAATAGCCGTGTGTAGTAGAGCTAGCAAGAGAAGATGATGAATGTGTTTCATTTTCTTGTCTGGCGCGGTGGGGATCGTACGTGTATTATAAGGGGCCGGTGAAAGATAATAGGGGGTTGTATTAACAGGTAGGCTAGCATTTCCTTTGTCTTATATTTGTCTTTGTCTAAGAGTTTTGACATTTGTTTTACTCCTCTTTTAAATGTATACGGTGTAATGATTTTTTTAAAAAAGAAAATGCATATTATACAAATACTTTAAATGTTACCATGTAAGTATAAAAGTGCTGTACACAGTAATGTATGATTCGATTTCGTGTAGGGCGATAACGATAATTATCATGTTTGAGTAGAAGAATGTATTTTATATTCGTATATTTTATGTACGATTTCATCTTTATCTTGGGCATGTTCGGTAAGTAATGTTTCATCCAACCTGTAAATAACTAATACGCGTTTAGAAAATTGTCAAATTTTTTTTGTTGAGAATTATAATGCTGCTTTGAGATATCTAATTTTAGCCTACTAATATTTTAAATGACATATGATCATTTTAGAATTCCTATGATACTATTTAGGATGTACCCAATATCCATAAGGATATATCATAATTTTGAAAAACAAATTAATCATATAAACGCAGTATTTCTGCTTCTAAACTTTCCATCATATTCTATTGTATAACGTTTTCAAATATTCATACAATAAATCGTTGCTAAGAATTTTAAACTACCAAAGTTGCATATTCCATTTCAAGGTAAATCTTCAACGTTGGTTGTTTAAAAATTAACCATGATCGTTGTTTTAAAATAATCGTCTCTACAGTGTAGTCGTGGTAACTTAATTGGATATTGAGCTAATCTTTGTAAAAACAGAAATTAATGATACATGTATATATGTGAATAATATTCATGATAACTTTTAATTGATGTTTAGTATACATACTACATGAAGTAGTTTAGCTTGTTTTTACTCTTTTGTATGTTCCCTGTTTCTTCATGTTCTGTAAAACTGCTATGGTGCAGCTGAGTTTGTGATAAAGTTGTGGATTGACCTCAAACATACATTTGGTATAACGATGCCTATACGTAATAATTGGATTTATTTAAAAAAAAAAAAAAAAAAATCAGGAATGGTATTGGACTAATTTTGCTACTTGGTAACATTTGGTTTGATGTGAATGTTTGAAAGATCAGAGGATAATATATTTGTAATCATTTAGTTAAGTAGGCATATATTAATGGCATAATGTTAAAAAGAAAATGTTACATTCTCGGTTCGGAAACTGGGGAGTTTGAATTGTAATTCAAAACCTATAAAAGGTGATGCTATATAGAGCAGTTGTTTCATAGTGGCTTTTCATTTAAAAACAAAAAAATAAAGCAAGGTTGCAAATCCGCTTGCTTTCCTGGCTTAGAAAGTTTTTGGAATCAAATTGTTCAAATAAATTTACCAGTGTACAATTGTAATTGCCATGACACATCGATAATCATACTTAGTGCCTGGATGTCCTTACCGTAAATAAAACCCTGGACGCTAACAGTGCGGTCCCAAAAAAAAGGAAACCAACTTTGAGAGACTTATATTAAAAATCTATAACTTGTATTGACCTTGAAATGTTTTCATGATAAAGAGTAACTCATATTCTATTTAATGATATATACCTGTGTTGTGACGGATGACTAAGCAGTTGGGCTTAAAAAAAAACAAGCGTAAAAACTGTCCTGTACCAAGTTTGGCAAAAGCAGCCCTTCCATTTCATATAAGTCCACTCCTTTTTCCCTAATGAATGGACTGAAACAAGCAATGAATGATCAGAAAACCAGGGCTGCTTCTGAGAAAACTTGGGACAGATTGTTTTTGACCACCAAAGTTTTTAAAAACTCGAGTGCTTAGTAATCCATGACGTTACAGGTATAATTCACTGGATATTATATGAGTTACTCTTTATCATGAATTAAAAATAATGACACATAAGGTAGGGTACATGCAGGTAATATGGTCCAGCAGGTAATATGGGCCACCTGAAGCAAATCATGTCTGACCGTCGATCGGTGACCTGTGACCGGTGTGACCACCATAATGTGTTTCATATTATGAACTGTATACGAAAATATATCGTCGTGAGAGCATCTGATGCCGAAATTTCTCTGAGAAAATTGCTGAAACCAACTAGGTAGGTAAAACTTACGGCATTTTTTTACCCTGATGTAAAATTTGACATTTCACAGAATGTGATGGTGAAAGAGTGTTTGAGGGGGTAACCTCAATTGTTTTGTATATTTAGTAAGCTTATAGTTTCATTTTGATCATACTAGCGTGTACAGGTCAATTTGTTTAGTGAAGGGGTGCAATGTGCATTGAATGCTTGCCTGACACGGCAACATTAGTGCAGGTAATATGGGACATCCAAAATGGAGGAAATGATTCTGGTATACTTAATATTGGGATGAGGCATCTATCTCTTTGCTACGATTTTTTAGGGGTATATTCACAGTATATAATTAATATAAATAACTTATTGTAGGCATATATTGACTTGTATAATGAAAATAATATTTAAATAAATTGAAAAAAAGAAATAATATACAAAATACATAACAATGATATATATATATATAGTCAAAGGATTTACTAAAGGTCTATTAATTTCAATTATATCTTAAAGTTAATGATTTTCAACATTTTAAGCAAATTCCAGACATGGTAGAGTCATTGTAGTTTGTAAAACATACATTAAATACATGTGCCCATATTACCTGCACATGCAGGTAATATGGGCACTTTGGTAATGACGTCAACATTTGAAATTTGACAGGGGGGTTGTTGATTATTGTTTTTCTTCACAATAAAATTAGAGCAATGGTTATTGATTCATATAACAAAGATTACACTGTGTGTCATTTCGTAATTTTATGCAAATTAGGCAAATGAGCTTAGGCCATATTACCTGCATGTACCCTATACTATTTTAATACGAGGCTCTCAAGTTGGGGTGTGTTTCCATTACCTGCTACCCTGCTACACTTCCAATTTCTGCTATAAACCTTTTTCAATTTGGACTCGACCATTTATCCCGTTTCTGTGATTGGCTATTTGCTCATGAATATAGGCTATCGCCACTTTCCTGATAAATGTATTTGCATAAGAAGAATGTAATTTTGTGTGCGTGTACTCTGTGTGGCGCGCGATAAACGTCACGCGAAAAATACGATACGAACTCGTAGGATTTTTACTGCCAAATCCTTGATCTGTAAACGCTTTTCTCTTGTTCATATTTATCATTTCATCATTATCTGTTAATAATAAGGGCCGTCTAGATGCTTCGATCGTTCTAAATGTTTATTTCGGGAGACGTACATATGGTACTACAAAATACCAAGACTTGTTGTCTGAGAAGCGACAGCGCAGTGAGCAGCGTCATGAGCTCTTCATTTGAAAGTCGTGAGTTCAAATCCGAAAACCGACGATTTTTTTTCTTCTTCTTTCTTCTTCTTTTTCTTGAGTTTGATTTTCTGACAGTCATTGACTGTCATTCACTTATTGAAAAACAGAGAAACAACCTAAAAATAAGTTTTTTTTGGCATAATCGGTATAAGTCACCAGTCCATTCACTCCCGTTCATTTCGTCAGTGGCGGAGACATCGTTCCACGCCATTGACTTTGTACACACAGAGCGGCAGAGAGGAGACAAATTGCGGAATAGCCTTTTTTTTTTTTTTTCTTAAAGATAATCAGTGTAGTCTAAAGTGCAGATACAGGATTCTAGAGAGTTAGCCCTATGGAACCACTATTTTTTCAACACCCCCCCCCAAAAAAAAGAAGAAATAAATTATTAAAAAAAAAAAAAATAGTTCACACCATTTCTAACTTTCCGTGGATTTTTTTTTTTTGGACACTCAAGTTAAAAAAAGGTCACAAGTCACCACATTACGAACTTCTCATAAAAAAGCCATTTATTTATATACTAATATAATTATTATTATTATTGTAATTATTCATATCATTACACTCATATGATAGTAATTATCAACTTGTTATGACTATCGTATATTTTTTAATTTTTTTCTTTTCTTTGGAGTGCAATCAATAATCAATTAATTATGCCTCGGCTCAAATTCAATTGATGGCTCGAACCGTTCTTTAAACGTGTGTGAAACGAGAATAGTACATGTTTTTTTTAACTTGAGTGTCCAAAAAAAAAATCCACTGGAAGTTAGAAATGGTGGTGAACTATTTTTTTTTTTTTTAATAATTTATTTTTTTTTTTGGGGGGGGGGTGTTGAAAAAAAAAGTGGGTTCCCATAGGGCTAACTCTCTAGAAAATCCTGTATCTGCCACTTTAGGCTACACTGATTATCTTTAAGAAAAAAAAAATCTTTTTAGGTTGTGTTTCTGTTTTTCAATAAGTGAATGACAGTCAATGACTGTCAGAAAATCAAACTCAAGAAGAAGAAAAAAAAAAAAATCCGTCGGTTTTCGGATTTGAACTCACGACTTTCAAATGAAGAACTCGTGACGCTGCTCACTGCGCTGTCGCTTCTCAGACAACAAGTCTTGGTATTTTTTAGTACGATATGTACGTCTCCCAAATCACATTTAAGAACGATCGAAAGCATCTAGACGGCCCTATATTTAACAGATAATGATGAAAATGATAAATATAGATAAAGAGAAGAAAAGCGTTTACAGATCAAGGATTTGGTAGTAAAAATCCTACGAGTTCGTATCGTATTTTTCGCGTGACGTTTATCGCGCGCCACACAGAGTACACGCACACAAAATTACATTCCTTCTTATGCAAATACATTTATCAGGAAAGGTGGCGATAGGCCTACATTCATGAGCAAAATAGCCAATCACAGAAACGGGATAAATGGTCGAGTCCAAATTGAAAAAGGTGTATAGCAGAAATTGGAAGTGTAGCAGGTAGCAGTAATGGAAACACCCAAAGTGGGTTTACTTTCATTTGGGACGCACTGTATACTGGCGAATTTCAAAACCACAACTACGTTGCTGTAAGTAATTGTGTTGTTCAGTTTCCGGCATTGGCATAGTTAAAAAAACCAAATAATTACAAACTAACAATTGAAAATAGACATGGAATACCTGTTTACTAAATATATTTGAAGGCAACAATAGTATTAAATAATAAAAGGAGATATTCTTAGCATGTTGTGCAATTTATTAGCATATGGCATGGGCGCAGACACGATAATGTTAAGATAAAAAATAAATAAATAAAAAAGAAGAGGAAAAAACCTAAGAAAATAACATTGAACAAATACATTTTACTTAGCCTATGTAAAACCAATTCTCCTGAAGAGCACAAACTTATAGGCTTACAGGTTGCGTTCTGACAGCGCAGACTAGTTTATACAAATTAAAATAGCATGTGAGCGAACAGGGGGCACGGAGCGTTTTTGAAAGTGGAGGCGCGGGCTGAGCAGAAAGTGGGGGAAGGGGCTGGACAGGCTATAAACATCACAAAAATCTTTGCTGCCAAAATTAGGGGCTGAAGCTCTCTTCCAGCTCCGTGTTGACCAGGCTCTGGTCGTTAAAAACTTTCACCTTTCTCTATTAACTCGACCTAATTCTCACCGTTTCTCTGTGGACGTATCTACATCCATGAGAGTCCCTGATCATACTGAAATAGTACTGTTGTTACATGGTGTTTTGATGGTTGATATGAAAAGGATGGTTCAGGCAGTGGACTAGCTCCCGTGGCTCCGCGGTGGCGGCCGCTATGGAATTCTTATAATCATCACACTCACCTGAAAAGCAGGGCCGCGGAGCGTTTTTTGAAAGTGGAGGGCTGAGCCGAAAGTGGGGGCTGAACAGACTAAAAATCCAAATAATTATATGGTCGCGATTTTCGCGATTTGCTGAGAAAAAAGGGGGTGGAAGCCCCCCCCCCCCCGGTTTCGCGACCCCTGAAAGAGGAGGCGTGCACAGTACAATAGACATGTTTAATGAATGTTCAAATAAACGACTTCGTCTAAACGCTTCCTTTCCATAAAATGACAATACCCATGTCTCACTCTAATCTTAGTGTCTCTCTCATCTTAATAGATTAATGGGTAAGAAAACAATTCCTCTAGAGAATCTACATCTACATCTGCATGATTTTCTACGTTATTTCTTTAGGTTCAGTTTCCTTGAAAAAGGGTATGACGAAGTTGACATTTTCGGACTAAATGTGACTAATTCACTGCCATAAAATGTCAAAGGTGTACACGTCTTTATAATCTTTTAGTAGTTATGAATGTTTTGAGAAAATATGTAGACGTTATTATTAGTGACTTTTTAAATTCATAAAACGGTGCATTCTTTTTTTAAGATTACATACATTCTTTCTGTGCTTTGTAATGTGAAGTCATGCATGTCTAAGTTCACTCAGCATATATATATCGTTTCAAACAACACCGATACTGTGCAGTAGCGGAAGCAAGACCGGAGTCACACAATGAAATTACCGGGCCCATGCGTAAACATAATAGAGCCGCTTTGTCCCCAAAAATTGGGCCCGCCGAAATGCATTCAATTCGATTTCTTGGATCCGCGCCTGCGCGTGATTAAAAATTATCATTGCACATGTAACGTTCAGTACCAACAACATCAACAGCAAGACCACCACCTGTATAACACACAAATGGCGCCATAGAAGAATCATTAAGTGTACCGGACCTTACGTTTTAAACATACAGCTGATGATATTTTGTATATGGGCATTATATAATGATTGTAATTTGAAATTAAAAGACATTTTTAATCTGGTCATCATGGATAATAGGGTTACACTTACAAGATATATTGACCACTTTAATAACGATAGGGTAGATGTAGGGATACGGCCACTTAAGCTCATTTGCTTAATTAGCTCATGAAAACAATAAAATCACAAAAGAAAAGGATTCTCATTGCTTAGCTACATCATTCAACTTTATTTTCCAAAAAATGGGTAATCAAATATTTGTTGAGGCAGTTATATGCAAATAATGACGTCATCGTAAATTGTCCGGCATTCCCTACAGTGTAGACAATACCGGACAGTATGTTTTTACCCTTTTCTGTTCTGGAAGCACTGATTTGAGATGTAAACCATCAAGTAAACATGTTTTGTATTGATTTTTATAACAATTATTCATTTTTAGAAGATTTATGCATTTTACTACAAAATTTCAAAACACTCAGAATAACTTTATATCTCATTAGATCATGACATATCACTAATAATAATAAGAGAAATAAACATTTCAAAATTGTCAAACAATTTAATAAATAATATAATACATTATATATGCAAACTTACTATTTGATCTACTATGCTTAGCAACTCTACCCGGAAGTAAAACAAACAACCGTCCATGTTGGTGTCCGGTATTCCCTACACAAAAAAAAATGACTGACTAGCACTTTTCAACACAACTGCCACCCAATACACAGGCTTTGTACAGTGCAAACACTCCATACACGTTTGGCCCACCCTCCACACATGTCCATAATGCGATGAAATAGAGGTCATGCCCCATCTTTATTATTTTATACCATCACAATTCTCTTAAAAATGTCAATTTTTCTAATCAGGCCATTTTTCAGGCTGCAAATTTTTCCTACCTTGACAGATTGTGTGGAGTTTTCTCAAGAGATTTCTCACTTGTTGTTGTCGAAATACAGCATTCACTCTCTCAGACCAGCAAGCACTGCACCAATAGATGCCCGGTATTCAACTCAGTTGATCTTATTTGGCAGCATAAGTGGTTTCTTGGACATGTTGTTAGTCAACCCATCCGTCTCTATATCGGTAAGCAAATTTCTATTAGATTCCTACTTGTTCCTGCGTATCCCCTTAACAAATCTACGTCCCATATATAATTTTCTGAATATTGGGAGGGGGACATTTTAAAATAGCGTAAAATTCTGGCGACTCTTACCCAAATCATATTATATACATTTAAGTTAGACAAAGACACTCTTACACCCCCCCGAGTATGTATTGAGGGTACTTATTATGTTTATATTCCCTCTAAAAGAAACCGGCGGGTTATCTATTTCTTTATAATACATCTGTTGCTGTGATATATTCTAGCCTGCTGACAGAAACCCTGCGGTCCCACTAAAGACCTTTAATGGGTTATCTCCAGTAAGATACTGTACCTTATCTATCTAAGTTTTTCCCAAGGAATTAATCTTAAAGACCGTGTATGATATATTAATAGACAACCCCCAATGATTGGACTCCGTATCTTCTTGCACGACTCTTTATCTATAAGATGAACGCGATGCCCGTCAACAGTCCTGTCATTGCCGATAAAATAATTTACAATATTGAACCCAGCAATATTCTTAACACAAATCCTCAAACTACATCACACTGTTCTACCAAACTAATACACGAGAATCACCACTGCCATTCGAAAACAAGAACAAGTGACTAATTCCCACAAGACAAAACATTTGTTGCCAGCATCCTTGATGGTGGACGTGTAAATTCGTGAGTCGCGATCTTGTTTATTATCCGTCGTTAACTCAGACACAACTCAAAACTGTGGGAATATTCTTGGACTAACAGTGCTGTTTCCGTCATAAAGCCTAATGTATATTTCTTTGCTTGCTGTTCTTACTGTGTCGGACTTGTGAGTCCGCATCTGCGAGTGCGTGTGGAATATCGAGATCTTAAGTGCTTTATGTTGACGGAAATCATAGGAAAATACTATGTTGCGGCAATGTGAGCTACTTTCGATTAAGCCAACAACACGTTATCTTACAACTAAACACTTACTAAGGTATTAGGTTTATGTGTGTTGTATAGTGATAATGACGGGTGTGGTGGTGTGTGTGCCTGTGCCTAAGTCTTAGGTTTGTTTGTGTCTGTGCGATGTGTTTGTGTCTGTTTGCTGGATTGTGAGACGATGTGTATTTGTGTGAGCGGACATCGAGAAGCTCGCCCAAATTTGTTTTTACCGCCTCTATATTAGTATGGACCTTCTATCAATGTATGTTCATTGGGAGGAGTTAATGGTACTTTTCTAGGGTCTCAAACCTTCTGGCCAATTCGGGACTGATGTCATTTTTTTATCCCCGTCTATTATTTTTTTTTTTTTTGTCTAGCGTATGCGTACTGTAAATGATATATCGATAAAACCCTGATCACACCCTTAAAACGCCTAAATGAGTCCCGAACCATCACTTTGGGCAATTTGTGGACATGTAATTTTGTATTCGCTCTGAGTCACCTTCGTTGGTAGATGAGTGAGAATATTAAAACATAAATAACCCCGTGCGTATTAATATATTAAGCAAATATACCACCTTTCTCGATCCAATGGCCATTATTTGTCCACCAACAGGGGAACATGAACTTAGTAATCTTCCGAATATACTATACTTAATACTATTTATTATATATATATATTTGCTCCTACTCGTATCCGGGTACTGCAATTCCTACCCTCGACCCTTTTATAAAACATCTTCATACGCAACACTATGACAAGCAACAACTGGTCCTGTAACATAAAGAGTTTCGATCGATTAGGAATTCTTATAGTTAGCACACCTTAAAAAGGATAGCCTTAGTTTACGGTACATGGACTTCTTGATTATAAAGGTCTAAATATTATTGATGAAACCATCAGAATGGCTGGTTCATTATTTGCCAATTTGACCTTAACTATTTGTGTTACTCTAGGAATGAACATAGTGAGTGTCATAGAGGTCCAACGGAAATATCTCATTTCCGGTGTGCTATGTACTCTCTGTTCACAAAGTTGTATTTGCTTCGCTGTGGCTACCGCGCGAGCTGTTGGAATAGGAGCGTATGGATGTGTTTCAATCGGATACACACTTATGATGATGAGTCTGATAGTCCGAAATAATTCGATGTGGCTAACTAATACTTCCTTTGCCTGCCTGGAGTATGACCTTTTGCTGATTACTTTTTTTATGTGAGGCCAAAAATATCCATCGAATTGCTCATTCCAAAAGGACCCTGCTAAAAAATTTTTGGATGACAAAGTTAGTTTTGATATTTCAAGACCATTTTTCAGAGTCTTGCAAGTAAAAAACGTATGAACTGATATTATTTACTGAGTCGCAAGCAAAATTACACAGAATGAACCGTAACACTGATACGCTAACCTTTTAATATTCTAACTTTTTATTTTCAGAATGCTACAAGAGATTTGTGAATCAAACGCTTTATCTCGGAAACTGTGACAAATGTTGAGTTATTCAGCTTCCCTTATTGCTGTTAAGCTCTACAAAAAATTCAATAGGGACATAAGATTTGTGCTATTTAGCATGGCATGAGACACAGTGTTCATATCTCTTGCCAACTCTTCAAAGTCCAAGTACACTAGTTAATTAAAATATTCTATTTTTACAGGCAATAACTGACTGCCAGCCAGTATCGCCTCATAAAAAAAGGTTGTCAGATTTAATATAAAACAGATTTGTCTATTGGTAAATTCTCCTGAGCAAAAATCAAATTACGTTTAAGAGAATACAACTAATAACATATCAAGGAGATAACAACATTTGTTCCGTATTTGCTTTTAACCAAATACGTTTAACTTACAGACTCTAGATGGTTATGGAGACTTTCCCCCTTCTCTTTCATTTTCCAAAATTCATTAGAGGTTGAAATTTACAGACTAAAACTGTTTTTAAATTACATTTTTGTATTGCAATGAATGAATATGGCGATTCCCTCTGGCTGACATCACTTTTGCTGTATTTTTTTTATATAGCATTGCACACAAGAAGAAAAAAAAAACCATTAGCATACAACAAACTCAACATTGAACAGTATCTCTGGGCGGTGCTTGCCCCTGAGATCGCAGAACACATCTCGGACTAGAAACTTTGTTACAGAGCCTGGAATACCTATATTGAAAAGTTAAGGACACTAATAGGAAAAGTATTTAATTTTGACTTGGATAACATAATAACAGTATTTTCCCATTTTGCTTAAAAAGCGTTGCGTTTCTTATACTATCTCTCTAATGACTTTGTGAACGTCTTAAAATTATTGTAAAATTCACTATTTTCATTTAGTAATTGATGCTTTCCATTCATGATTTAATCTTTTAGTATATAAAAGTAATTTAGTTATTTAATTTAATATTTTCTTATGGGATGTTATCTTATCAATCTTTTCCAGCGAACAAAAAAGCCGTAGATGAATGGTGAAGCAAATGCCCAAAAATGAGCCAAGTAGATTTATATAGGCGCGAAAGAAACGTCGAGGGGTGAAAATTATTCGACAATGAGATCCCTGTGCGTCACCTATGCGCTAGAAAATATGTTGCGGAACTATTCAAGACACACGAAAACACGATTCCTTCTAGTTTTTGTTGGGTTTTTATGTGGGAGCGACATAGTTGCGTTAATCATCACGTGTGTCTTTGACGTCCTCCTTTTTTATGGCCTGAACAGACAAGCAAGACTTAGAAGAGTACAGCCTGATAAATTACCGTTGTCAATAAGACCAGCAGACTTGAAGTGAAGAGCGATCGTAAGAACGTCTGCACGCCGGTTTCTCCGCTCTTCGGACAAGTGGGACGCCCTCTCCGGGTCTTACAGACAGGAAAAACGATGATGCCTCATCCCAGAAGTTCTACAGAACACATAAATTGGTCCGTCGAACTCGCGGTAGACGCAATCTTTAGAGGAAGATGATAGAGCCAGAAAATTATGCGTTTGTTGAGGTAAATCACCATGCTTCAAAAGCTAAAAGAATCATAATAGAGAGGAATGGTTAGAGGTTGAATCAATTGTTCCCTCGAGGATTTACAGCTTAGGTCAAAGGCGACTTTGATGACCCAGATTTTGACACTACAGGTCTGTCCGAGATTTTTCCAAACAAAAAGTACTAAGCTTTAAGAGAGTGAGAGTGAAGTGTCCTCTTGCGTAGTTTAATACATCCCATAGCCCATAAAATGCCCGCCCAAGTAGAGCTGGCCTCTTTTCGTGCCATCTACAGCCTCCAAAATGTTTATGCTTCTTCCATCCAGCGCCAGAGTACAATTCACACACATTTCAGAGAGACCATAGAAGGAACTTATTGACAGTCTGCGCTTTGTACAATGTTCCCGTTGTGTGTTTGTTCGAAACTGCTAAAGAGAAATGCAAGTGACGCATGTATGCATCACAGTCCTACTTGCAGATATCAACTGCTCAATCGCATGACTCAGGTTCGAGCAATCCTATCCAGCTTGAAGTATGTCATCAACCCCCAGCATACCGACGAAGCGTTTCCCATCAAGGACAAACCTCGTAATAAGAAACCACATCATAGGGCAGAAAATGGATATAATAGATCAATAGAGATGACGAATTAGAGATATTATCACTTGGTACCACATGTTTAAATAGACACAAAAATATAGAGAGAGAAGGCCTACAATGGTCGTGTGATTCGAGTATATCGTAACGTTGGCACCCCACAACTAAACCGCCGTTCCATCAGCTAAAAGTTCCAAAGACAGATCCATAAGCACACCGCACAGACGACTGTTGACGATATCACGGCCACCAGGAAACATCACCTTGCACTCTGGAGAATTGCCTATCTACCCCCTTCTAGCCCAGACGAGGTATTTCGAGTTTACTTGTGGATTCTCACGGACGAGTCCGTATCGTCAGTTCCTCGACTGGATTCAATATACCTTACTCTACCGGACACGTACTCGAGCACTTGCGTGAGGACAGACCTGAAGACACGTGGACCCTAGAGCACCCGGATCCTATCCAACGTCAGCGACAAGGAAACATCAAACACGGAGTTTCTCAAAATGGGCA
>CALNVZ010000641.1:3174085-3178377 GCA_940671915.1 Paracentrotus lividus | reverse complement strand
TCTAAATCCAGGTGCGCCACACAGATACACGTACCACACAAAAACATTCCTCTTATGCCAAAATACATTTTATCAGAAAGAGTGGCGATAGGTCCTACATTCATGCAGTTCGAAAAAGCCAATCAACAGAAACGGGATAACATAATGGTCGAGTTCCAAATAATTTGAAACACAATATCGTATTATAGCAGAAACGGACAGTGTCAGCCCAGGTATGCAGTAATGGAAACACTCCAAAGTGCGTTACTTTCTTCGGAACCACTTATCCTGTCTAGTATCACTTCTCAGGACTGGCGCCGATTCAAAACCACAACTACGTTCCTGTAAATAAATGTTGTTCTAGTCTCCACCCGCCTTGCATGGCATTAGAAAAACAAACCAAAAAAATTACCTGCAATATCAACTACATCAATTGGAAATAAGATCAATGGCAATCACCTGATACTAAACCTATATTGAAGTCAACCAATCCCGGTTGACCATACCTCAAGATCAGATAACTTTAAAAGGAGATATTTCCCTTAGCATGTGGCTCCAGCATTCCATTACATATGCAGGCGGCAGACCACAGATAAGTTAAGATAAAAAATAAAAAAATAAAGAAAAGAAGAGGAAAAAAACCCTAAGACAATAACACTTGAGACAAAACTGTTTACTTGACCCTATGTAAAACCAATTCTCCTCCTGAAGAGCACAAACTCTAAGCTTACAGTTTCGTATCTGACAGCTCCGCAGACTAGTTTATACAAATTAAAATATGACGAAGCGTGGAAGTAACCACAGGGGCACGAGCGATCCTAGTGGTTTTGAAAGTGGAAGGCAGCGCGGGCTAGAGCAGAAGTGGGGAGAAGGGCCGACAGGCTATAAACATCACAAAAATCTTTTCTGCCAAATTAGGGCTGAAGCTCTCTCCAGCTTACCGTGTTGACCAGGCTTCTGGTCGGTTTGAAAAACTTTCACCTTCTCTATTAACTCGACCTTAATTCTCACCCGTTTCTCTGCTGGACGTATCTACAATCCATGAGAAAGTCCTGATCATAGCTGAAATAGGTACTCTGTGTGTACATCGGCGTTTTTGCATCTGTGATGGATTGTGATAGTGACAGGATGGTATCTTATAGGCAGCACGGACTAGCTCCCGACGTGGCTCCGCGTGGGCTGGCCGCTATGGAATCTCATATCATTGAGAGTCATCACACTCACCTGAAAAGGCACGGGCTCCGGAGCGTTTTTTGAAAGTGAGCGGGCTGAGCCGAAAGTGGGCTGAACAGTCAACTAAAAACCCAACATAATTATATCGGATCGCTTATTTTCGCGATTTGCTGAGATACAAAAAAGGGGGTTGGGAAGCCCCCCCCCCCCCCCCCGCCGTATTTCGCGACCCTGAAGAGGAGGGCACGTTCTGCACAGTACAATAGACAGTTTTTAATGAATGTCAAATAAACGACTCGTCTAAAACGCTTCCCTTTCCAATTAAAATGAAAATACCCCCCATGTCCACTCTTATCAATCTTAGTGTCTCTCTCATCTTACAGCGATTCTAATGAGTAATGAAAACATATATTTCCTCTAGACGAATTCTACATCTACATCTGCATGATTTTTCTCGTTTATTTCTTTAGGTTCGAGATGGTTCCTTGAAAAAAAGGGTATGCGACGGAAGTTGACAATTTTGCGACTATAATTGTGACTATTCACCTGCATAAAATGTCAAAGGTGTACGTCTTTATATATCATTTTGTCAGTTTATTGAATTGTTTGAGAAAATATTTAGACGTTATTATGGGCAGTGGACTTTTTAAATTCTAAACGGGCATTGCTTCTTTTTCAACGATATACATCACCATTCCTTTCTGTGGCTAGTAATTGAAGCATTGCATGTCAGAGTTTCATCTCCGCAATAAGTTTTCAGCTAACACACGATACTGTCGCATGTAAGCGGGACACGCAGACCCGGCAAGTCACACACAATGCAATGTAATACCGGGCCCATTGCCAAAACATACGGATAGAGCCGCTTTTGTCCCTCGAGACAAGTGGGCCCCCGAGAAATGCCATTCCAATTTCGATTTATTCTTGGATCCGCGCCGCCGTGTAGTAAACATCATCATTTGCACGGCAGTTAACCCATTAAGTCCAGAACAACATCAAACAGCAAGACCTACGCACCTGCGTATAACACACAGCAAATGGCCGCCATAGAGAATCATAGTTGTGCTCCGGACCTTACGTTTTAAAACATACAGCTGAAGATATTTGTATACTGGCAATTAATATATATGATTGTAATTTCTGAAATAAAAGACATATTTTTTAATCTCATATGGGATGATAAGGGTTACACTTACAAATATATAGACCACTTTAATAAGCGATAGGGTAGATGTAGGGACATACCGGGCCACATTACAGCTCATTGCGTAATTAGCTCATGTAAAAACAAGAAATCACAAAAGAAAAGGATGTCTCATTGCCTTACTACACGTCTCAAACTCTTATCTTTGGCCAAAAATTGCAAGGTACAAATATTTGTTATGAGGCAGTTATACATGCCAATATAAGTACGTCATCGTAATAATGGTCCGCACTACCTCTACCAGAGTGTAGGCACACCCGACCATATTTTTACCCTTATTTCTGTCTGAGACAGCACTGATTTGAATGTAAAACTCATTACATTCTTGATTGAATCCTTTTATAACATATCCATATTTTTAAGATATATGCCATTTTACTACAAAAATTTCAAAACACTCAGAACCGAGACTTATTTACATGCTATTATTCCGATTTAAGGACCCATCATCGGGAACAAATAAATCACAAAACAGAGAAATAAACGATGGGTACTTCAAAGATTGTCAAACAATTCTAATAAAATATAATACAATCAAATCATTATGCAACCTTACTATTTGATCTACATGCTTAGCAACTCTACCCGGAAGTAAAACAAACAACCCGTACATGTAGGTTCGCGGAATCCCGACTACACAAAAAATGACTCTGAACTAGCACTTTTTTCACACAGCTGCCACGCCCAAGTAACAACAGGTGCTTGGTACAGTGCAAACACTCCCATACACGGTTTGGCCCAACCCTCCCACAGATGTCCATAACTGCAGTGAAATGAGACTGGATCAGCCCAATTCCTATTTATACCATCACGATCTCTAAAATGTCAAGTTTTACATCAAGGCCGATTTTTTGCAGGCTGAATATTTTCCTACCTTGACAGATTGGGTATTTTCTCGGAATTCTCACTTGTTGTTGTTCGGAACTACAGCATTCAACCCTTCCAGACAGACCACTCCTGGCCATACGATGCCGGTACTTCACACTCAGGGTTGATCTTATGTTGGGCAGCCTAGGGCTGACACTGGTGAGCCGTCCGATTTCCCTACTGTCCGTATGCCCCTACATCTACCCCATCAATCTGATATTGAAATAGAAGAGGTGCCCGATGGTCACGTATAACATTATTGTGTGAATATTCCTCGTGAGAGAAACCGTCCAAAGCGTCCAGGAAGGACTACCCTTGTCTGTTTTCAGGAATAATTAAAGACTCGAGATAGAAATATTCAGGAACCCCAATGATTGGACTTCCGTTCTTCTGACACACTCGGGTCATCTATTAAATGACAATCGGCCTCGTCACAGACTGTCAATCTGCGTTCTTTAATATTGACCACACATACTCACAACCTAACAGACTCAACTGTCTACCACAAGAAATATCCACCGGAGAACACGCGCCGAAACATAGGGACAGTGACTATCAACAAACTTTTGCCAATCGCGGACCGTGTAATTTGTGTTCGGATGTTGTGTATATCGTCCTTGTGGGTTGGTGGTCGCCGTGTGCCGGTGTCGGTGTGTGCTATGCGTGCGTTGCTTATGTGGGTTCCTTTTGAGGTGTATGTCAAATCCGTGTCTACTCAATCTCTGAATGTCGTGATCCTCACTACTCGCGGTCCTACTAACAGCACTTCAGTGTGCAGGGTTCTCGTATGTGATGAGTGTGTGCGGTGTGGTGCTGTGAGTTTGTGTGATCCATGTGTACATGCTGGTGTGCGTTGTTATTCGATGTTAGTTTGTGTTGAACCCGATGTGAGTTTGTGTCTTTTGTGAGGGACAATCGAAAGTCGCCCCCAAATTTTTTACCGCTCTATCGGACGTCATATAATCATTTGAATATGTAAGCTCAAACCTTGGCAATCAGGACATGCATTTATTTTTTTTTTTTTTTTGTCTAGCGAATCGTACTGTAAATGATAATTATGGAATAATAC
>CALNVZ010000641.1:3161585-3169085 GCA_940671915.1 Paracentrotus lividus | reverse complement strand
TTTAAATTTGATATCCATTCGTAATGTATGTTTTATGATGAGATTATAAGGCTCTGTTTGCTGCAGTTTCTCCTTATCTGCAACAGCATTATGTTCATCATCGCACGTTTGTGAGAACCTAGTT
The DNA here is from genome assembly GCA_940671915.1 of Paracentrotus lividus. NCBI lineage: Eukaryota > Metazoa > Echinodermata > Echinoidea > Camarodonta > Echinidae > Paracentrotus > Paracentrotus lividus. The sequence goes on along the minus strand of CALNVZ010000641.1, from coordinate 3,168,961 downwards.
CTTATAGGCCCAGGCTATACTATCAATTAGGATGCAACAAACTGGTGAGACTATCAAATGAGAGAGAGAGAGAGACAGAGACGAGGATGAATGCGAGGAGAAAGAGAAGTCAGGTGGGGGGTACGGGCGGCGGCGTGGTGAGGTGTCAGATAGGAAAATTGTTTACTTCTTTGTTCGTTCATGAAATTGCAATGGTAATGATTTGCAATCTTAGAGAGAGGCAATATGTTTTTAATTTATTTCGTATGTATAAATCGTGTTAATGAATACAATAACTATTAAGATAAATTATGTTGTACTTAATGTGGATCAGTACGTGCGCCTGGGTGACACGACATTTTGCTCCGACGACAGAGGCCCTGAGCTTTATTTCATCTAAGATGTAGGCCGAGGGTTATAAGGTTGCAATATGGTTTTTATGTTATGTTTGGGGTTTGATTTAGGGTTGGGTACAGTGTTAACATGGTTAAAGGAGAATGAAACCCTAGGATTTAGTTGAATTGTATAAAACAGAAGATATCAAACAATCTGATCTGTGAAAATTTGAGAAAAATTGAACAAATGATAATAAAGTTATGAACATTTGAATGTTGTGATCACTACCGCTAGATGGAGATCCTCACACTGGCAACAGGCCTAAGTGTGTGATGTCACATAATTCTTCTTCTTCTTCAGGGTGATCTGCCTCCTTCACAGTTGAAGATTCTTGCAGATTTGTGTGTGTGTGTGTGCGGTTCATGACGATATTCATGTTATTTACCTTTTCCAATGTTTTCCACTTTCCCATTTGGTGGACAAAAAAGTACAAAAAAAATTATCTTTTGCTCAGTCTAATGGTACTATCTACTCTTCATTCGTGATTATACTTCATGAAATATGTGTTACATGTCCTCCCATGAAAAGAATATCAGATCTACCGACAGAATTGTTAAAAAAGACAATTTCAGTTAAATATTTACAAAAGTATTGGGGAAGTTGTTCAAATATGACATCACACATCTAGGGGCTGTTGCCAAAGTGAGGATCTTCATAGCGGCAGTGATCATAACATTCAAATGCTTATACATGTCTTATAAATTATTCAATTTTTCTCAAATTGTCATTGATCAGATTCTTTGATTTGTCTGTTTTTGTACAACTTAACAGATTCTTAGGGTTTTGTTCTCCTGTAATTCCATGGTTAAAGTTTATCATTTGATTAGTGGATGAAATATACAGCAGAGCAATTGTCGCCGGAGCAGATGCCATGGAATCTTTGCCTAGATCTAGTGGAACTTTTTTCTGCTCCCAGTTATACATTTAGGCCGTAGATAATTAGAGTCAAACTTGTCTTAGTGGCCAGTATAGCGGCCGCTCTGTCTACAGTAGACACATATTTTGTTTCCCTTTGGTGGCCTTAAATAGACAGGTTTCACCTGTATTTCAAAATATCATAGTTGAGGGCGTGCTGTCCCGGTTCCATAACAAGTTGTGTAGTTAAATAGTGCACCTGTTTTTGCTAATTATTTCAAAGTCGTGTGGAGATTTTCTTTGCCATGTTAAACAATGTGCCTTAAAAAAACCTAAAAAAGTTAGCGTTAATCTACAAAACCACCTGCTAGAAATCATCCATCATTAAATGATTATTTAATAAAGCTATCAAACACCCTGAAAAATGTGTGTGTCTTTATTAGCTGTTCAAGCATATTATCCTTAATGTTTGTTAGCCAGAAGATTCGTTATTTCGAGGGTTCGTTTTCCTAAATGAGAAGAAAAAAAAAAAAGTTCATCCGAAAACGAAAATAAGGATTGTTTATAGGCTATACGAAATGAAGAGGGTACGTTCGTTAATCCAAAATCGTAAAATAATCCTATACCATTGTCTGATGAACGAACCTGGGTTCAATCCCACACAATCGAATATTACACTCTTTAATATACGTTTTCCCGGTCAAATTTAGTCTTTTTGCAATCGAATTCGATTATGTTCATTCAATTTAAACGATACTTTATGGAGCGGAGCTATCGGTCAATTGAATTAACGTTTAGATTTTTAATCGTGATCACATTTCAGACGAAAGTGCTTGTATAAGAAATGTCAAATTGATCGGAGATAGTTTAAACTTGAACGGGAAAACCTAAAAGAAAAATACACTGAAGCGTAATCTAACAATATATATATACCACTCAATGTTAGAATACGCTTTAGGGAATTTTATTTTTTTTTAATTTTTTGTGACGTTGAGCTTATGCTGTTTCACATCCAAAGTGTGTATGGAGGATCTTACACTGAAGTCTATATCCAAACAAAGTTTCCAGCATGATTTCTCTGCCAAATCTTTATCGGTTTGTTCCTTAATTGTGGAGAAGTTTGTCGTATTACCTAGAATCACATGATGATGAGACTGGCCATATATAACATATCATCATAATTGCTTTTGTCATTGGGTATCCTTGCTGTTTTATGTACTTATGTACAGCAAGCTTACGGAAGTTAGTGGGAGCATATGACGATATGCGCTGTCAGCCTAGTGCCGTGTAACATAAAGACTTACGATCGAAAAAAGAAGTTATGATCGATTTTATCTCGGTAGCCTGATCGTTTGAAGTGCAGGTACAGTCATGGATTAGGACTGGGGTACAATTAAGATTAGGGTTAGGGCTAGAGTTGGGATTAAGAGCATCAACTTTGGGGCACCCTGTCCATGATAAGGCTACCGAGATGAAATCCATCGTAACTTTTTATCCATCGTAAGCCTTTTATGTTACAGGGCATAGCTAGCAGTCTCATTGGTCATATTTCATTGGTGAAAGGGGGAAAGAGGGGTAAACATGTTGTAATGAGGAACGGATACATAGTCTCAGAGGAGCCCCCATAATCAGGGGCGTAGAGAAGGGAGGGCACAAGGCGGGGTTGCCCCCTTAAAAAAAAAAAAAAAAATCAGGAAACTTTTGGAAAAATCTTCTTTTGTGCCCATCATCTATACCCCAAACATCATTATTCGGCTACCCTTTTGGACATTCAGATTACAAAGCGCTCTGATTTGCAGCCACTAAAACATCCTGATTGCAATATGCTAAGGTTTGAACATTGCTTGGAGGAGGTGCTCTATGGTTTGGGGAGTACCACAGTCGCAGTTCATATTCCCATTTCCCCTCATAATTTTTATAAGCAGGGGCGCGTCTCGGATGCCTCAAGAAGGGGGGGGGTGGCAAAAGTTTGCTTTTCCGAATAAACAGGGAGCGGGGGAGGCGCCATCAAATTTTTTTCCGACTTTAACATGTACAATTAACGAGCATGATGAGTGGTTTTCAAAATACGGAGTGCGTCCTAAACAGTACTGGTCCTAAACGCCTAGTATGTGGATCTCTCAATGTACCTATCTCTTCGTCAGATAGATTTTAGATTGCAAAAGGTTCTGAAGAAGTGATCTTAAGGGGGTGTTTCACCGAGATGTCAGCTGCTGTTTTGTATAAGCAGCCAAGAAAATGTTCCAGTCGTTCGTAAAGTTATTCGTAACCTTACGAACGATTTGGTGAAACACCCCTAAGTCTGTTTTCAGTTTAAGTCTAGAAAATAAGATATAATTAACATTATCTACTTTGCCAGGTGTTAGAAGTCCAAATAATAAGGTCAATACATGTAGTCACAATTATCCGCTGTTTTCATCTCGTGTTTTATTTCCTTGTGCAATTTCCACCTTGGATTTCAATATAAAATCTATTCAATATTTTGGATGAATATCCGTAGCTAAAATGACCATGCGCGGTGTAACAGTCTGCATCATTGTGATAATTACCCGCCTTCTTTTGCAATTCAAAAGTGCATTAGCATCGGCGATGTAGAATTATCAGTTTTAATGAACCTATTAATGAGCAATTTACTTGTTGCAATAAATATGCTACAATAGAAGTAAGTACTTTTAAAGATTTTTATGGGTTTGTTTTTACTTTCATTTTGTTCATATTAGCTCAAACTAAGAAGCATTAAAGAGAGGGGATGAAAGAGAAAGAGAGAGAGAGACAGGCAGAGAGAAAGAGAAAGAGAGGAAGAGGAAGAGAGACGTCGCGGAAACTTCTCTGAGACGTCTCCGTGACAGAAAAAAAACACCTCACGAAACGTCGCAGATACTCATAAAACGTCGCGGAGACTGAGGAGACGTCGCGTCGCAGAGACGTTCCTGAGACATCTCCGAGACAAATTTCAGAACCGTCTAAAACCCGTCTCAAAGTAGTCACAAATCCATCTTGATCCTGTCTCATGGCAAGTGACCATCATAAGCAAACGCCATTCTCTGAAAGTTACACGAAAGGATATTGAATCCCTTTTGGAATGAAACATATTAGAGGTTGTGATAACGACCCTGAAACTTCATGTCTGTGATAAGAGGGGTGGTCGTGAAATGTGTAGGGGAGACCGGGTATGGAAGTTACACGGGTCAGTTGTTACAGTTCTCACTGTGCTAAGATGGAACAAGAGAGGATGTGCTACACTGAGCACTCTCTAGTACAGCCTACACATTAGCTGTGATGGAACTCGCCGGTCGTGAGGTTTCTCGTTGTTTGTCGTCTTAAGAAAGTAAAATACAACAAAAACCATTTTATTACAGTTATCAAGAGTTTAAAATTTTTCAAAAATTGAAGATTTGTAATAGCTCCGTGTACAAAACTGAATTCGCACATGATGATTAATCTGGTATTGTAAATATGATGAGGTTACATGATATGTCTCTGACAAGTATACCCCCTAGCTCTTTATGGCCCTGATAATTCTGATCCCACACTAATGACTTGTGCTAACTAGTTCGCTTTCTGTGTGTAAATCACCCAGCAGGTAGGTTGTTACAACAAGCCTTACCCCATTGTTTGATGTAAACAACTTACACCCAATTTCATCGTTAAACCATGATGCTACAAAATTATATTTTATGTCTTCTAATTCTGCAGGTTGCGTTTAACTATTTTTTATTTTTATATTATTTACTTGTTTGTTACTTATCTCTAGAGCTCTACTTGATCTTACCTTGTTACGATGTCAAGAAACTGGAAAGTTGAAATTTAAAGTATGGATATAAGATGATTTAACACATTGTCAATATCTTATCCCTCCGTTTATTGTGCTTTACATTTCATTGCTAACAATTGGCTCCGAGTTATTGGATCTTTGCTAACAACCTACCCCTGTATGTTTAATGCGAGTGAGGTTCGTTTACAAAAAAAAATGTCTTCATAAAGTTAAGCTGTAGTTTAATTAGTGTTTTACATGTTTTCATTTTTATATGCCTCATGTTTAGCAAACATCAATAGGCTAACTACATGACCCCATATGGAGTGCTTGCAAGTTCTTCTATTTAGCGAATTAATTTCTGGGCCCAAAATCGTGAATTTTTGTAACGTCCATACCCGGGTCTCCCTTGATCATGCAGCTTTAAAAAGATGTCTAGAGCTAGCTATTAAAAGAACTAAAGAATCGGATGCGGTCGAATAGAAGGAGGGCAAATACCATGGACATAAGCGGATGACGAGTGCTCAGAATATATTTGCGACATGGCATCTAGTTTTGAATTTAGTATTCCATTATGACGGAGACAAATAATTTTAATTTTTAATTACTTGTACTGTATTATATAGATTTTATCGGGAAGAGAAGTGCGGAGGATGAGGCAAATCACAAATTGCATTTTACGGACTTTATTGTTCATGAAATCAAAACATCAATGTTGCCACCAATGATAAACTACCATATGAGAGTAGGTAACGTTGCTCAACAACAATAAAAAAATGCATGCTATTTACTTGAACATTTTATCCAGGTTATGGCAAAATTTAACTTATATATAGGTTTTCCCGGCCAATTTCATTGTTTTGCTCAGCTATCATATGCCTACAAATTAGAGGCATTTTCAATTTTCGGAAAAACGCTGAATGCTTCGAAATTGACCTTCAGAGTCAAAATCGTAGTTCAATTCACCTTGTAAAAACTTAACGATTTGTGTGTATCGATTTCGTATTTGCCCATTCTATGCTTATAATATTAAGTAAGTACATATTCCGGTAGAAGAATAACATTATTCAAACTCAGTGCGTCATGTCATCATGTCGACATTTTCATTTCCGTATTACTCAAATTCGTAACTAATTTGAATGCCACCAAATACTGAACATTAAATACGCTATATCCGAATTTGAACTTCGTAACCGATTACTTCGTTTGCCCTAAAAAACGAATTTCAGAGCTCAGCGCATTGAAACACGAAATTAATTGACTGAACAAGTCGTCGAGTCCGGTCGCATTCCAAACAGCACGAATTTGAATACACATTAAATGGAAAGTGGATGGAATGATAAATGCTGTTTGAAAATTGGCCGGAGGAGAACCTACCACGAGTAACGATTTATACAACCGCGGCACTGGAATGCGGCGGGGGCGTCGACGGCAGTTCTCTCATTTGAAAGTCGTGAGTTCCAAATCCGTAAAACGGTGCGGGGGGCGAGGTGCGGGGTCGGGGGGGGAGGCGAGTGGGCTTGTTTAACTAGTATAGGTTAAAAGCTAATAGGTCTCAGGATTAGGGGATACCTAGAAAATATTTTATAAACTCTTTCTTGGTTTTATATTGCATCCATTATAATTCAACACTATCTTATTAGTAAGGACACTCGCGCGGATTTTACAGGTGGTGTCTATTGCCAACACTTTTATGATTACTTCTACTGTCATGACTCTCCGAGTGCATCAATACCTTTCCAAATAGTTAGCTTTAGTATATACTTGTAACACCCAGGCTCAGGGATCCTTACTCTTATAAAACCTATCCATGGTTATCTTAACATGACGCTTTACGCATTCTCAAGGAATGTTATCCCAGCCGGGCCGGATACGGGGGAGGGCCGTGCGGCGGGGGGGGAGGGAGGGAGGCGTTGACATATTGGTGTATTCATATCTTTACTATGCCTGCCCGAAATACATTGCGAGTCGATGATCGATCTACTCATGTGCACCAAATAATAACAGCAGTGCCCTGTAACTTACGATAGATAAAACGTTACGATTGATTGCATCTTGTTAGCTTTATCTCGAGTACAAGCACAGTCATGGATTAGGATTGGGATATGATTAAGAGTAGGGTTTAGGGCTAGGGTTAAGATTAAGTTCATTATCTTTGGGGCGTCTTGTGAGGCTACCGAGATGAAATCGATCGTAACTTTTTATCCATCATAAGTCTTTATATTACAGGGCACAGAAGACCATGCTCTATTGGTCCCTTTAAAACTCTTGATCGACCTCAGACTAAATCCGACTGTTTCCCTTTTCAATGACTCACGTTACTTATTCTTCCTCACGTGAAGCAAACTTCATCATCTGTGGACAGTAGCGTAGCACGGGACATTGGCCGGTA
>CALNVZ010000641.1:3147668-3159573 GCA_940671915.1 Paracentrotus lividus | reverse complement strand
AAAAAAGAGAGAGAATAAGTGGGGGAAATGATTGTACATGCATCCCCCCCGACCTTTCGGTTGAGGGATGCATCCTCCCCCGCCCCCCCCGCCCCCCCCCCCCCCCGCTGTCAAGCCCCTGTACACAGTGTATTATGGAGCTGACTCGGGTTAACAAAATTATTAAAACCACCGAAAATAGAAGTAGATGAAAGCCTTGGTCGCCAATGTCAGGAACAGAACAATCTTGGAAGGAATCAGAAAGGAAGGAAGATAGGAATAAAGGAAAGAAGAATGGAATAAAAGGGGATGTAGAACCACTCATTGCACATACATCTTGATATCAGAAACATAAGTGTCTTTCTCTCTTCTTCTTTCACGATTGTTTTTATTCATCTTAATCCATCCTTCAATATTATTGGGCAAGTCCAAGCTATTTTGCAACTTTGTCCCACGCTTTGCTGATAATTAATTTACCATAGATTAATTATGAAATGGATCGTCTCAATAAGTTATAGTAAATTATGTGTAAAAGTGTTGCAAAAATAGCTTGGACTTTCCCCGTGGTTCTCAAATGATCACTGATCTGTTTTTTTTTTCTTCTTCTTTTTTTTTACGTTTCAAAATTCTGAAAAAGAAGTGAAAACTGAATTTAGAGTGAAATTTGAATAAATTGGAGTAAACATTGTATTTTCACTCATTTTGGAGTGACCTATAAAGGGATCATTGAAGATCTTTGAGTGATCCCTGAGGTCACTCCAAAATTGGTGAAAATACAAATGTTTACTCCAGGTCACTAAAAAATATGTGGAATACACATTTTCACTTCAATTTACTTGAATTTCACTATTTTTTTATATACACCCCTTCAAGAGTTAACATTTTCATTTTTTTTTAGAGAGTACACTTTAACTGGTTCCCAGGGTTTTAACTTCGAAGTACAAATGCAGGGTTCCCACTACATTACAAGCAAAAAATCTGTGTATTTTCCCTCATGGCTTTTTATAATTCCAGGATAACTATTTCTAGCTATTTCAACCTATTTTAAGCATGAGGGGAAACAACAGACTGACAAATTCTAATCAAATTCCCTGACCTTTCCTTGAACTTGAGGCATTTTTCTTGAATTCCCCGACTTTCCCTGATTTCCAAGTTTTTCAGGTAAAGTGGCAAACCCTGAAATATGTAATACATGCTACAGTAACTCAAATCAAATGAAACACAATCAGTGTTACTATTATTACATATGTACAAGTCTTCATTTAATGCCATCGCTCATTTACCTTTAATCGATAACATACCAGTCTCAGAAGTGAAACAAGCTTTTCAAGAGCTCATTATATTTCATACAAAGATACAAGAATAGGTTTTGTGTAGAAATATGTTTTACATGTCAAGGAAATGAGGAAATAGCATATATTTTAATCCTGAATTGCCTCATTTCTATAGGCTAGCAATGTCTCTGTAGCAACATGTTAAATTGTGGCCATCATTTCACTGATATAAAACCATTTGAATTTGGTAAATAATTCAAGAATCACATGATATCTTTCCTTCCATAACAAATTTTTTAAAAAATCTGTAAATCAATTAAAATCCCACAAGAAAAAAAAAAATTAAAATATAGAAAATAGAAAAGGCTTAAATTAGAATCACATGTTTGAATAGATTTTCATATCAAATTATTTCAAGTATATGTGGTATAGCAATGAACTAAGCATTATTGATTTTTTATTAACACACAAATTTAGTATCATTATTGCGAATTACTACTCAATAAAACTGACAAGTTTTGAAAATGTGAAGATTAATATCCTTTTTTTCCCCCTCACTTCTTATACTTGTTTAATAATCAAATACTGTGTCTTGAGTTTTTTGCATAGAGTATGATCTTCACCACACTGCACATTATGTTGAACACTGTTTAAAAGTCAAAATTTATTTCCTGTGAAAAGGATAACTATATTTAAAAAAAATAAAAAAGAAAAAAGATAAAGAAAGAAAGAAATAAAACTGAACAATTCCAACTATCTTGTTCATAAAAATGAACTCTCCTACTCCAACTCCTTCAGACCTATTATATTCCACATGCATGGAACTGTTTGGTACAATATATGCAACTTGTGTCGCTAACAGCAGTTTGGTCCAATCTATCTGATTTGTCTGAATACTACAATGGCTAATTCGCACTTGGCTCTAATTATACACGACTAGTCTTAAGTCTCACTTGGCCTAATGACCAAAGTATTAATTATATGGATCTATTACTAGTTTTTACAGGTAATACATTGTACACCTTACGTGGTGTTAGACCAAATATTTGAAAAAAAAAAATGCGCATTATACTCCGCTCTGTTAACTTAAATGGTAAATAGGCAAAATTGGACAATTGGATCAAACAGTGAATTAGATATCTACTTGTTTGTAGAAAAAGGCAAGAAAAGTTTATTTGGAATGAGAAAAAACGGGCAGTAGTGTTGAAATGAGAGTTAGACCACACATGTAACGGATCCAGGGGGGGGGGGGGACGCGGCGAGGGCTGGCGCCCCCCCGTGGCCCCCCCCCCCCCCGTTAGTTGCCAAAAATATAAAAAAAATGCCATTCCTTTTGTACATGGACCTTTCTTATTTTGTGAGCCCCCCCCCCCCCCCCTCCCCCCCCCCACCCATATGATCTGAAGAGCTTTTGGTTTTTGTTTGTCGATTTCTTTGGTGCTGATCGAGCGACTTCACCCTACCCCTATAGGTAATATATGTGACCTTCTTGACGGTAATTTTTTTAACACCTACCATCCCACCCCTCCCCCGCAACGTCACATGAAATTTACAGTGGCATGACAAAATTTTAATGTAGGTTTTTGCACCCCCATACAAGTCCTGGAGTAAGTGACAATTTACGGGTTGTATCTGCTTAGTAGTGATTTACAAACAAAAATCTGTCCTTCTTCTGCTCCATGGATATCAGAATAAAATCATTTCTGATGCATTTTGGGCCCAAGGGGTTCCTCTCTTTATTTGGTTTCTATGATACAGTCCACTCCCATTATAAGGAGGTGCTTGGAACCAAGCTTAATGCCTCATTTATAATGAAATATTATAAAACTGAACACAAAGGTACATAGAGAATTCTCCTTATCATGCATAGCTAATACCCAGTGATATCAAATATTTCCTTTCAAGTATCCAGATGGGCTGTGAGAGGAACTTTTGGTGCTGGCGAAAGCTAACATTAACAGCTAATCATCATCTGCTAATCTCAGTTTTCTTGTTTGTTTATATAGGTTTTCACACTTAGTGAGTGAACAAGTGAATCTGAATTTTGAATTTTAACGCTGCATAAATACCAATCTAGCTAGCTATCTACAAATCATGCAGATGAGCAATCGCTGACCCAGGGTACAGTCGCTACAGTACCGCCCTAAAGTTAATGTTACCTGTTTACACACTCCCTCAAACCTTCCATTCACTTTGTGTGTAAGGTTTGATGGAGTGTGAAAACAGGTAACATTAACTTTAGGGCGGTACTGTACGTTACTGGAAGTGATAGTCACAGCAAAAATACCCTGGATATTGATTTTGGTAGTTAACAACACTGAGTATCGCCTATATGTGATGAGGAGAATTTGAAATGACAGTATTTCAATTCTTTAACAAAATCTCATTGTATGAGTTGTCGTTATAATGGGAGTAGACAGTAAAAATATCCTCTTTACCGTCCATTTCATCTCTATGAAGATTCCACACTTTCTCTGAGCATCAGGAGTGGCTCACTATCTCTATCTGAAGGAAATAATCCATCCTTATTTCTGCTTTTTCAGAATTATAATTTCAGTCTTATGAAGGGCCTAAGAGGAGGTCTCTCTCTCTCTCTCTCTCTCTGTCTCTATGATACAAATATCATCTCTCCTTTTTGTCTGTCTGCGTGATAGTTCCAGTTTTGTTCTTCTCAGGAGCATCTTGGTAGCTCACATCCTTATTTTTAATCTTATTCACAGCTTCCGAATGGCTCTAAGCATTTCATCCCCTCCCTTTCAATGACACAAATATCTTTTCATCTTTCCTCTTTCTCTGCATGATAGTTCCTGGCTTATTCTGCGCTTCGGGAATATCTTGGTAACTCCAGTGTAAGGAAACAGTGTCTCTTTATTTCTGCTTTCTCTGAATAATCATTCTGATCTTATCAAGGTCTTCCAAATGGCTCAAATTCAGTCTCTCTTCCCCCCTCTTTCTACGATACAAATATCTTTTCATCTATCCTCTTTCTCTGCATGATTGTCCAGCTTGTTCTGTGCCTCAGGGAAATCTTGCAAGCTCCGAAACCCTGAGGAAGGAACAGTCCGTTCTTTTCTCCTCTAAATCAAGACTTCCGAATGGCTCAACCTAAGTGTCTCTTCCCTTCTGTTTCTACGATACAAATATCTTTTTATCTTTTGCCTTTCTCTGCATGATGGGTCCTGGTATGTTCTGCGTCTGAAGGTGACTCGCTAGCTCCGATTAAAGGAAAAATTCTATCCGTTTTTCTGCTCTCTGTGAATTAGGACCTCTTAATGCCTTAAACTAAGTGTCTCTTCCCCTCTCTTTCTAAGATACAAATATCTTTTCATCTTTTCTCTTTCTTTGCATGATAGTTCCTGGCTTATTCTGCGCTTCTGGATGACTCGCTAGCTCTGGCGGACAGGACGAGTTGTTGCTTGACATGAGGACATTCTTGAGGTCATAGAAGACGGTACTGTCGTCCTGAGTCAGGAAGGTCACCGCCGTACCAGTCTTACCAGCTCGACCAGTTCTACCAATACGATGGGTGTAATCTGAAACAATTGATGATGATAATAATAATGATAATAATAAAATTAATAATAACAGCATCAATGGTAAGATCAGGTTTCCAAGCATTTCAAGAGAACAAAATTCCCTGTTTTTCCCTGATTTTTCCTTGATGAAGTCTAAAAATTTCCAGATAATTATTTAAACCAATTTCCAGTTTTCGCATGTTTTGCTACACTATAAAACCATCAAAGCCAGTCATTCAATGGATGTTGTTTTGATATGCAACAAAATATAACAGAGTCTAACTGACTAGCGTACTTTCCATTTTTGTGCCAATCAAAATTCCCTGATTTTTCCCTGATGGGCTGGGAACCCTGAAGATGATAAGATAAGATGATAGATATAGCTAAAAATAAAATTCTGATATCACTTGTCTACTCTTGAATCAAAGTAGACACCTTTATGTAACTTTAATCTTGTCTTTTATTTAATAATCTTTTAACATTCCTTTAATTCTGTATACTTGTAAACAGTATATTGGTTTAAATTTGTATGTAATTTTCATTGGCTGAAGATGGTGGGTTATGCTGAAACTTTCTTTTAAATTTTATATTTTTCTACCTTATATGTGGTTTGCAGTTTTTATTGTTTCGTCAGATTGGAAATTTTATTTATGACAAGCATTTGTATCTTGTCATCTACATTGTATTTAGATACACTATTTGGAGGGAGTATGAATTATAATCACCCATGATAGGAGCTTATTCACTCCAATAATTTCCATCTACCTACCAGGATAGACCTGCGGGGTCTCTGCTCCCGAAATATCTGATTACAGGCATGCAGGTGGACCACTACACCAGGGTTTCCCCTTACTCTCATAGGAATAGTGCAGTGGGTTCTTAACGTGCAAAGGTGATGACTCTCCTCCACATGGGACCTCCATTTAACGTCCTATCCAATGGACGGGAAGTTAAATGTAGGTAATTTGATATATTTCCATGCACCTGTGTGTATCTTAATTTGGTATCTTGCTTACCTTCAATGTTCTTGGCCATATCAAAGTTGATGACTAGAGAGACGTCCCTGATGTCGATACCACGCCCAGCAACATCCGTAGCAACCAGTATATCCTTGAGACCTGCTTTAAGAGATGCGAGGGCGTACTCACGCTGTTCCTGACTCTTGCCTCCATGAAGCGTCGTCGCATTGAACTAGGCAACAAAAATGGTAATTGTAAGAAAATGTAAGATTTGATATAATTGTGATTTCAAGAAAATTATTAGAAGGGGAGAGAAAAGAGTGGAAGGTGAGGGGGAGGAATTGGGAGAACCATAAAGCGAGATAGTTTTGGGTAATATAAAGGGAAAACAGAAATGGATAGAGGGATAGAGAGAGGTTGGAGACCAAGATGACACAAATAAAAATGACAAATGCCACTGCATCTCCTCTATTCATTCAGGACATGTTTCCTGTTATCTTGTTACTCAAAAAATCTAAGCAAAATGTTTTTCTATACCGTGATATCATCAAGTTTGAAGTTCATATACCCCAGTTCTATCTTAAAGTTGAATTAAGAAGGGGATGAATTTCCATTAAATTGGGTTCTACAGATAATTTATAGCATATATAAGTTGTTCAGACAGCATATAGCATATCACAAAAATCCTCTGGCTTCTCAATATTCTGGTTTGATAGTTCATGAAATTAGCCTCCTGCCTGGGCGTGAAAGACTAGTGTACTCTAGTACACTCTGAGGGTGGCGTCACGGCCGGGTATTGTGTATATCGTGCCTGGATGTTGAATACCGAATGATGCGCAGATAGAGTTAGATGATTTTACCAATTTTTTTCAAGGAAGTCAATTCAAATAATTAAGGATCATATGTACAAATCTTTACTATCCCTATATAAACAATAGTATGAATAACGATTTCCAAGTCTTAAATTGTGAAGTATTATTGCAAACAATGAGTTATTTATTGATATTTTCACTATTTTATATATTTTTTAACTCCGAGTATACGATCGAGTTCTGTGAGGTGACGTACATTGTAGATCCGGTCGCTCACACAGTGCACACGCAGCTTGAGCAGCTTGTTCCGTATACGTGTGTATTGTGTAGTTTCATTTGTGAGTGTTGCTTCGCTGTACACTATACTGTGCATTTCTGTGGCTTGCTTATGATGATTTTGTTATTCCTTGTTGACAAGTATTCAAGATCAAATGGGTGAAGTTTGGATCAAAATGACCTTTCTATGAATTTCGAAGACATGTAGTGAAAGATGATGAAGCAAACTCACAAAGAAATTGATAAACAATTCTACTTACTTACTTCGAGGCCTATATACCGACTGATTTTCGTATAAATTGTAAGGCAAAACCGAATTCATGAGACGGTACTATTTGCAAAATGAAGTGCAAAAGCGAACACTTAGCACATATACACTGTTAGCTAGCCAGGCCAACCGCGCCGGCGGCAAGCGCAGACCGATTCCGCTAGCGACTTGGTTTTTCAAGAGCCGGTCGCATCACACGCGGAAGAATATCTTACAATAACACGAACGATTAGCGTCTGCTACGCAATTGACCGGTGAGCATATCTCGATCAAATATCATATTATTTCTCTTGAAATTAATCTATAGGTCTATCGTATCATTTAGAGGGCAGTTACATATTTTGGAGAATGAGTATGATCATAAATCTACTTTTATAAGCATTTACGTTTCGCAAATTGATCAACTGCACACCACAACTAGCTGATTTCCATACCGTAACACTATAACAGTCAGTACTTATTGACTTGTTTCGCCACGGCCCTCGTCTTAAAATGCTACAAATAAGAATATTCTAGCAATTTAGAGGCATATTATAGACTGTATGAGATAGCTTCATTTTTATTTCTGTTTTAAAATCATTCACATAAACTTAATAACGATAGAATAAAAGTTCTGACACACAAGTAGATTCATATAAATGTGTCAGTGTGTACACACGGCATGCCTTGTGTTTACTTCGCCAAGACCGAATTCCCGTTTGTGACGTCGACGGAGAGAACACTAGTATTAGTACGCATCCCCGGGGAGCGAACTCGGAAAATATGGGTAGGGGTACATCGTTAAAATTCACTATTCTTAACTTATTTTGGGGATTGAAACGCCACTCAGTATTTTTGGGGGGTTGTAAGGATGCTATTAATATAAATATCTCAATATTTGGGATCGTCTTCTTAATTCAACTTTAAGAGCGTCTTGAGATAGCAAGGCAGATATTTGAAATTTCATAAGTTGACCTGTGTCACCCTTAACCCTTTTCTTCCTATGGTGATACATACCGTCATCAAGTTTGAAATGAACATTTCTAGCAGAAGCAGGACAGACAGTTTATATCCACTTTATATAACAATGTTTGGTAAAATCTCTTATTCTCTAATACCACATGGGCTTAACCTGGTCTACTAACAGTTATGTCTAACTTCCCCTTGGTCTAATACATGCTCGGTCTGATTCTCACATGGTCCAAATACCTATCTTAATAACCAAATTCTCTAATCGCATTTCCATCTTATTCCTAAATTAATATTTGGTCTATTACCAGTCTATTATAGGAATTGACTAAGGGGTATTAAAAGAGGTGGATATTACTTAGCAGATGAAATTGACAAATTAGCAAACAGAAATTAGACAAAATAGTAAACAGGCAAAGCTGCAATTAGTCCAAAAGGTAATTTGACAAACTGGTTGTAGATGAAATGGAATTAGACCACGTAGGATGAGGCCACATGGGCACTAGTCAAATTGGGTTTAGACCGAATGGTAATCTATCAGACAACCCAAAAGCATGATGCCTTGGGCACCGTCTTCAGTGACAAAGTTATATAACAGTAACTTACGCCCATCTTCTCCAAACTCTTAGCCAGGACGTCGACACCCTTCTTCTGGTTGACGAAGATGAGAACCGGAGGATCGATACCCTTCTCAAGCAGCTGAATGAGTTTATGTCTCTTCTCTTGATTACTTGTCATGTAAACGATCTGCTGGACGCTCTCTACTGGCTTGCCCGCAGAACCGATGTAGACGACCGCTGGACGTCGGAGGTACGATCGGGCCACTCGCTCCACGGCCGTGGGCATGGTCGCGGTGAACATGACGGTCTGTAGTCAGAGAGGAAATTACCAAATTACGTACAAATAAGTGTTTTTTGTACCATAATCATGGTCAAAGACAGGTAAATTAGTAAACATATGAGTTTCACTTCTTTATTCCTACATGTAGGTGCCATATTTGTTCCATATATTGGCAATCAAGGCTTTCCATCGTCTTCTATCTTTGGTAGTTTGAATTTTGATGATACTTCTTGAGTTCATCTGAAAATAATAGATGTAGATGATCTCAACAATGAAATAGGAATGTAGTGACTGTCTAGTTTCAGAAAGGAAATTTGTAAAGAGATACATTATATAAATCAAAGAATAGCTCTCAACAGTGTCATGCAAGCTTTATAATTTTTTTATTCAATATTTTATTTAAATTTTGCCTTTGCTGTTTGATCTTCTAAAAACACATTACCTTGGTCAAACCACATAATATACACAATGTTCACAAAATAAAAAAAAACTCTGGGAAATATGAATACAGTCCATCCTTGTAATAATGAGCTTCTAAAGGGAACAAGTCAATTCTCTTGTTATAACAAAATCTGGATATATACAGAACATACATTATGTACAATGTACACTCTGTGTAAAAAAAAATGGTACAGTCGGGAAAAAAATTTATTTAGGTATGAAATCTTCTCAAATGATGTGTGAATGTGGTACCAACTTAAAGCCAAAAGATTCTTCTTGCTGATGCACTTTGTTTTGTATAATTTGCTTTTGTAAAACAAAAGTTATGCTAAATTTTGTGCGGCATTGAGCTAATCGAAATTACACACATCTATTGAATTCATAGATATTATGTGCGAAACCCATAGAAAAGCATGCACAAAGTACATTTTTTCTTGATTACAGAAAACTGGTCATATCTCAAGATCTACAGCACCAAATGGGATGAAAAAAAATGGTAGAAGAAAGCCTGATTTCCCTACTTTATGGAAATATCAAACACTTTTAGAATTTGATTAATTTTCATACTTAAAAAAAAATGTTTTCCACTTGTAGCATTTTAGTTGACACACACTGTATAGATTCAATTCAATTCAATTTTTCAATTCAGTTCGGTTTTATTTGGTAAAAATCCAAAGCAAAGCGTTAGTCCATGGACTAATGATGCAATGCTTTACAAAACAATAGATGAGCATACAATACAAAAATAAACATATAAAATAATTCATGAAAATATTACTGAGAACTGGATGAAAATATTTCTAAAAGTAGATTAAGCAAATTTTAGCACAATATTGATAACATGTTATTTTGATTAAGAGAAAATCATAAAGATTTCATTGTGTAATTTCTTATGGGTACAAAAAATTGCATACATTGGAGTTATATAGAGATTTGAGATTATTTAAAGTTATAGGCCACAGTCAAAGGTAAACTTTTTTAAATGTGGAACCCAGGATATAATAATTTGAATTGTATAGTATGGAACAGAGTCATACAAAATATTGTTCAATGCAAGCAGGATTGCAAAGCGACTATGAATTTATGAGAAGAAGAGAAGTATATCTCAGCAAAGAATTAAATCTCATATTGTAGCACAAATGAAATAATAACAATTGCTAATTTATAATAGTTCACAGTTATAATAATAATATAATATAATACGATCAAATGATATTGTCTAAATTATTACAATGATATACATGTAGGCAAGGAGTACAGACAAAGCTCAAATCAACAAGTGATACAAGCAAAATTTGGAAACAATTTGAGTAAACCTGATATAGTAGTATGAGTATATTTACATCGTGTGATATTGTAGAAATCTGTGTCAGCCCCTATACCCCAAGAACAATGTCCTCTAAAAAGTATTATCATTAAAAAGAAAAACAGTTTAAACAGAAATTCCTACAAAACCAGAGTTTTGAAAATAACATTGATTATAAGTGAAGGTATGGAGAAAAAGTATATTGCAACATTTATATTACATTAAAATTTTCGAAATAAGACATGTATGTTTAAAATCAAGATGGAGAAAACTGCCTCGTTATAACAAAATCTTGATGTACACATGCATGTGTTTGTCATAAGGGGAGTAGACTGTAAAATCATTTTTAACTGACCTGTCTGTATTTCTTCTTGGAAGCGAAGTTAGCGAGAAGTTTTGTTGCGTCTTCGGCCTCCTCTGAATCTGGCTTCTGATTGGTCACTGGTAGGTACTCCAGGATCTTCTGAACGTCAGGCTCAAAACCCATATCGATCATACGATCAGCCTGTTGGATGATAGCAAGAGGAGGAAATCGAATTGAAAGAGATAAATTCTGAATGTTAGGCTGAAAACCCATGTCAATCTTACATGTAAAATGATATTAAGAAGAGGAAAGAAAATTGAGTGAGGTGCATTCTGTTCAGTGTTTAATACCGGTATTAGCTATGATTAAATGCAAAATTTAAACAACAAGTTCAAGTTCAACCATTCTGATTGGTTAACAGTGAAACTTTTATGCAAGAAGCCCATGCAAAAAAATTTATGATGGGGGAAGTTGTTCACGTATGACATCACACATCTTGGGGCTGTTGCCAATGTGAGGATCTCCATAGCTGTAGTGGTCATAACATTCAGATGCTTATAAATTTCCTATTATTTATTCAATTTTTCTCCAATTTGTATTGATTGGTTTCTTTGACTTGTTTGTTTTGTACAACTTAACAAATTTAGAGGGTTTCTGATTGGTTCTCAGTAAAACTTTTATGTAAGAAGTCTATGCAACAAGGATCATGACTGGTTACTATTGATTTGCAACTTTTATTGTTACAGAACCCAGGTCACAGTTATTGTAACATTCACATTTTTCAATCAGTGAAAGAAATATATTGAAAAATATATACATGTATTCTATACATACATAATAAATGTGAACATGATAGAAGGTAAAACATTTAGCTTATTGAACACAAAGTAAATACAAAAACTAGATGAATCTTCGACCGCGCACGGTCGGAAGGCATGCCTCCGTATTGCCACATCGGAAAAAAAAGGCATGCGCATGTTGAG
>CALNVZ010000641.1:3121918-3146534 GCA_940671915.1 Paracentrotus lividus | reverse complement strand
TCCACATGACCCAAGTTGGAAGTTGATCCATAACGGTTTCAGAGTTACAGCAAGAACGTGCCATTTTCATGTATACATTGACGTCTGTGACCCTTGACCTTTGACTTTATGACCTCAAAATAATATAATTCATTGTCCCTATCATATGCACACATGACCCAAGTTTGATGTTCATCCATCAAACTGTTCTTAAGTTATCGCAAGAACAAGCCATTTTCACGTACACAATGTCCTTGTGGCCTTTGAACTTTGACCTCATGACTCTAAATTCTAATCAGTTTATTGTCCCCATATGCACATATGACCCAAGTTTGAAATTGATCCGTCAAACGGTTTTTAAGTTTATTGCGAGAACAAGCCATTTTCATGTAACAAATGACCTCCTGTGACCTTTGACCTCATGACCCCAAAATCTGATAAGTTCATTGTCCCTCCCATATGTAAATATGATCCAAGTTTGAAGTTGATCCCTCAAACGGTTCTAAAGTTATCGCAAGAAACGAGAGCCATTTTCACGTACACAATGACCTGTGAACCTTTGACCTCATGACCCAAAAATCTAATAAGTTTATTGACCCTCATATATGCACATATAACCCAAGTTTCAAGTTTATCCCTCAAACGGTTCTTAAGTTATCACGAGGAACAAAACTATTTTTATGTTAACAATGACCTCTGTGACCTTTGACCTTTGACCCCAAAATCTAATCAGTTCATTGCCCCTCCCATATGCACAACATACATACTCAAGTTTGAAGTTGACCCGTCAACACAGTTCTTAAGTTATTGCGAAACGAACCATTTTCATGTATACAATGACATCTGTGACCTTGACCTTTGACCTCATGACCCTAAAATCTAATCAGTTCATTGCCCCTCCATAGGCACAAATTACCCAAGTTTGAAGTTGACCCCGTCAACCGGTTTTTAAGTTATGGCGAGAACGAGCCATTTTCATGCATACAATGACCTCGGTGACCTTTGACCTTTGACCTCATGACCCTAAATCTAATCAGATCATTGTCCCTACCATATGCATACATGATTCAAGTTTGAAAGTGATCCGTCAACGGTTCTTAAGTTATCGCGAGAACGAAAACGGGAACGGAACGACGTACGGACGGACGGACGGACGGACGGACGGACAACCCGAAAACATAATGCCTCCGGCACCACCTTCGGTGGCGGAGGCATAAAAATGCAACATACATGTAAAATAACAGAGCATATACATTAACATGGCTAATAAGATTAAATACCGGTATTGGGTGACCAAAAACAATTACAACATTTTCGATAGAAGTCTTTTTGTATCCATGCTCTCATAATGGGAATAGACTTTAAAATATAGCAAGATACTTATGCTCACCTCATCAAGTACCACATAGGTGCATTGACCTAACACCAGGTACCTGTTCTCCAAGACGTCAATGAGACGACCCGGCGTTGCTATGACAATCTCGCATCCCAACCGAAGCTTGAACCCCTGGTCCTCACGTGAGATACCTCCGATGATGGAGACGGTTCGGATGCCGAGAGGTTTGCCGAATTTGATGGTTTCCTCCTCGATCTGCTGTGCCAGCTCACGGGTTGGAGCAAGGATGATGGCGTATGGGCCCTGGTCTGCATCTTCATCCCTATTACCATGATAGACAAAATAAATGAGTTTAAACAAAGTCCCTGACCGAGTCATACCAATGATTTAAAAAATTGAATTTGCTGCCTTCTATTCCATTTTGGAATGGAAAGGGGTAATAATAACATTATATAATTATGCATGGCCCACTGGGAGTAGGTCTACAGTTCACTGGAGCTGAAGTGGCTACCCTGGGTAAATAAGTTACTATTATTACTATTATTATAAATATGTTTTGTATGACTGATGGAATGATCTAATCTCTGATCTAATACGCCAGATTACAGGTTGGAGGAAGGGTGATGGCATACTGTAAAGCGCTTGAAACTGCTTCATATGAAGCAATACGTGTACACGTATAACACGTATATAAATCACAACAATTATTGGCCCTGATCTGCATCCTCATAAGGTCTATCACCATGAAAACCAAAGTAAAGAAGTTTAAACATTGACAGCATGCTTCATATCACTAATGAAATGATCCCAACTTTTTTTCACAAATATTTAATGTGTAGAAAATTTACATCCACAATACATGTACATCTATGTGACAGAGCAACTCGCAAGTGATGTCACAAAATCCAAATTCTAACTTTGGTAGATTTAAATCCAAATTCCAATGTTAGATTTATAGATGAATCTTCGACCGCGCACGGTCGGAAGGCATGCCTCCGTATTGCCACATCGGAAAAAAAAGGCATGCGCATGTTGAGTATACAATCCATTTATACCATGACATCTTTGAGATATTGACCCCAAATCTATTAAAGTTGTATCTTCAGAATTATTTCCAACTCAGGAAGGATGGCTACTGATGTAATAAAAAGGATAAACATGTTTATGTGATCTGTCAAAGGTCCTTCAGAAATTGCCACAAACGAGTCATTTACATAAATAACCAGTGACCTTTGATGTCCTGACCTCAAAATCTAAATCAGTTCATCTTTCCTCCCACATGACCCAAGTTTGAAGGTTGATCCATAAAACGGTTCAGAAGTTTACAGCAAGAACGTCCATTTTCATGTATATTCATATGACGTCTGTGACCCTTAGACCTTGACTTCATGACCTTCATAAATAATAAATTCATTTGTCTCCTACCATATGCAACACATGACCCAAGTTTATGTTATCCATCAAACTTTCTTAAGTTATCGCAAGAACCAAGCATTTTCAGTACACAATGTCCCTTGTAGGCCTTGAACTTTGACTTCATGACTCTAAATTCTAATCGTTTATTGTCCGTCACATATGCACATATGACCCAAGTTTGAAATTGATCCGTCTAACGGTTTTTAAGGTTTATTGCGAGAACAAGCCATTTTCATGTACAGCAAGACCTCTGTGACCTTTGACCTCATGACCCACAATCGATAAGTTCATTGTCCCTCCAATATGTA
The DNA here is from genome assembly GCA_940671915.1 of Paracentrotus lividus. Lineage (NCBI taxonomy): Eukaryota > Metazoa > Echinodermata > Echinoidea > Camarodonta > Echinidae > Paracentrotus > Paracentrotus lividus. The sequence continues at coordinate 3,143,495 of CALNVZ010000641.1, read as the reverse complement.
ATTGATCAAGTTTGAAGTTGATCCCTACAAACGTTCTAATAGTTATCGCAATGAACGAAGAGCCATTTCACGTACACAATGACCTGTGACCTTTGACCTCATGACCCCAAAAATCTAATAAGTTTATTGACCCTCATATATTGCACATGATGACCCAAGTTTCAAGTTTATCCTCAAACGGTTCTAATATCGCAAGAACAAGCCATTTTCATGTTACATACATGACCTGTGACTTTTGACATCATGACCGCCAAATTCTAATCAGTTTCATGTCCTACCATAATGCATACATGAATCCAAGTTTGAAGTTGACCCGTCAAACCGTTCTTAAGTTATTGCGAGAACGAACCATTTTCATGTATACAACGACATCTGTGACCTTTGACCTTTGATTTCATGACCCTAAAATCTAATCAATTCTTTGCCCCTCCCATAGGCACACATAACCCAAGTTTGAAGTTGACCCGTCAAACGGTTTTTAAGTTATGGCGAGAACGAGCCATTTTCATGCATACAATGACCTCTGTGACCTTTGACCTTTGACCTAATGACCCCAAAGTCTAATTAGATCATTGTCCCTACCATATGCATACATGATCCAAGTTTGAAAGTGATCCGTCAAACGGTTCTTAAGTTATCGCGAGAACGAAAACGGGACGGACGTACGGACGTACCGACAGACGTACGGACAGACGGACGGACGGACAACCCGAAAACATAATGCCTCCGGCACCACCTTCGGTGGCGGAGGCATAAAAAAGGATGAAAAAGGATAAAGATTTTAAATCCAAATTCCACTGTTAGATTTAAATCCAAATTCCAATGTTAGATTTAAAAAGGATGAAAAAGGATAAAGATTTTAAATCCAAATTCCAATGTTAGATTTAAATCCAAATTCTAACTTTGGTAGATTTAATTCAAACTTTGACTCACATTTTTTTCCCCTTTTTTTTTTCAAAACCAATTAAATTTCAGGGTAAAGTTCTTTGATTAACATGAATGCTGCTTACATGAAAATCATCGAAAAAAAGGGATGGAAATGGCCAGGTTTACGTACAGTTGCATGCAGATTTATTCAACCCCCATGGTATGAATAAAAGTATTCATATTCAAAATTTCAGTTTGTTCTTTGTTCACCTAAAAATGTGCTTGTAACATCAACCAAATTATATTTCAAATTCAAGACAAGATAATGGCTTCTAATTCAAACCAACTTATTGAATAAGGATACATGTACTCTTTACATCATGGGAGTTGAATAATTCTGCTTGCAACTGTACGTCTATTCTACAGTCTGTGTTAAAAAAAAATGGTACAGTCGGGGAAAAAATCATCTAGGTGTGAAATCTTTTCATATAATGTGTGTTTGTGGTACCAAATTAAAGCCAAAAGATTTTTCTTGCTGATGCGCTTTGTCCTGTATAATTTGCTTTTGTAAAACAAAAGTTATGCTAAGTTTTGTGCGACGAGGAACAAATCGAAATTACGCACTTCTATTGTTCTGGAGCGCTGAATTCATGGTCATTATGCGAAATCGTACACAAAGGCATGGGACGGCGTGCGAATAATGGATTTTCCTTGATTGTAGAAAATTAGTCATATCTCAAAAAATACTGCACCAAATGTGATGAAAAAATTTGCAGAAGAAAGAGTGATATTCCTGCTTTATGACAATAATAAACAATACCACGTTAATATTAACCTTCACACTATAAAAAAATGTTTTCCATCTGTACCATTTTATTTGACACAGACTGTATATTTCTCACCTTTCAATCTTTGGTAGTGTAGTAATCCATACAAGCAGTGGAATCAGGAAAGCAGCCGTCTTACCAGACCCAGTCTCCGCAACACCGATGACATCACGATTCTGTAGACCAATAGGAATGGCCTGTCTCTGGATGGGTGATGGATCCTTTGATTTTAAAAAAAGAGAGAGTTGGTTATCAGGGAAATGAATATCAAAGGATTGAGGGATTTGCTTACTAATGTATCCTACCCTGAAACTAATCCTAAACATAACATAAAACCTTATTGCATAACTACACGTATGTCATATCAAGGATATCCTGCCGAAGGCCATACTCGGCAGTGTCAGTATATGGCCAAAATTGTGATTATTTTTAAAAGTCCAATTTAGCTTTGTTTGATTTCATCAGACAATTCTTTCCATAATTACCAGACATATGCCCTGTAACATAAAAGATATATGATTAATCTTATGATCGATTGCAACTCTCAGTACATGGTTTACCATAGACTTATGATTGATATCAATCGTGTTACAGGGCACAAGGACATATTTCATCAACTTACTATAAAGCCAACATAGTTGATGTTATATTCCACATAATAAGAATGTTGCAACAGGATTGGTCAAAAGGCAGTCACGTGATAAAGTTTGGTTTTCCCATCATCAATCATCACTCGTAGTGATGGTACTTTTGAGTTTCACTGACCACTTCAGCGCCCCGTGGAGTATGTAGAGTCATAACGCGTCATCAATTATTTTTAGGATGCGCGAAAAAAAAGTGCGTTGTCACTCGGGTTTTTTTGTACTATCGTTTTTTTCCCATCACATGCAGCGACAGATTCCTTTGTGACGTAACAATTACTTTTTAAAAGTTCTTTGTTAAGTAACAATCACTTCAACCCATTTGAGCTAGGCCTTCGCGTCAAATGAATTACGCGCACTTTATTTGTACGCGTTTATGTTACAATTACAAGCGCAGTCATCGATGACTTGAGTGGATATTTTGAGGATCAAGGAAACCTTGAATTTTTAACCAAAATATTGGTTTTCCCCGTACTCTTAAATTGTTTCAGATGTGGAATATAAAGCAAATAATCACCTCTTGATCCAAATGACTGGAAGTCTATCACTTCCACGGCAAGCTGGATGTACACGCTATCTTCGGAGGAGATAGCTTATCCAGCTTGCCTGAGAAGTGATAGACTTCCCATCACTTGGGTCAACGGTGATTATTTGCTTAATATCAAGAATATGTTTGGGAGCACTATACGCATCCCAGAATCTGATCAGTGCCGGTACATATGGCAGACCTTGTAATGATTTTAAAATCCAATTTACTTTTAAATTTTGATTCCTTCAGAATGTTTTGCCCATAATTGCCAGAACTAAAGAGACATAATAAATATATTCTTTCTAACTACCTTATAGCCAACATCATTGATGATATCAAGAATATGCTTAGGAAGGCCGTACTTGTCCCAGAATAAGATCAGTGCCGATATATGGCCGACCTTGTTTGAGATATTGAAGTTCAAGTTTTGTTTGGTTCTATCAGAATAATGATATATTTATGCAACCTACCTTATAACCGACATCATTGATAACATCAAGAATATGCTTGGGAAGGCCGTACTCGTCCTAGAATAATATCGGTGCCGGGATGTGACCCCCTTTTGTTGAGATGTTGAAGTTCAAGTTTTGTTTGATTCCATCAGACTATTTTGCCTATAATTACCAGAACTAAAGATATATTTTAGCTAATGTACTTACCTTGTAACCAACATCATTGATGATATCAAGAATATGTTTGGGAAGACCGTACTCGTCCCAGAATCTGATCGGTGACGGAATGTGACCCCCTTTTGTCGAGATGTTGAAATCCTCCCGGAAGATACGCCAATCTCTGTCCTTCATCTCTGAGAGCTTCTTCTGTTTCCAATGCCTCTCATCCCACGTAAGCTTGTCCTCTCGCTTCTTCTGCTTCTTCAGTCGGCTCCTGAAAAGATTTTTTTTTTTTCAGAGAGGAGATGATACAGCTATGGTTCAATTCAATTACTGTTGTGCTCACAAGATTGAAGAAACCGTCCCAAAGTTATTAGGAAAGGATGATTAACATTAACGTAAGACTTTTTGCTGTGGGGTTTAGAATCACCAAAATTATCAGAAATTAACTCAATTTGCAGAGTCACAGCACATACAAATAGAAATATATGTATGGGACTGCACAATGTTTTGGGACCAAACATAAATTTTGTCATATTATGACTATGAGGGCATTTTAAAAGCAATACTTTGCAGTGGATCCTTTTACTAAATATTTTACCTAAAAAACAAGAAAATTATGTGTAAGCTCGCAATACTTTTCTCCATTTTCCCATTACAAGAAAATGGTTTGTTGGTGCTTACTTTTCTTGATCTTTGTCTTATTCTGTCCTGCACTGGTCTAAGACCTACGACCCAATTTCTTGATGTTTGCATCAATTAACCAGGCCTGTGAGTGGGGTTTTGAAAAAATAGCTGAAATCCTGCGAGGGAGCGAGGCGACCGAGGGGGGGGGGGGGGGGGGGGGGTAGGTGTGGGAGGAGGGTATCCCCCCTCCCACGGTAGGGACTTTTTTAAACTTTACATCTACATTTAGGCCCTTTTCCTTTAGTTTACAAGCAATTTTAACACTGATTTTATACCCTAGAAGATGAAGAAAAAAAACAAAGCCTTGTGTACATGTGATTCATTTATTAATGATTACTCACCGGGAAGCAAAGTATTTCCTTTCTGCATTTTTAACAGATTTAAATGAGCACTAGGGTCTATTAGTCACATGTTGCACAAGGGCAACTCTTCCACGCAAGCCATATTTGATTTCCTTATGACACAAAACACACATAGCAATGCCAGCTTTTTTTATTTTTCTGATGGTGTCTCCTAGTCTTTGAAGCTGACCGTCTTGATTCACGCTGTACTCAATCCATGACCACTTCCATGGATTTGTAATGTCTTTGCACTTTTTGTCCTCGTCAGTATCCAAAACCGATCCGCGATGAACAATCACACACTTATGTTCCACCGACATTTTGACACTGATATCGTGTAGATCCGGAGCTAATTCAGAAGGTCCATGAAGTGATTAATAAAGTCGTATCAAACTTCCTGCATGCTATGGCAATTCAGCTCCAATTCCTCCGATAAAGCACTTGAATTTTGAAATTCTCCGCCACAACACACTTGATTTCACACACACGTTCGCAGTGCATATGCATATTCTCGCGATCGCGAAAAAAAACCAATCCCATATGCATTCACGTTCGCTGCGCCTCGCTATACTAGCTGCATGTGCATGTACCGCATTGCTCTTTGTGGGCTTGGTCGGGGAGCAGCCGTTGTGGTATTAGTCTGATTACCAGCCGTTTCTGTCAATAAAATTAGCGGAATTTTAACACCACATTTAGAGGGGGAAAAAGCGGAAATTAAAATTGCGCAAAAAAATCAAAATAGCGGATTTCCGCTAAATAGCGGAGCTCTCACAGCCCTGATTAACATTCAAGAAACAAAATTAATTTTTTGGACCTTCTTTTCTTCGTCCTTCTGCTCTGTCATGTGCTGCTCTAGGACCTAAATGAAGGCCAAATTTATTGATGTTGCATCAACTAAAATTCAAGACAGAAAATGGTTAGTTGGAGCTTACTTCTCTTGATCTTTCTCCTGCTCTGTCCTGCGCTGTTCTAAGATTTCCTGGTAGAACTTGGATTGTTTCTTCTGAGCCTTGATGTCTATCCCTGCGATGCTGCCACGTCCAAACAGCTGGATTTGATGGTGGTCTTTGTACCTACAGTAGACAACAATTAAATACATTCTATCAGTGCATGTAATAATGTGTCAAGAGAATACGCTGAAAAGTTTATTTCCGTCACTAAATGCTTCACAATAAGTAATATGAAGTCATCAATGTCTCAGAAATTAAATGACCGATTAGTTTCAAAATCTCACGCAGTTAATGTCAGACCAAAAGGTTTTCTATTATAGCTGGGAGATTGATTTTTTTTTTTAGTGGTGGCCACGAGGTAGATTTGACTCTATATTAGAACATTCTAAGGTGCAGGCTCTTCAAGATTATAAAGTCATTGGTACAAGGTATTAACTGAATATCTACTAAAATAATTTTAAACTGCCAAAATTGGTTGATATTATGTACTTTACAATATGTGTATATGATAATGAAGAAAAGTTTTACTTACAGAGGATTAAAATCAGCCGAAGTGTCTTCACCCGCATCCCAATCAAAGACAAATTTCCTGTCGTTTAGACGGCGTACTCTCCTCTTCTTCTTGACAACTCCTAAATAACGGTCCTAAAAAAAGGAATCAAACTGTCTCGTAATATACATGTAGCAGAAAAATATGAGCATATTATTGTAAGTGGGCTGGACAAACAGAGGGACAAATAAACCAAAAACATAATACCTCTAGCACCATGGTGCAAAAGGCATAATGATATTGGGACTTTTAGTTTTGAGGGGTTTCGATGATAGGATATGTCTTCACAGGAATCAGCCCACCCACCACCTGTATTAAATTTGTTCTGAGTTGTTTATCAAGCAATATATTGTTGTGTCATTTCCCTAATGCAAGTTCATCTTCATAAGGGTTGAGTAACTTTGTAGAGGCTTGCAAAGAGCTGAGCTGTGTGGCCCTACATGTGGTCAGAGCATGTAATAATTAATGTGTCTAGAGGAAACTCTAAAAAATTCACCCAAAACACCATTACATGCTTCACAATAAAGGAAAAAGTGACTACTATCATTCCATAAAATCCAGTGTTAAAGGGGACCAATACCCAAGGAAATAATCATTTTTATAAGAAAGAGCACAATCAGAGGAGCAATGTAAAAAAAGTTTCTCATCAAAATCGGTTATAAAATAAGAAAGTTATGGAAGTTTGAAAAGTCTCGTTTTACCTTCTATGGGGATCCTCAAACTGGCAACATCGGCTTCAAAATGGCCGATTTTATGGACAACTCTCCATTGGTTTTGTACACAAATTTTCAGATTTCCCCCATTTTCTTTCAAAATATGTCTTACCTCCTTCTGAGCTCAATATATGTTGTGTGAAATATATTTTCCCATGACATATTTTGAGCTCAGAAGTAAATAAGACATAATTTGAAAGAAAACGGGGAAAATCTGAAAATTTGTGTACAAAACCTATGGAGAGTTGTCCATAAAATCGGCCATTTTGAAGCTGATGTTGCCAATTTGAAGATCCCCATAGAAGGTAAAACGAGACTTTTCAAACTTCCATAACTCTCTTATTTTATAACCGATTTTGATGAAACTTCTTTAAAATTGCTCCTCTTATTATTCTCTTTCCTATGAAAGTGATTATTTCCTTGGGTATTGGTTTCCTTTAAATAACGCGTACCTAGGTACGCTAATGACTATAATGATATTCAGTCATCAATATCTCATCAATTAAACAACCAAGTACATACAGGTAGCTTTAAAATCTTAGGCAATTCCTGACCTAAAGGTTTGCAATTATGATTACAGTATTAGCTGGAACAGATTTATTTTTTAGATCCTGAACTAAAATAAACAAGTCCTCTAATTCTAGTCTTGTAATTATAATTCTACAGTCCACTCCCATTATACAGCGCGTCCCCCCAAAATGTCCCTCTGATTGGGTGCTAAATAACTTCTATAATAAAGAATTATTTTGCATATAGAATGCATATTTTGAAAGCCCACATAATTCTGTGATTCTTGTGCAAATTTCAAACGTTTCGCTTCATTGGTTTTGAATACATAAGAGTAAGAGTAGTCATTTTTGGCCCATTCCAAGTTTGATGAAAAGGAATACATTACAAAAATGCCATACATTATTTTGTGCTTCACTTGATCTCAGTTTAACAACTGTGATGTTCATGCTTTTGTTTTCAAGGAGCAATGCCATATCTTATTGGCCATGAGTCTAGACTAGTTTGCGATTTGAGTCTCGAAAGTCGTGGAGATATCTCCTGAGTCTCTGGAGAAGTGTATGGAAATTGAAATAACAGTCTAAAAAACAGATGCAAGATTTTGTTAAAACATGACAGTTCTCCTAATTGATTTCAAATATGTGTCTTAAGTATAACAAATTCTTGCTCTAATGAACATATGGGCACATGGGTAAAAGATAAATAGCTTAGTTATGAGCACCTTGTAATAATGGGAGTGGACTGTATTTCACATGAGGAGAGGATACACACCTTTATTGCCTGTTTCTCTTTGAGTTCATCTCGGGATAGTTTCTCATCATCTCCGGTGTCCTCCCTCATCCTCCTCTCCCTTCGTTCTCTTCTCTCCTTCTCTCTCGGGTCCTCTGCAAAATGACATAGGAGTACAGGGTCATCAAAAAGAAAAAACCAAACACAAGACCTTCTTATTCCCCCTACATTCGCTTGGGTCCTCTATAAATAAAAAGAAAATAATATAAAATATAATATGCTTCCCCCTTCGTTCTCTTCTCTCTTTTCGCTTTGGTTCTGTGTAAAATGAAGGCTCTCCTCAACAAAAATATAATCGTTGCCAGTTTAAGGATTAAAATACAAATTTTTAAAAAGTTAAACCATTAGAAAATGTTGCCCCTCTAAATCCACATACCTGAACATTGATGGGCCTTAATTCTCTTAATTGAACCATTAAAAAGTCTAAGAAATAATAACTTCTATGAGTACAATACCTGAAGATTGATGGGCCATTCTCTCAAAGTCGATCTGTTTTTGTCGGTTTTCTTCCATCGCCTTTCTCTGAGCATCCACCTGAGCCTGTCTTTTCTCTAGAGCTAGCTTTGCCCTCTCCTCCTTGGTCAGAAACTTGGGCTAAAAATGAACATGACAGAAATAATTATTGCAATAATAATCACTTTTTGGCAATAATGTCTGTTATATTTAATGATTTATTATAGGTTTTTCCGGCCAATTTCATTGTTTTGTCAATCAATTGCATATTAGAGGCATTCATTTTCGGAAAAAACGCTGACGCATCGAAATGTTGCCAGTCAAAATCGTATTCAATCATCAAAATTAACGATTGATGTGATTGACTTCGTATTTGCGCATTCTACTTCACATAATAAGCATATACATTCGGCAATAGCTATTCAAATTCGTCTTCATCCTGTCAACATTTCATTCCGTATACTGAAATTCGCACTAATTTGAATGCACAAATAATGAAATTAAATGCCTCTATCCGAATTTGAACTTTGCAACCATTACTTTGAGTGCCTAAAAATGAATTTGAGAGCATGAACATGAAAGTGTTTGACTAAAGTCAGTCTGCCGCATCAAACACACGAATTTGAATACACATTAAATGAAAACGGATGATAAATGTATGAAATTGGCCGGGAAAACCTATAATAGCTTTTCTCGGTGGTTTGTATTTACATGTCCTCAAAGCGGTTTAATAGTTACGTACATAAAATTGACAAGCATTGAACATTAATCATGAAAATCTATAACTAAACTATAAATATATTTTCTTCTTTTTCTAGGACCCAAGTGAGCTTATTCAATTCCTTTCCTCCTCGATCAGATATTTAGGCTTCAAACACAAATTTAGAAACAAATAAACAGATGTTAAACAAAAGGGTTTCATTTTCATAAGGCAGGGCTCAACATTAAGGGGCGCCCGGGCGCCCGGGGCGCCTATTTCACCTACCAGGACCCTCAAATCAGAGGAATTATCAATATCTAGTTGCCCGAATTGACCCTCAGAATTTTTTGCAGGCATAGGAAAAATTGGGATGTAACACTAGGTATGTAGGTATTAAAATATTTGATGACTATTTCAAACACCAAATTGTGATATTAAAACTAACTTCAAGTAAAATATCAGAGCAGAAATGATCCTGATATTTTTTAATCACCGATTGTCTGTGTCCAGTCCCATGTGTGCTAATTGGTGTAGACTGACACTTTTTGAAGTTTTTGCTCATGGTTTTTAAGGTTAAAATTTGGTCTTGGGTGTCCAGTTTTCAAAGAATGAGCATTAGAAAATATGATCTTGAGACCTATTACCCCAGTAACATCTGAAATTTAGTTTTCAAAAAAGGTAAAAAAAGATCGATTTTTTTTGTAGTTTTTCCTGCAGTGTTTGTAGCATGAACTGTGTTGCATGCCTCCCAGAAGTCTTGGGGTAGAATCTGGCAGAGAGAGCCTCTGGCAGCAGGTGCATTTCGGAAGTTCTAAACTTGGAAGGGGCTTACTTTTATCCTCTTTAAAAGTGATGCAGTGATTGTCTGATGAAATCTATTATCTTAGCATACTTTGGGTGAAATGGTGGATGATTTGTTTTTTTTATTAAACTAGACCACAGAAAAAGTTCAGTAGATCTATTTACCAAATTTCTCATTTTGAAAGAGAATTATGTTCATGCTTTTAATTTATCAATTTATTGTAGCATAATTAACTGACGGCATACATTTGATGATAATTGGTGTATGAATTATGAATAGGGGAAAAAAAATGAAATGAAGAAAAGTGCTCATCAATAACTCCCAGTCCTGAACACATTCCCCCCCCCCCCCCCCCTCTCTCTCACACACCAACTCAACTGCCTCCTGCATGCCCTAAAAAAAAGGGAAACTTTGTTCTTTTTTTTTATTATCTTTTTTTTTTCTGGCAACCAGATTATTGATTCGGGCTCCCAAATTTTGAAAATATGGATATTTGGTTGCCCGGCTGGGCAACCAAAAAAAAAATGTTAGTGTTGAGCGTTGCATAAGGCTTATAAATGTTTTTCTACAGCCAGTGGGAGAAAAAGAGTAGATCTAATTTTTTGCAAATTTGAGGATCTAAAAGTAATTTATTTCAAAAGACCTTACATGTAAGGAAATTTTGGGCATCTTATTTTTCTCACCTTAGATAACGCTTCCTGCTCTGCATTCTTCTTAGCAATCATCTCCTCCAGAGATATGGGCTGCTTCTTCTCCATCTTCAACTCCTCCTCCTCTTCTTCTTCTTTCTTTAAGCTATCATTCATATACAAGGAAGAGGCTATTACTACAATTAGACACCACTTTTACAACCATCATTACTACTGTATTAACCGGCCATGTACTCTGGCCTTTTCCCCTCTTTTAATCCTATCAAATTTGCCAAAAAGCCTCAGTATTCTCATTTTATTCCAGCTCCTTACACAAAGAAAGGTTTTTGATCATAAAAATCCTTCCCTGAAAAGATGTATAAATTTTGATATGAAATATACAGCCATATAACTTATGAATGGGTGCGAGGTAGGGCTGTAATATTTATATGACCACTCACAAGTGCATTTCTACTAACATGCAATATTATTAGAGTTTACCTGTAACTTGCAGTCACGCATATAGTTTTGAAATTGACTATTGACTGGCTTTATATATTTCAAGATATATAATAATTAATAGGAAAATTGCTTTGTTAACCACTTGGCTGTGGACCACATAATATTACGTGCTTGGCGTTTGTACACTGTGCGCGAACCATGTAATATTACGTGCTCATGTTATTGTCTGAGCTTTGTCTGTTTTGAAGCGCCAGTGCCACACTGTTCATACCCGTACTATGAAATTACCACCATGCAGCAGTCAAGTGGTTAACTATTCCTTTGGAATATCAATAGTAATGTGCAATCTACATTTATCTAGTAACCCATTCAGAGACGCAGCTAATATCATTACCAGCAAGAGTAATAAACTTATAAATTGATTCTTTTGCACGATTTTCATTCACACCAGTCTGTCCCCTTGTCTTTAATTCCCTGCACCTTAGCCAATAATTAGATTAAAATTAAATATTCAAAGAATTTAATTCTAGGAATTACCTTTTAGACTTCCTACTGGGAGACTTTGATCGCCTTGAACGATCTCTATCTTTCTTTCTGTCTCTATCTCTATCTCGATCTCGATCACGATGTCGATCTTTCTCTCGATCTTTGTCACGATCACGATCTCTATCCGACCTCTCTCTGTCCTTGTCCCTGACTCTATCTCTGTCCCGATCTTTTCCTCTATCTCGGTGACGATCTGAATGTGAGTCACGACCGCGGTCACGATCGCGACTATGGTCGCCATGCCGATCTCGATCCCGATCCTTAGAAGACATCTGTGAAAAAATAAAAGAAGGCCTAACATTTTAAACTTACAATCAAAATCAGAAATGAATATTAAGCTCGATGGAGGAGATTAAACTGGAGGCTGATCTTTAGAAATTGATAGATCTAGGATAGGAATCTTCATGAAATGGAATGAAATTGAGTTTTTAAGAAATAAAAATAAAAATATGAAAATAAAATTCACTTAGCCTACCCCACTTACACTTATGCATGGTCAATCATAATTGACCTTGCACTGGGAAGTACCTTATTGCAGCAGTTTTCTTCCAATGGAAAGTCAATGCAGAGAAGTGTCTTGAGCACCTCCCAGCCTGGCAGCCAAGTCAAGGTGGCTTATCCAAAAAAGGGTCTAAAAATTCTACTAAACAAAATTAAAAATATCTAATGGAAAAATTATATTGCAATGAGACTATAGATTATCTTAAATTATTTTGAGGTAGGTTTATAGCTGGTTTTGCTAATTATTATTGAGAAGTTTCCTCAGCAACCAAGAGGGCGACAGACAGCCATTTTTCAGTACTGACTGATGTTGGTTTGCAGCTATATGTGAGCCTACCCTAACTACCTAGGTTTACCGCTGAAACAGTAGCTTTGCCTTTGTTTGACTATAGACTAGCAATGCTAGGTTTAGAATCGGCAACAAAAATTTAAGACTTTTAGATGATCTAAAAAAAATTCCTGAGTGATGCAGTTTAATTTTAGTCTTGACTTGACTTCACACTCAAGTCTCACCACACACAGTCCCAACCACGCGTGCAGTGGAGCCGTAATGAACTTACCGAGACTACCATGGACGGGACTACGTACGAAACATCAACACAGTCGTACTCAAAAGATTCACCAAATAAACAAAATGAGAAAAACATGGAAAATTCACTTACCGAATTGTTGGTAATCTTCTTCTCCTTATTTCCTTTCCTTGAGCACTGCTCCCTAATGTCCTCAAAGTAGTAAATTTAGGATTCAACCGCTATATATGTACATCTTTGCCACCGATTCCACTGACCAAGAGAAGCAAGTAATTAAATGGCAGCCCTCTTTTGTCGAAAGCTTGCATTTCGACGATGTCTCCGTCACGAGTCGAATGTGACATGGCAACAGTAGTAACCTTGTTTGTTTAATTTGTTGTTAGGACGATTAGCTTTTGATTCACTCGCGAATAGAATGAAAAAATAAATAACTAAATAAAAAAACTAGTAGGGCCTAGTAATAATATAATATTAATATTAATATTAACAAAAGTTTTGTTTATTGTTTTTAAAGCTATGAGGTAGAGAGGCCTGGTGATGTCTAATTTTTTAAAGTGAAGGGGCTGTGTCGCAAGTGGGGGGGGGGCTGAACAAGCTAAAAATCACGAATGTATGGTAATTTTTATGTTTTGTACATGTTTGCTGAGAAAAGTTGGCTGAACCCCCTTCCCCGTCCCTCATTATATAAATACTATAATGATTTTTTTTTCTTCTTTTGGTTGTATTGATGCATTTTTTTTTTTTTTTTTTTTTTTTTTGCTTTTAGTTTTTCATTGTCATGATTTTTTTATTATTTTAATTTCATCTTAGTTAACCAATTGATTTATTAATTCTTTGTTTTGTTGTTTGTTTGTTTTATTTATTAATTTTTTTTTTTTTTTTTGGGGGGGGTGGGAAATAAGTCCAAAATTCTATCCAAGATTTACTAGGGCAATTGTAGGCCTAAATTTCCTACCCCATTGTCCCCCTTCCCAATGAATGGCTTAGATGTATGTACATTGTTAAAAAGAAAATAAATAAATAAAACAGAGACAAAGACAGTTAGATGTACATATTTCAATTCAAGTTTAATTTTATTTACAATGAAGAAATACAGATTATAAGGAATTTAAAAGTAAAGACAAGTAAAGTAAACAAGACTAAGCTCCTCCGGCCCCCATTACCAAAACATCTCGTCCACCCCCAGCCCCCACCCCCTCCATCCACCCTAAAAAAAAGTCTAAAGCAAAAAAAAAAAAAAAAAAAAAAAAAAAAAAAAAAAGGCTAAGCTCTCCGGGCCCCATAACGAAATATTCTCGTCCAGCCCCCCCCCTCTCCACCCTAAAGAAAAAAGAAAAAAAAAAAAAAAAAAAGAAAAGAAAAGAAAGAGAGAAAAAAAAAAGGTTGGGGAATCGACAAAGGAAAAGGAAATTAAGAGTAAAGACAAAGTAAAGTAAACAAGACTAAGCTCTTCCGGCCACCTGACAAAAATATCTCGTCCAGCCCCCCCCCCCTCCCTAAAAAAAGTCTGAGAAAAAAAAAAAAAAAAAGGGGGGGGGGAGAATTGACGGCAGGCCCGATTTAGGCACTGAACCCTACCCCTAAGGACGATACATGATGACCTTTATGATGTGCAGAGGGCCGGAAAAAAAAAACATCTTTCTATTTTTTTTTTTTTTTTTAAATAAATACTAAAGTGTGGAAGGTAGGTTAACATTTGTTTATTTACATGCACACTACACCGCACCTCACGTACGATCGCAGGCTAGGCGCAGGCAGCAATTTCCATTTCATTTTTTTTTTCTCTCTGCTACCATACCAACTGGAGTGGCAGAAAATTCGGAGAACTGCTGAAAATCGATGAGTTTTTCCTCTTATTTCTCCTTTTTATTTCAGCATATTTTTTAACAACATGACATATCAATGCCTTTACAAATGTTAAGAGCCCATTAATAACAATGAAAGTTGTTAGAAGTTGATTGTAAGGGTAAATTAAAGGTTTTTTTTTTTCTGTCCTCATCGCGCTCGAGACTTGAATGGCAGAGGGCACGAGGATGATATCTTGATGATGATGATGATGATGATGTTCGTCCTTCGCTTGCGAAGACGACCACAACTTCAATCGTCAAGTGTTCTTGTGGGTTCGAAGATGACTAAATAAGCCGATCTTTGCCCGAAATAATCTTGTGCAGTGAGGACAGGCGAAAGTAGGCGGTGGGGCAGCTAGCTGTGGTGTTTGTTTGCTCTGCCTTTCCTGCGCTGTCGTTTCTGCTTCTGCTCGTCCACACGTCTTAACTCGTAGTTTGATACACCAGCTCTAACACGGTGCGCCAGGCAGAGCGGTTCTCCGCTGTTGTCTCCCAGGTATCTGTGTTGATGGCGCATCTTTTTAGAGTGGCTTTCAGAGAGTCTTGAAGCGCTTCTTCTGACCTCCCTGTGAGCGCTTCCCTTCCTTCAGCTCGCCGTAGAGCAATCTCTTAGGCAAACGCTCGTCTGACATTCTATGGACGTGTCCTGTCCATCTGAGCTGGAGCGCTTGAGGGTTGCATAGATGCTCTCCATCTGGGCTCTCTGCAGAACTTCTGTATCAGGCACTTTGTCTTGCCATTTGACATGAAGTAAGTTTCTGAGGCATCTCATATGGAATGAGTTCAGTTGTCTGGCATGTCGGCTGTACACTGTCCAGGTTTCGCTGGCATACAGCAGAGAGGGCAGGACGACTGCACGGTACACCTTTAGTTTGGTCGCTAGGGTGATTCCTCTTCTCTCCCAGACACTCTTCCTGAGTCTGCCGAAGGCCGAACAGGCTCTGGCAATCCTATAGGAGACCTCCTCGTCGATCCTAAACAGTACGTGACAGTGTACTGCCAAGGTAGATAAACTTGTCTGCCACTGACAGGTTCTCACACATTGACTCTGATGGATGGCTCTGTGTAGGGGATGGCAGGAGCTGGTTGATACATCACTTCAGTTTTCTTTGAGCTGATCGTCAAGCCGAAGTCGTTGCAGGCTTTCGCGAATAAGTCCATGCTATCCTGCATGTCCGACTGGGTACTGGCGTTCAGGGCGCAATCATCCGCAAAGAGAAAGTCACGAGCTGTATCTTCCTGAACTTTGGTTTTTGCCTGCAGTCTCCGTAGGTTGAAGAGCTTCCCATCAGTGCGATATATGAAGTCTACTCCAATGTCGCCCTCACAAAAGGCATCCAACAGCATGGCAGAGAACATCAAACTAAACAAGATAGGGGCAAGGACGCATCCTTGTTTCACACCGTTTGTGACAGGGAAGGGCTCTGAGTGACCACCGACGTCCTGCACGCTAGCTTGCATGCCATCATGGAGCCGCCTGACGAGTGAGATGAACGTTGTGGGGCAAATGGCCATGATCCCAACAGAGTCCTTCCACAGGCAGACGGTGCGAAGGCCCTTAGTGCAGATCCACAAAGGCGTGTTAGAGACGACATTTTCTGCTCCTGACACTTCTCTGAAGTTGACAGTGCAGCGAAGATTCATGTCAATCGTGCTGGCCACTGATCCGAATCCGCATTGACTTTCGGTAGTGAATCTTACTCCAAATGGGAAATTTAGTCGGTTGAGCAGGATCTAGCTAAAATTTCCCAGCAACTGAGAAGTAAAGAGAGCTCCAACGGGTTGGTTGGTACGATCGCCTGACGAATTTCTTTCGCGCTTGTACATTGTGGGACGATGAAGTATTTTGTGAAGATCTCTTGTGGATTATCTCTGTTTCCATATTGATTGAAACAACTACTGGAGCAGCTTCTTGATGATGGTTGGGCTGCCACTCATAGGACGTATGATTTCCGCGCGGAATGGAGTCTGACACCGGGTCTGCTATCCCGGTTAGAGCAGAACCGCTTATGCTTTTCACTTAGCAGCAGAAGGAACATCGGGCAGAGAGAGTGCTTGATTGGAACTTGGGCAGTCGGCAATTGCGTCCCGCCATTTGATCTGACAGATAATGGATCACTTGAGGAATCAGCTTCTGACAATGTTCAGTCGCGCAGTTCGTATCAAGAATTTTTTCCAGCTCGTTCTGGTTATCAAATACTTTACCATCATGCACTAAAGGAAGAGCGGGACGATTCCGACCGAGGTGTGGCTCGTAGACAGCCTTGAGGGCATCTTGTAGAAGCTTTTATATCGTATGCAATCCAGCATATACGGATTTCATCTGCTTTTGTCACTTAGCCATTATCCCTGCATTTGACGAAAGCCTCAGTCTGCACCCCTCTCCTGATGTATGCAGTAAAGCATCCTTCTTGGATGTTGAAATGATGGTCATTTGATGGTGTCGTACGCATTGGATGGCTGAATTGTTCATCATGCAAGCAGAAAGACTGAATGCGTTGCATGATTGGTTCATCAAACACCAGTCTTGTGCGTATACGAGTGGTCGGACCCAGCACATCTGATGCAGTGGCATAAAACCAATATCATCGCGAAAGGAAGTCCAGGCCGGATCCCTCAACATCGTGTGATTCAAAGCTCCTGGTCTGTTGCAGATTGATGTTCATACTTGCCTCCATACAGTGAGCTCTTGTGAACATCTCCTCTTCTTATAGACTTGATTCATTCAGGCGCTTTTGGTGCTCTGCTTCTGCGGGCTTGGGTGCTGAATCCTAATGTGAGCTTTGAGATCATACAAACGATGGTCTGTCCAGAAATCCGCACCGGCACATGGTTTTGGTCAACTCTTGTACAGTTTGCTGTAACTCCTTGTTAGTGATGAACATTAATCCAAGAGGTGCCTATGTTTGGAGCGTGAGGGTGTCTATCCATAGACGTTTGTCACGGATTGGGTAGTCGAAGATTCTTGTGTCTGCGGTAATGATAAAGCACTGCGTGTGCTGCACAGGTTCTCCAGAGCAGTAATCCATTTGCTTATCTGCACTTGCTAGGCCATTTTTCCCTAAGGCACTTCCTTCCCAGGAAGCGTGGTCGGGCCCAGACATCTGGCGTATTGAAATCACCAAAGTATGATGAGCTGGTCTTTCCTGGGCACTGCGTAAATGGTCCGCCTGCAAGTTCTTCGAGAATTTTTCTTACGTCAATCGGGATGTCTGGTGGGTGCGTAGGCGCTACCCAGGTAGCATACCGATCTTCTGGGAAGTGGCAATCGAACAGTCATCAGACGATCTTTTTATATCCCTTGGGAGGGGTAGCCATTTTATGACGAGTTTGGATTGGATTGCAAATCCGACTCCTGCCTCGCGACGCTCCTCTTGCTTGCGTCCGATCCAGAAGAATGTGTATCATATCATCCGAGTGTAGTGCATGAGTGGTCCCAACATGGCTTTAAACAAAGCGTGAATAATATGGGAAGACCTCTAGAGTCTAAAAATTTGTCTCAAGGAATTATTTTAAATCAATGATTTTACAACTTTTAATCCACAGACACCTGCTACACTTTCAGTCACCGTCACATTGCGATATCGGCAGCAGCAGGGGGGCGTTTCACGAAACCATGGACAAGTTAGTCATATCTTTATCCGCCAACCACGTAGTTAGCTCCAATCTTACTAAGTCGGTTACACGAAGCTCTTCCAAGCTAGACAATTTGTAATATCGATATTATCGGAGATGATGTCATCGAGTAATAGCCTTAATCACGGTTTCGCTGATATTTTAAAATTGTGGTTTAGCAAAATTTTCGATATTATCGAAAATTGAAGTGATAAAATCGGTCAATAACAGTATGAAAACTCATAAAATTATGTATAATTTATATAATGTGTATTAAAATGCGCAATGTTTCTTACTGCATATATTGAGAAGGTGTCAATAATGAAATTAATAAGACCGCGTCAGAACATGAAATGGGTACCCCCATATGCGCTAATTTGATAGTTTCGTAAATCAGACTATAAAAAAAGTATGCTAGCTGAAAATGGAGCTAGAGCTGAGGTTTCTTCCTAAATTTTTTGTTTGCTGACAAAAAGAAATCAATAATGCATTGTAATTTAAAAAATCTATTCAAAATGACTTATTTTGGGACTAATAGATCGATTTTAACTACCAACGTAGTCTCTGCGGGTCTCTTTCTATAGCTTTATGGTAGGCTAAATAATGATTTTGCAATTTACTCAATATTATTTCTTGATTGGATATATTACTAGATATTATTTCTTTATTGGATATAAAAATCACTCAATTGTTAACAACCATTTATTTTCTGCATATTAGACCAAAATCCCGAGGTTGTCACATTTTGTATGAACAAAAATGAGAACATCGAGATTGTCGCGACAAATACAATTCGCCCAAACCGATCGCTTGCCATAAATTGCGTTTGATTGACGTATCAGCATGATCAGTGCTCTCCAAAAGATATGACAGGTTCGGAGCTGTCATAAGTATTTAGTCAGCTTGTCGTCCTCGATCTTGGCAGAGAGGGCTTCGTGGAACCCGCCTATGGACAAGTTGTTCACTATCTCCGATTTAGTCAAGAAGTTAGGTTTCGTGAAACTCCCCCCAGCACACTTCATTCCAAGCTTAAACTTACACTACCGTACACCGCCCGGTTATCGAGGTAAATCAAGGTTTTCGGGACATAACTTCACAACCAAATAATATCTCAGAAAGAATTACCTATCAACCGATGGCAAAAATGCTGGGCAATAAAACTCACGCAATATTCCAAGGCTTGAGACTCATTAATTGATCACAAATACGACGAATTTGAGAGGAAATTTCCCGCCCCATTCCCGAGGTAAACTAACCAAATATCGAGGTATACAGAAATGGCGCTGATCAGCTGGATCTATTTACTTGAGATCAGTGCGCGATTTATTGGGGACCTTAAAAAAATGCACCGTTCGGCAGCCCGTCGGTTTTATTGGGGGCGGGGTTCTTTTCTGTGAGTTTTTTTCTCTTTTCATTCATCTTTGACAATGGAGATAATAATGATATGAAGTGTATATTTCAAAAACAAAAAAAGATAGTTGGCCTTAGTCCACAATTGTACGACCCTATTTGTTTAAATTTACATAGTTTATTTTCTATTTTCCTTTGATACTGAATTGTGAATTATTATGACTTTTTACTTATCATGCTTATTTCCAGGTTTTATTTTATTTATTTATTTTATTCAATTTGTGTTTGGCGTTTCTGTATTAATGCCAATGTTTCTTCAGGCCCCGCCCCTTGTTTTGGCTTCTTTATTGATACTTTTTTGCTCACATATTCATTTTCAAGTGAAGAAATGTATTATCCGTTTACTTTATTTAACCTTTAAATTATATGGAATATTTTAATTATAGAGGAGAGCCCTTTTTTATACTACAAAATGTAGTTCATGTTTTGTTTTTGTTTTTTGTTTGCCAGATTTTGATGTAGATATTGCATGATATTAGATATTATACCTAAGATTATTTTTAATTTCCAAACTAATAATAAAATATATAAAATGAATTAAGCACTGCACTGATTTTAATGTTCCAGTTCATCAATTGATACAATCAAGTCATACTTTCATCTATAATTATTTCATCTCAGAAAATTATTATTATTATTATTTTTTTTTATTCTCAGTTTAGATATAAAATTATGTACATGCAATCACATTCATCATCTTAGTAGGCCTATATCTTATCATGAAGAACTCTTGATTATATGTTGTAATATTAGTCACAAAAATAAAAGTGTTATTCTTATCAGGGTCAATGTTATGATGATGTTTACGTTATTGATTTTCAATAATTGGGTTTTATACCTGATATTTTATCTCGCTGTTTTTTCGGGAAATAGAAATGAAAATCAGATCATTTGTAATGAGAGTTGTAATATTGTATAACCGTGTCCTTTCATTATTTTGTTCCATTATTCCATGAAAATTAAATTCAATATATAAAAAAAAATCCGATTTTAAATATTTTGTATTATAATGTAACTAAAAAAAATTGAAAGGAACTTTTCTTGTTTCTGGTTTGACAGCTCTTAAAAAGAGTTGTGCGGTTTTGTTTGTTTGTTGTTTTTTTTTAAGAAGTTACAATAATTACAAAAATTGTGGTAGCCAAATGAATGAAATAATTAGAACGTTGGGAGATCGTTGAATCGCCTCGGTGATCCAGGGAGAGGAGGTAATTTTCTTAGGGGATAATATGACGTTATCCTGGGGATAATATTCAAGATGGTAATTGTCCAAGAGTAACAATAATCGCTGTGTGTATTTTGACCTAACAATAAGCATGAATTCATTACTTCATGATTTTGCTTAGTCATAGTGTTTCATTTGTACATTTGAATTAATGATAAATTAACCAATTAATAACTAATTATCTATCTTACCGATTCTTTTATGTTTTGTTTTTCTTTTACAAATTAAAATACATGTAATTGTACTTTTCTATTACGTGCATTCAGATAGATAGAAGTGCAACTATAAGTTGACCAGAGAAACAAAAAATATAATAAAGAAGAAATCTTGTTTCATTTATTTACTTCAATGATGTCTAAATGTTTAATATAATTATTCAAACAATTCCGCTCTATAAATTGAGGCGTCTATTATCGGAGAGGGGGGGGGGGCCAGGTAGAAGTTTCCTTGAATGTTGTTTTTTGTATAACAAATTTTGGTGAGTGCAAATCATAACCGTGTTGAACGTTATAAGTACAATAACCCCCTACTTTTCACCCCACCTATACCTGAAGGACAATTTACCCCCAGAAATCACCCCCATCCGATGAAGAATGCGCACTCAAGGTCAGACAATAACCCTGGAAAATTACCCCCGATAATAATTATCATTTACCACTGGCCAAAATTACCTCTGATGGGGACATGTAATTCCCGACGAGTAACCCTGGCCAATTTTCCCCGCTTCTATATAAGAACCTCTCATACTCCCAGACTCGGGGACAAAATTATACCACCTATGGACAATTATACCAGCGGGTAATTACCAAGCTGAACCATTACATTCCCTTCCCCCCCCCACCCCCCGA
>CALNVZ010000641.1:3088463-3120774 GCA_940671915.1 Paracentrotus lividus | reverse complement strand
TATATTTCAAAATATAAATCTTGATTTTAATTACCAAATTTAACAATTATGATCCAAATACAAGTCAAAACCAGTAAAATTAGTTGACGTAAATAAACCCACACGATGTCAACCAATCAGTGAACTATATTATTTCGCGACCGCACGACGTGCATTTAGTGCATACCTCGATAATTGGGCGAGGGCTGGTCTAAAGTAGACCAGTCTGTTCTGACGAGATTAACTTATAAAAACTACCGGATTTCGAACATGTTTACATCTGGGTAAGATCTCGGGGACTGTGTCGACATGATACATATATCGGGATCAACAATTCAATCGCAAAATACGAAATTTAGGCTGATTTTCTTCAAATTGAGAGACATGTGACATCTGCTCTGCAATTTGATTTTCTGCCGATGCCCATAAAACTCGGTGAGAAAACAACATATTTATTCGAATTCCGCGCTCAGATCGGGTCGGAAAACGGAACTGCTGTGTTGCATAGATGGTTCTCCGCGAATGTGCGAGCGGACATTTCGTATATTTACACGATGTGCAAATACGGACGATTTTTGTGTGTACATGCACGTAAAGTCAGCGCGGTTAGCATACCTCGAGAACCGGGCGGTGTACGGTACATATTTTACTGCATCTGGGACTTAAATTAAGACCACAAGTTGAAAATCGGTCGATGTAGTCAACTTATATCAAATTATATTTGTTTTAAAGCAATTAAAGATAGAATTAGATATCTTTACATGTATATAACATTAAAATGATACTTTGAATACAATTTCAAGGTACTTACAATGCGTAATTCTGCAGAAAATTAGCCTAGAATCTACTTCTGAAATTGTCAAATAACGAGGATTTAACGTTGTGCTCTTTAGGCTTATTTCGTCTAGCAAAATAGCCAACGTAAAATAAGTAGTGTATGGAAAGCAACAAAGACATTGTTTGTTCATAATATCTCTTTACAATGACTATGTTTTACTATTTTATCTTGATAAATGATGTATGAAAATACATCTTTATGTGCTAAAAAAGATTTATTCATACACAAAATCTATATGTATAATAGATTTTTACTAAAAATAAATTTATGTGATAGTGAACTTACTGCGTTTCATAATAAAGGCTTTTGATTAAACTAGTTTGAAGCCACTGAACTATATGTTTCAAGCCGAAAATGTATCAGGCAGGATGCATGCAGTTTGATGGATCACTATTATGTCGTCTGTACGTACGGTACTTGGAAAATTGTTAGATCAGACATAGATGACTGTAATATTAAGGCAGAGCCGCTTTTTATCAAGCAAAATCTGGAATTTGGAAATTCGTGTTGCCTAGCTACCTGGCTGCAGGGAGTTAAAAAATCTGTAAGTTTCAGGGCGGCCAGTTTCAGAATGTAGCATAATAGGCCTTTATGATTAAGCTAAAGCCTAGACCAAAATAACTATACACAGCCCCGTTGCCGAAGGCGACGGGGCTGTACTTCCACCACCCCTATTTACAGCGAAATTTTCAGCAGTGATGTGCGATCAGGTGATTATACTGGTCAATTTAATCAATCTAATGTTAAAATGTTGTTGTTAGGTTTCTATGATGTTTCACGCGTAACAACGACTAAAAATGAAAGTATATAAGAGCTTCTTGACTTACCAAATCGAATTTTCCGTTGGCCTTGTGTCTTCTCATAGTGTTGGTGCCATCGCTGCCATTTTCTATGACGTCATTTTACTGTGCGAAGACGTATTTAACTCTGTGGCGAAGACAACGCACGCACGGAGAAATATACGTTGATGGACTCAATTTTCCTGTATTTTTCTACATTATTAGTTGATTACTTCATGTGAAACATTCGCAGATGTCACCAATTCGAGGAAAAACTTCAAAGATTTGATTCAATGTGAGTATGAATTCAAATAAGGTATTTTTGACCACGAAATTTGTGGTCATGTATAGATATTTTCAAAACTTCGCCAAATATGTCTACTGGTTCGTCAGTTCCCGTCGCTTCGCGACGGGGGCTGGTCGGTTTAAGACCAAAACTGCATGATTGATGAGCGATGACATGACACTCCCAGTGATGTGAACAGTCAGTATTTTAGACTAGTAAACTTTTCAAATAGACTTTTAAAGTTCTAGGCCTGTTTGGTTCAGAAAAATGTAGATTTTACTAGAGTCTAGATCTAGGGTAAGGGCTCTTGGATCTGCCTGGCTCTGATGGGCCCATTGATAATATTTTTGATGAGCAAATGCAAATGTAAAGTAAATTAGATCTATAGTAACGTTAGAGTTCTGCATATCTTACAAAAGTTAATTATGCAGGCCTAACTTTGGTCGTGTTTGTAAATTAGAAACTTGTCACGATGAGAATATGGATCAAGCAATCATGAGTAACCAACTTATAATGTTCCTGTTGTTAGATTCATACAAATTTATTTATCTTTTTTGAGAATATTGATTTCAATTTTTCTTTTTCTTTTGATATGATGAATAATGAACACTGAATTCTGTTTTCTAACTACATGTAACGTTAGGGTCTAACTTTTAGTAGTACCTTGGATCCAACACTTGGCATCAAACATACCATGAAGGTTATCATATTAGCTGCTGGATACGGAACCCGTCTTCAGCGTGGGATCAGCCAAGACACCACAGGGAATTTCTCCAATCTCGCTGGTCTACCAAAGCCTCTGGTTCCCATAGGAACCAGGCCTCTCATCTCTCACTGGATGTCGATGATGCAGTCTTTGAAGCCAGAGATAGATGTCATTGATCCTGTCTTTGTGGTGGTAAATATCCATCTAAAGGGGGAGGGTCCATGAGTCCGAGTATTTTCCCACGAGTACAAGTATTCTTCCACAAAGCCGATTTTTCTCATATTGTATTTTGCAATTTAGGACTATACTGCTCGGCCTCGTGGACCCTTGGCCTCAGAATAATACTCGGACTCGTGGGCCCTCGGCCTCGTGGGAAAACCCCATCTAAAGATAGCTTTACAAGATGTGTGACATAGTTTTGAAACGCACATTAAGCATTTTAATGGGATAATTACTGAACTTTACCTTCTGTTCATCACTTCCGAATGGTCCTCTGGGAACTGAATGTTTCACTTAGAACTTGTTTTGTAAAATGTTGCATGAAAGTCGGCCAGGTTTTGATTATGTAAAAACAAATGAGAGAGTTCAGTGATTGCCACGTCACACTCATTGACATTACCAACATTACCAATCTGCAAAGAATAATTTGTAGACAACTGACTTACAGATAAATGTATAGGCCTTACTTGATTGCCGTTACATGTACCTAGTGTGATACTGTAGGCCTATTATAATTAATGACCCATATATTGTCAAAACCTTCCTTGAAATTTCTGTGTGTTTTTTTTCCTTCCAAGCAAGTAATTTGTAAGTTTGTCATTCCCTTATTGTTTCTTTTGATCTTGTATACGGTAGGTAGGTTTCACTGTCAGAAAAACACATAGATATCCAAATGATATCGCCTAAAATTGTATAAATAAGACTACTCTGAGTATACCCAGTTGTTGTGTGTCCGTACAGGTTGGGTGTCCGGACACACGATTTTAACTAGCCATTTGAAAATATTTACAAGCAATATTTTGGAAGTTTTTTAGCAAAGAATGCTAGAAAATATTATAGAAAAGATATTAATGATGATAAGCACTATTCAACCTATATTTTTGGCTTCTTCCTTAGACAAAAAAAAGGTTTCATTTCTGTTAAGTGTCCGGACACCCAACCCCCATCCTAATCTCTTTTAAATATTACTATTTCGAATTGTCCAAAAGAGTAACATTGGTATTACCTATCTCACGTTTCAGACGAATGATTTCTACAAGAATCAGTTTGAATCCTGGAGCCTTGATTGGGAACAAGTCCAACTGATCTCTGATGGAACAACCTGTAATAAAGTGAGTAAGTGTACTCTCAGGCTTGGTTCACATAGAAGTATACGCTATATGCTATTCGCTATTCGGTATTCGGCATACGCTATACGAGTATAGTGACCTATTTCGTACTTTTCGCCGATGTCATGGAATTTTCAAACGAAGAAAATTCGGCTTTCCTCCTCCCACCTGACGCTGAGGAGGCTCATGTTAGGAGAAAAATAGCTAATAAATCATAATAGGGGAAATTCAGAACATTTGAACACACACGCAGAAAAAAAATCGAACATGCACGATTCCCGTATACTATACGAAATGCAGCTACATGTATACTCACTTTTCGAGCAGTGCCGCCCGATGTGAACCAGTATTTTGAAATCGTATTGCTTGACACGGGAATGTGCCATGTTCGATTTAATCTATTCGCGTGCCCTCGCAAAAACAAGCCATATAAGCGAGCCGTATACATGTAGCTCTAGATGTGAACCCAGCCTTAGAGAGGGTGAGTCAAGGGCTTCCATGGGTAATTTTACACCATGGATCCTTACCCAGTAACAGGTGTTGTCCATTATCGAGTTTTATCACCAATGCCAAGCCTTATGTAATGCTTTGTATTCCACCTATCACACCATTTGGCAAACTCATTTCCCAGGCCCTGATTACAGGGGCCGCGGACCTGGGCGGGGGGGGGGCGGGCTGGGGGGCTGCAGCCCCCCCTTACTTTTTTTCAGCCAACATGTACAAAAACGCAAAATGACCATACATTTGTGATTTTTAGCCTGTTAACCCCCCCCCCCCCCCCCCACTTTCGGCTTCAGCCCCTCCACTTTCAAAAACGCTCGCCGGCCCCGGATTATGCCCGAAGCTGGCCAAAGAATGTCTATGGTGCGGACAGCTTTTTTTCTTTTTTTTTTTGCTGTGGTCCAGATTTACCTTCAAGACAGAAATTTCCAGTCCTTTTCACAAAATCTGGGATCAGCAAATTGTGATTAATTCCTCATAAAAGCCCAGGCCTCACTATTACTTGCACTTATGTAGGTATCAGTCTTAATTTCTTGATTGTTTTATGAATTTATTATATATTTCTTTGTTTTTCAACCTTTTGTTTAATTGTCTTTGTTTTGGGGGCAAAATTTACTGCAGAAACTTTTTGCAGCATGATTAGGCAGAAAAAACTAAACTTTAGACAATGAAAGTGAAAATAATCATTCATGATTAAGTTGAAATAATTCCATTGAATCGTGTAATCGGATTTTGGAAACTACGGCTTGGGAAATAATTACTAGACCAAAGGGAGACCTTAGAAAGAAAGTGGCCTCAAGTTCCTTTCCAAAGCTACACAGGTAGATTATTCAAATATTTAAAGGCTAGATCCAAAAGACTGCTGTGGCATTATATTTACCAATATGGATAAACTAATATCGGCTGGCCTATGTAGATCTCTTCACATGAAATTATGTAAAACAATTACCTTTTATGTGAAAGATAAATTTAAGGATACAATGTTTGACAAAAACATGAAAAAAAAAAGTGCTCTTAAAAATGAGGTTCTGCTTTAGTAATGACTTTCTTTTAATTTGTTTGTCTTGATTTATCCAGGATAGGATCGGAGCTGTGGCTTGTATTCAGCTAGCTGTCAAAGAGGGCAGTATTGATGATGATGTACTCGTCATAGGAGGGTAGGTGCTGTTAACTCTTTCACGCCATGTCCATGATCCCTCCTCTGCCCCTAAAAATTGAAAATTAAACCGACCTGGCTAATTCTTAATAGACTTCCTGTCAAATGATCATTTCATTTCCCTTTCTATAGGAAATTTTTAATGTAAATAATGTCATTGAATACAATTGAAATTAAAGGTGGAATCAAACACTACACAATTAATGCGAACTATTGTTTGCGTGTGTGCACAGTGGAGTAAGATGCACTCCGTTTCCATTGTGAATAGATGATAACTTGAGTTGAACTTGGCAGTCTGCTGAATGTGCCACGAGTCGAAGGAAGCGGGCAAAGAGTTAAGCATACCAAAACAAAAATATAGATCTGATCTTCAAATTCCATTCCTTGATATTTCATCAAATAATAGTTGGCAATATGTAGGGAGTATTTTTTCACACAAATTATTATTCTTCAATTTCGATTGAAAATAGTAATAATGATGGTTGAGATAGCACCTAATATACGTTCTAAAACAGTTTTACAATTTATCTCTATTAAAGCACTTTACATTTATTATTACCCTTGTCATCGGATGCTTGTACATGTAAGTCTTTCTGACACCTGTCCAATCCCAAAGGGATCATTTAAGCATCATGACAGGCATTGCAGCTTACTCATTCCATTCCTACCGGGTACACATACACACCTGGGTGGGGAGAAGCGTGTGGACAAAGCACCTTGCTCAAATGCATTTGCTGACAAATTATTTTGATTTTCCATGTTATTTTGTCTTCAGGGATACCCTATTCTACGATGATTTCTCCTTGTCTGATTTCCTTGCTTCCTTTCAGAAGATAAAAGAAACCTTCCCTGATGCCTCCATGGTTGTCTCCAACCATGTCCAGAGCGAAGGTGAGTGTGGATGCGTATAGATCAGTATTCTTCTTTCATTTGGCAACACTTCTTTGATTTTTTTTTGCCCTTTAATATTTATTTAATGCAAAGTTTGGTATTGGAAAAGAAGTAGCCTATGTGTGTATAGATGGGGTATCAAAACAAGGTAGCCTAATTCAATTTTGGAAGGGGTCATATGCTGGTTAAATGATGGCCGCATTATTTGAATTGATGATTAATTCTTAGTTTTCCCATAACAGAGGTTGTAAAGCGAGGTATCCTTGAGGTCAATGACACCATGAAGGTCACAGGATTCCTGGAGAAGCCCAACCCAGAGGATACGTCGTCAAGGAGAGCTGTAAGTCATAAAAAGATGCTGTATCCCCCCCCCCCCTCAGGCGGTCACCATACCGCCTGAGATCAATGTCACAGCTGATTGCAATCGATTGAGTGCAGTTGTACATAGAGTGAATGGGGATGATGTCATTTGAATGCAATCAACTGTGACATTGAACTCAGGCAGTACTGTACATTGATGCTCATTCCTGATTTCTCAGGATAAGGGGTATATTTTAAGGGCGCAATTCAGGGGAGAAATCCCCCAAAATCATTGAAAAGTCTTATAACACTTTTTCCCCCTGACCTACATGTATTCTTAATTAGGGCTATTTTACAATTCTGGAGGACAAATCCTGAAATAGGATAATGAATATGATCCCAAAACCTGTAATAAGGGGTATTTTGATGCAGCTTCCCTTTCGAAAGCCTGTAATAGGGGAGTAATTTTGATGCGGTTTCCCTTCCAAAAGCCTGTGCTTGGAGGTATCTCTAAGAATCATGTACGGTCGACTGCTTGAGGGGGGGGGGGGGGGGGAGCTGTAACCCATTACTGTTATTTTTATGAAGTTTTACAGTTTTATGAAGATCAAGCACAACCTTAGTCTTTGTTATTTCCTGAAAGCTAAAAACACAGAATTTCTTTTTCATGTTTCGTAATCTCAGTTGGTGTTTTAGATCTTGAGAGTACTTTTTGTTGTCTATCCTGAACTTTTCCTGTTGGCCTTTTGACGGAGGTTGACTGTAGATAAAAACTAGTTTTATTCTAATTGCACACCCTGGCAATAATGCATGTCACATCAGCTTTGTCTTATGATGTGATTGTCTCCACAGTGCCCATGCTTCTATGCATTCTCCAGGCAAAGTTTACAGCTGTTAGATGACTTCCTTTCAGAGGTAAGGATTCATTTAACTCTTTCAATGCGTACTTCGCACCGATGCACACGCGGTGCCGCGCGAACTTCGCATTTCACGCTCAAACTGGTTTCATGGCCCAGCGCACAAAGAGTTAAGAAAATAATTTGGTGTCATTTCAAGAGAATCTAGTGTAGTGCGAAAGGTGAACAAAAATTGGATCTACAATAATCTGAAATTTCAATTTTGCCCCCCCCCCCCCCCCCCATCTTGCGAGGATATGATGAATCAGCACCTGATAGCATCTGCCAATCATGTCCATCTACAGGGTTCATACTGGTCATGGAAAACCTGGAAAGTTATGGAATTTTGCTATCTTGTGTTTCAGGACTTGAAAGTCTTGAAAAATCTATTTTTCCATTGAAAAGTTATGGAAAGTCATGGAATATCAAAATTTGTCAATATTCAATTTGTGGAGCCGAGAGCATTGAGAATCCAAGAGCTTCGTGTGTCATAGGCAAGTTCTGGTTCCCAGACATCTCAGTGCTAAATTCCTTGAAAAGATGTCGAAAGGTCATGGAAAAGTCATGGAATTCTTTATTGAAAGGTCATGGAATTTAACTTCCAAAAAAGTGTATGAACCCTGAATTCTAACTTTGCTCCTCCTGAGTACGATAAAACACATTTCAATTTGTCATTCTTTACCAACATGATGATGATGATGCACTTGATAATTGTCTCAAACACCACATTTCTTTAGCCTCCAGTCATTGGATATCTTCCTTTTCCACTGTCTACATTGTACGTCTCTGCCCCATAAAAGAAGCAAAATCCAGACCAGGGACTTCATTATTTATTGATTATTTACTAAACTTAAAGGAGGAGGAAACCCTAGGAATCTGTTAAGTTGTACGAAACAAACAAATCAAAAGAACCGATCAATAAAAATTTGAGAAAAACTGAATAACTAATAAGAAAGTTACAAGTATTTGAATGTTATGATCACTACAGCTATGGAGATCCTCACATTGGCAACAGCCTCAAGATGCGTGATGTCATACATGAACAACTTCCCCAATAGTTTTATACATATTTCACTTAAATTGTCTTTTTTATTAATTCTGTCAGTAGATCTGATATTCTTTTCATGGGAGGACATGTAACACAGTTTTCGTAAAGTATAATCATGACTGAAGAGTCTGTACTACCATATGAATGAGGGAAAAAGATATATTTTTGATTTTTTTTTTTTTTGGTCCACCAAATGGGTGAGTTGTTTATGTGTGACATCACACATCTTGGGCTTGTTGCCAGTGTGAGGATCTCCATAGCGTTAGTAAGCACAACATTTAAATGCCCATAACTTTTTTATCATTTATTCAATTCTTTTCAAACTTCATTGATCTGATTCTTTTATTTTTCTGTTTCATACTATTCAACTGAATCCTTCGGTTTCATTTAGCTTTAAGTGCCCGTTATTCAACACTTTAACGATGCGATTGATGTGGACGTATCACTTGACTGGGGATGCAAAGGTCGTGATTTCGATTCCCGGCTCCGGCACTTATTTTCACTCCACTCCGGTGCAAATGGGTAGGGGCCTACCCGGGAGGATAATTTCATACAGGCGTCTATGAATGCATGGCAGCCAGCAAGTATGGAATTGAATCCTGTGAACAGAGTAATAATATTCTGTAAAGAGCTTTGGGCAGCTAACTGGAAAAGAGCTATATTAATACTAGATATTATTATTATTATAATTAATTTATGGTATTTTGTTCCTTGTATTAGGACAGAACGATGAAGGAAAGGGATGCAACTGGAAACTTCATCAAGTATCTGTACTCCAGGTAAACTTTCCCCCATATATCCTTGTTTCTGTTTAAATGAATCAGTAAACTCCTCAAATTGACAATGATAATGTTTTCTTTCAGCCCAGGGCTGTGTTTCAACAAGTCTTTTGTAAGTTAAGAATGACCTTACAAATGACTGATGATCATTTCTCGTTCTAAAGGATTATGCATTTGATTAGTATAGCTCCTGAGAATATGTTACAGTCATTCGTAAAGTCATTCTTAACTCTAAGACTATTAACTACTAATTTATAAGCTATCCTCAAAATGAATTCAGATTTTGAAAGTTATTATTTTTAGATATACTGAAACTATACCACAAGATTAAGAAATTTGAGATATTACTGAAACTGTTTATTGTTATTAGTTTTTCTGTTCATTTTCATGTATACATATCTGGTATATTGATAGAATAGGAAACACCCTTACAAAGAGCTTGGCTACTTCCATTATAATTATTGCTTGTATTAGGTATATTAATTTTACCTACTATTATTATTTAAAATTGTAACTGTTATCAGGCGCGTATCCAGGATTTGGCACCCCGGGTTAGGTGTTGAAAATTTTTTTCCACTTTCGGCAACCATAAGGTTATATATCAGCTGTAGGGGTAGGTTTAAGATGTCAGTCGCCTCAAATCATGTTTTATTTTTTATATTTATTTTATTTATTTATTTTTTTTTAATTTTGCTCAATTTTGCACCTCTCTATGGTCTATTTGGCGCCCCTTTAAGGTCATTGTGGCGCCCTTTTGGGCTCCTAACCGGGGGGCTCGGGCCCTTAAAGCCCCCCTCCCAGAATACATGCATGGTTATTTGTTTGGTTAATTTTAATGTTGCATATGTCTTTGTATTCCTCTTTATTCCGTGGCTTCAGAAAGCGTTGAGGAGACAAAAGATTGGAGGGGAAAACCATAGTATACACACAATCGCTTGCTCCTTCAATCTTTTGTCTCCTCGGAGCTTTTCGACGCCACTGTCTTTATATTTATGATAATCTGCAAATGTGGATTTTTTTTTCTTGATTGAATTCATTTGATTTGATGTGATTTTTGTATACGTAGGTTACCAATCTATGTGTACGACATCTCTGGCCGTTTTGATGTGGGTTCTTTGGAGGACTACAGGGTGTGTCATAAACATTTCTTGGACAAAGAAAAAAGATAACAAAGGATAATTTTTTTATCTGCTACATGCTGTAGAAAGATATATATTTCTAAGTTTTGAGATCGCTTTAAAGGGCCATGCCTGAAATGTTAGTGGAATTTACTTGTGCAGGGACCACAACAACCCACAAATTACAACCAAGGTTCGAATAGGCACCACTGAACAGCAAGTGATGAAGGTACCAAAGAGCAAATACTGCATTGAGGAGTACAGACAATGCCAAATACAGATACCAGTTTTACAGTAAGACCCACCTGGAGGCCTCTGGACAGTTCCTGAGCTCAGTTAAACCATGATTTTAACTTTTGGGCCACAATTCTATAAGTTTATGAGAGAAATTTAAAATTTAGGGGTAATATGGACTTTCTTCAATTTGGCAAATAAAAGACGAATCTTTCAACCTAGAGAACAGTCTCCTGATTTTCGCAAATGACACTCGCATAGAACTGTTATGGGGGATGTTCATTGCTGGTAGCACTGGAAATCTGTTCAGAATAGGAGACATCCCAGTGAAGACATCTCTATAAAGATCCTGGATGAAAACATGCAGAAGTATGCTTGTAAATGTCACTTGGGACAGCATTATACCAACAGAACGAAATTCAGAAGCATACTGCCAAGTTAGTCAAGAATTGGTTCAAAGACAATCATGTAATGAATGATCTGGAGATTATAAATCAATAATAATAATAATAATAATCAGTTCTTTTATAGCGCATATCAAACTCATTGCAAAATAGCATGTCCCTATGACATAACAATAATCCATTTAGAAATGTGTCTGGAAAGTTAAAGACTCAAATAATGGGCCAAAGACCATGCAACCTTAATCAGTCCAGGCAATTTTCAGAGGACGCTTTGCTCAATACCCATTGGAGATATTACAGATGGCTCTAGACAATTGCAAGAAATATATAAGGTGGTAATTTAAAGAAAAATAATTATAATTGAGATGATTACATACAAAATAAAGGGGTAGAAAGGGGGGGGGGGGGGTCAGTGGTGATTCCGGGGGCATACAATGTACTCTTGGCTAGAAAAAGACAATAAGATTTTAAAAATATATAACTAAACTCTATAGATCTATATCTACGCTAAAATATAGAATTATATATATTTTTTTAAATACCGGTAATAACAATAATGAAAAAAAAATGATAAAATAAAATTGACATGGATGCTGATCGACCCGATTAAAAAAACTTACCCCCATAGATATCCTTTGAATGATGTCAATTATTTAATTGTCAAAGGCTGAAAGACACACCCAAAAGAGTAAAAATGCGAGAGAAAAAGAGAAGGGGGGGGGGGGAAAGGGAGAGAGATAGAGAGAGAGAGAGAGAGATGAGGTGGGAGCAATCTGGCTTGAATCTGTTTTGCCATCTTTGTATTGTTCAAATGATACAAACAGATGGGGAGGGGCTCATCAGAAAGCCGTGATTGAACAAATTAGGCTTTTTCGGGTAATAAAAAAGTAAGACCCACCCCCCCCCCAAAAAAAAAAAGGGGGGGGGGAGAAGAAGATACAGATATTTTCGTTTCATGTGCCCCAACTTGTTTGTAACAAGAATGGGGCATTATTCTAAGTTCCTCCCCTCCCCTTGATTGATTGAATTGACAGTAAGTGAGATATGATTATAGACAGAGAATGAAGGGTTGTCCCATAGCCACGCAGTTTTGGGTGGCTTAAGGAGGGGGGGGGGGGATCGTAAACGAATAAACATTTATTTCATTGGTGGAGTCTGCACATTTGAATGTTTTGATTAAATTGTAAGCGCTGCGATACTTTTGTGTATAGGGGTTGTTTTACGATCAGGGTACACTTTCAATAATTGGCCTTCTGTGCAACATAAAAAGAAATATAGGTACTGTAATATCAAATCTGCGATGGCAAGCTAATAGGCACTGTTAGAGCATGGAGCTACTAAGTTAGACTTTGTAGCTCCATGGTTAGAGCAACCTACAAGAGAAAAATAAATTATTGAAATACACAGTTACTTCTAAAAATTGATATTATATGGCATTTTAGGGCAAATTACTGTCTCATTTAATTTTTTCTGATTTTTGAGCCTGCACATCTTGATTATTAGCAATTATTAGGCTAGTTTTTCCAATCAGAATTGACAACTGAAATACGATTGTTTAAAAACTGAAAACCCCAGAAGCTACAGTTAATTTGATTTTTTGTGACCATTAAAGGTAGTGTCATCCTTTTTCACAAATTGCGAAAACTAATGCACCTTGGCATAACTTTAGAATATGATCAACCTATACTGTCTATTCAATCTTACTGTCATAGGTTGCCTAGATCAGTAATATGAAACAAAAATTTGACTACCAATCTAGACCAGCTCTCCATCAACATCGTTGATATTACAGCGCGTGCAGCACGGACCGCACACAGCAATATACACACGGCGCATCAGCGTGCATTATTCTCTGCGCTAACGGTCAACGGTTCGCACCGTACGGTATATTTTTCGAGGTTCGAAAAAATAGGAATGAATTTTGATAATCGCAATATAATGACAAACATTTACATTTGAGCTTAATCATGTTGTGGGAAGATATAGTCATTGATATACTTCTATATCCTCTCAAAAACTAGAAATGTAATATTTTTGCCTGCAAAAGGCTGACACTACCTTTAAGCAAAAATGGGGTGCCAATTCTGTCAAAAATTTTCCTCTCCAAATTTGGCGGTTTTACTCATACTTGTAGATAGACATCACTTGATGGACAATGCTTCTGTCTGTAAGAACACTTGTATATATGCCACAAACATATAATGTTTACTTCACCCACATCCACTTATTTTTCAGACAGTTGACGTTATTGTCAAATCACGTTCCGTCAAAAATGTCCTCTTCTGTAAATGAAGCAATTGACTTCATGTGTAATAAAAAATTTGAACCCCTAATAGGAAAAAAAAAGTTGGTGACCTCATGCCTCCAAATTTAAAAGCAATATCATAGGGGTACACAAAAATTGAGAGACAACAAAACAATTTTTTTTTGGTCCAGTGAGACAAAATGGTGTACCCTGATCGTAAAACAACCCATAGCGCATATATGAAATAAACATTATTGTTTTCAAAAATGCACTTCATAAATCTCGACCTGCAGAAATAGGAATATTTTCAAACGATTTCCAACAACTGAAGGCGTTCCCTTGTCGAACAAAATTCAAAAACAAAAAGAATATACGGCAAGGCTTGAGTGGATCTACATGTAGGTGTATGTAATTATACCGTTATGTTATTTCCTCGCAGATGCACTCTCTCTATCCTTTCGTTCTCTCCAATTCGTTCTATCACTCTGAAAGTTTTTCGTTGTCCGACCTATCCCCCACCCCTCTCTCTGTCTGTCCCCCTCTCTTTCCCTTTTGACTCTCAATCATTTAACCATCAACTCTTCTCTTGGGAGCTACATAATATAATTCAACATTATATATTTTTAATGACATTCCACATTTTAATACATCTATATTTAACAAGTTTTCCAAAAATCTGAATAATATCACAAACATGTCAAACCAACACCAAAATGGAAATCATAGTAATTATGTAATAGATATAATTGTCAATAATTGTGACCCAAATTCTTTTTGCAGGGTCAATCAAATCAATTGCAAACAGGTACAAAATAGACCTATATTAGACAGGGACGTGAGAGGAGACTCACGTCCCTGTATTAGATAGCTTTAAAAAATTGTCCAAATATGATACATATATGATACATTAATCTTTCCCTGAAGAATGATAAAAGGTTATTTACATTAATATTTAATACGTCCAATCTGGAACAAAGTAATTACTAGAAATAAGAACATTAAGTACGGTCCTATGAAAATCTGAAAGTATATTTAGTTACAATTCTTGTGCCCATACACAAACTTGAGACCAGTAAAAACAATTTTCTTATTTGATATGTAAAAACTGCATTTTGGGAGTATTAATTTGATTTTTCCACAAAAGAACTCTTGATTACATATAAACATATACAATTTATTTATAAAAACACTATGTTTGAAAAAAGAAATTACCACAGATCATTAGATATGACTATGTATTACAGATATTTCTCTAATTACCTTTTACAGCAGTAATTGAAAGCTTTACTTTCCAACAGTATTCACTTTCAAAGTTGTGCTGCTGATGACTCTAGATGGCGCTTTTCTAGGATTTTATGACGATTCTTGAAATCTAATGATTTTTATCTGAAAAAAATAAAGTGTGTTTGCGTTCAGGCACCAGTCCAGGGGCCGGGGGGCGAATAACCAATCCCCCCACAAAAAAAAAGTTTACAAAAAGTGCTCTACAATTAGTGTAAAGGGGCTAAAAGCAGCCCATAATGCATCCACAGCCAACATTATAGGAGATTTTGAATATATAATCTGAGAAACACTTTTTAATCATTTTGAATGTTTCAGGAACATGTGCTCTCATTCTATTTGAACATTAAAAGCCGGAAACAATAATTTTATTCAATATTAAGGCAACATTAATAATTGCATTTACATTGGAAGACAATTAAAAAATACTACATTTAATTACAGGCTAAAAACATTTGACCTATTATTACGAGCCTTTGTGTGACTGTAACAGTAACATTATTTACACATTTACAATTAAGATTTTAGAGAAAAAAAACCAGACCATACAATTTGATTGTTCAGCTTTTGCATACTTGTCAAGTTTTACTAAAAGTTAGACAATAAACATCATTAGTTCTTAATTCAATAAATAAATACAACTTATATATAAATCCAATTCAAATTGAACAATTCTTATTTCAACTGATTTACAATGTGCATTTTTTGACAGCCGTATATACAGCTGCTGGAAAAAGAAGAAAATAACTACACTACATATTTATTCTGACATATATGAACATTATTCTGCTTTTAATATACATTGTACATGAATCATGTGTAAGGTTTAAAGGTTATAAATACATATATCACTCTCACAGACCATGAAATACACTCTTTCACATTATTTAATTGCATAACAGTAAGTTAAAATGTAATGTACATACGTAATCAAAGTTATGTACAACTTGTTGATATCATAATTGAAATTTACTTGAGCTTGTGAGTTACATTCTAATGAAATTTACATCTTATATACAGTGCAGTATTTTGTGCATGGGTAGAATTTCAAAGGCTCTCTTTTTTACACCGATACAGTTAAATTCAACATTAGTTCACCCACATTTATAGGAATTTTGGATATTTTGGGGCTCACAGTTTGGTTTATTATTCTAAATTTTGCTTTTTGTAGCCTGCCATTGGAATACTATAATGTATATGAAGTAAAAAGGCCAGACTTATTATTTTGTAAATTATGGGTATATTTCATCTACGATAATATAATACTGTGGAAAATGACCAATTGATACCTTCCCAGTAAGGTTAAAGACTACACCTGGTTTAATATTTTCTTATTTGCAAGTCAACAAGTAAAACAAGAGGCTATATTTTGTCGTAAATAAAGCATCTTAATATCAACTAATAACATACAAATATGTCTCATATATGAAAAAGTGAATGTTATCTAATCATGAATCTTTTTCACAATTGCAATTCGTAAGTTACTCCAAATTTGAGGTTTACAATTCATTGGTTTTTATGTAGGTCGTTGGTGACTGCAAGAGTTTCTCATTGCACTGTGTGTTTGCACCTGAACATTTTTGTTTATGGTACCTGAGAGAAGATCTATTACTCCATGCCTTACCACATTGATCACATACATAGGGCTTTTCACCTGTATGGGTACGTTTATGTCTTGTGAGATCACTATCTTGAGTAAATGCCTTACCACATTCACATACATAGGGCTTCTCACCTGTATGGATGCGTTTATGGTCTGTGAGTACATGTGCTACATTAAATGACTTACCACATTGATCACATACATAGGGCTTCTCACCTGTATGGATGCGTTTGTGTCTTCTGAGATGGTGTTCTACATTAAATGCCTTACCACATTGATCACATACATAAGGCTTCTCACCTGTATGGATACGTTTATGTTTTGTGAGATTAGGTTCTTGATTAAATGCCTTACCACATTGATCACATACATAGGGCTTCTCACCTGTATGGATACGTTTATGTCTTGTGAGATCACCAGTGAGATTAAATGCCTTACCACATTCATCACAAACATAAGGCTTCTCACCTGTATGGATACGTTTATGTCTTGTGAGATGATGTTTTACATTAAATGCCGTACCACATTGATCACACACATACGGCTTCTCACCTGTATGGATGCGTTTATGTCTTGTGAGATCATGTTCTACATTACATGCCTTACGTTGATCACATACATAGGGCTTCTCACCTGTATGGATACGTTTATGGTCTGTGAGATTATTCACTAGAGTAAATGCCTTACCACATTGATCACATACATAGGGCTTCTCACCTGTATGAATGCGTTTATGGTTTGTGAGTTCATGTTCACGATTAAATGCCTTACCACAATGATCACATACATAGGGCCTCTCACCTGTATGGATACGTTTATGTATAGTAAAATTGCTCAAACTGCTACTTGTCTTTCCACACTGATCACATACAAAGGATTTCTTACTTTTACAATTTTCTTTACCTCTAGCAAGATCATTTAAATTGTTAATCGTCTTACAGATACCAGGATTCTGCTCTTTATGGGTACTACTTTTTTCATTGGGATTAATTCTACAAGTAATTCCATTTTGATCAAATGCTACCCGAGATTTACAAATGCATTTGTGTGCATGGTCAAATGCTTGCCCACATTGACATTTACATTTCTCTATTTCATTTGAAATTTCTTTAGACTTACATATTGCAATATTGTCTGTAGTGTTTCTGTTAGACGGATTGCAGCCAAAGGCAGTAATCTTATTTCTCCCTGAATTCACTTTACTAACTCTACCAACTCTAATCATTGATGAATTTGATGGTTTCTGTATTTCTCCTTTGATGAATTGTAGAATGTCTTCCTTTGATGCACCTAGCTGTGGAGCAATACCAATGTGTCCATGTTTCCATTTTAGATGCCTTGCTAGGACAAGTGGAATAGCATAGAGTGATCCACAGTACTCACATCTATAGAGTCCATTATCTATGTAAAACAAAGTGGCATTTTTTGCTGTTTAAGATCACAATTAGATTAGGTATTTTCCATAATCATTTCAGAAACATGAAAAAAAAAAAAAAATTTTTTAAAACGGTCTTGTCTTATGATTTATAATTTGACATATTAGATAAAAAGAAATACATGTATGCAGTTGCCTTCATGATAATTGAAAAATTCAAGTTCTTTCATTTATATTATTTTGTTATTCTTTACAAATCAATAAGTGATGACAAACACTTTTACAAGTGATACAGGTATACGACCAACAGAATAAATAGTTCAACCCTAATGTTACCTGTTTCAACATTGAGTTTATTGAGCTGAAGTGTGATACCAAGATCCTTTGCATACTGCTCTCCATAGTAGACCAGTAGCTCCCTTCCAGGACAGATTGGTTTGAAGGTACGGTAGTAGATCTCACCAAGATACTGGAATGCCACAAGGTTCTGTTCACTCTCGTTACGTGCACAGTTGATGTATCGCATCCAGTTGCCTGTCTGCTCACTGTTGCTGTCAACATAGTGATGAGGTTTGCCTTCTGTGCATATCTGTGCATAAACATATAGGATGGATAATCAAAATATCTATAAATACACATACAGGTGGACATATTGATACATCTCACCAAAAATATAAATCAGTCATATTTTACTGATTTCAAGGGTCAAGATAATGATACAAAATGTTTTGCATGTAGCCTAAAACATCAAATCGGCTGAACGGAGATACTTGTAACGAAAGCAACCCTCACAACTTTTGATATAAAACTCGTTTTTAAAACTGTTTTTTTTGCATTGTCCAAAATTGTTGTCAATCTACAAAATATTATGTTATATTGAATACAACAAATAATTTTTATACAACATTAAGTAAAGTTTCAAATTAACAATATATTAACAAATTGGGAAATAAAATATTTAAACATATATCAACAGAAACATAAGTTTTTACCTCCCAAGCATATCCACTATCATATCCCGTTTCCAGATCCACTATGTCTCCATCATATGGACCAAACCGGTATCCTTTAGGGATGAACTTGGTAGCATAGACCCCCAGACCAGCCCCTGGTATAGACGACTGCTTAACAATCGAACCGTCTGGTAGAGTTTTCAGAGCCCTGTCTTTAGATCCTTTAGGGATTGGGTTGTCTCTGATGATGGTAAGGGGATGTTTGGAGCACTCACCTTCAAAGATCTCATGGCATTCTTCACAATCTAATAAGCAATAATTATTGAATATATCATGCAGTGTGTGCTTAATGATGAATTATTAAATGCTTTGAGACATTTATTAACTTTAGGATAAAAATACACTTATATACAAGAAACCTACCCAAAAGCCAGGCATTGCAAAATTCACAATACAACTTGTTTTTGCACAGCCCACACACTTCCAAACGGTTTTTAGAATTAGGAAGTTATCTTTAATTCATTAAGCAGAAGAAAGTACTCTGTGCAAGTCCAAGCACTGTCGAGCAAAAAATGTTATTTCTCAGGAATTATGGGAAAGAAAATGTTTTTCTCTGTGTGAAACATATTCATAATTGGTCTACAAGTTTTCTTTACTACAATTAGACTCTACTACAATACCAATATGAATGCCCCTTGCCTTAGTCCACCACTGCCCAATTAAAATTTATCAATGCAGAAATTTCTTGATCTAGTGTTAAACAGACACCATAAAACTTAAATCCTGGTTTGAAAGGTACAAATATACGGTTGGATAAGAGGCTGATAATGCTTACATATATAATGATCATCATCAGGTACATCATCCTCCTTGTAACACTTCTTGGTCACTGTTCGTCTTGGGTATCGGGATTGGCGTGGAGATGCTGAGGGCTTGTTCTTCCCTTTCTTCATATCTGATAGCACAAACATCAACAAACAAAGTAATTAAGATCTATTGTATTAATGTAATTATTAGTGCAAGGATTTCAGAGAGTATGAAGGATATGTACAATGATATGTCATCTTTTCGGCTCTCATAGTACAATGTACTCAAGATCTTTACTGTATTACAAAAGAGATGATGAGGAATCTAAATTTAAATTGATATAAATCCTTTGGTGTTTGTGTAGAAATGCAAAATAATTTGGGCATCTCGTCTATTGAAATAATCAATGTCTTGCATTGGGTCTCATTGCTATCTTTGTAGGTTTTAGTTTTAAAGCAATGATTTTTATTAATGGCTTCTCATTCAAAGTAATATTTGAATAAACAGTTAGATTAATCCACTCTCAAAGCACATTGTGAATTTAATATTGTGTTAATGTAAGTAACTTATCCTGGGAATATCCTACCGATAATGGTGTATAATAAATGGTTTCAATTATATTTTGAGGCTGTATTCTTATATGCTATTTTGTGACATAGGTGGAAACAAACATGGGTTAAAACAGAACACTTAGTCCCCCACATTTGACAAGATGGAGACAATATTATTGAAATTTTTAGGAAGTGTAAAGACTCAAAGAGTAGAGTAGTCAACCTGGTTAATGAATTTCAAGCCAAATCAACCCTTGCAATGCATCATTGTGAGCAAGTCCCTTGGATAACAAGTAAAGATGTAGGTCCCCTCGTTTTGCTGTAATGTCCACTATCGGCAAGAAAGTTACTTAGGGCAATGGCAATGCTTATAGGCCTATGTGCTAATTACTCAATCAATTTATCAATTACATTCTTGTGGATAGGGGACATTGCGCTAAGTACCTTTTTGCGGGAAGGCGGTGATATATGTACATGTACAAGTCTTTGATTACTTTCAAGCAGTCAAATCCTAAATAATTAAACCATTTCAATCAATTTATGTTACTTTAATTTATGTTGATATCCTTACGTGATACAGACTTTGTTTTCCCTTCTGCTCTTCCGCCAACTTTCATACATGAAGCCCCCCTTTGTTTAGAAGTCTGGTCGCCTCCTACAGCTTCGCTTTTCTGGTCAAGCTCAGTCTTTTGGTCACCTGAATGAGTGTTGGGATCACCTGACAGATTTCCCTGATCACCTGATGGTGTGGTTGGTGATTGGGTGTCCTCCTCAAGGTCCCTCCATTCAAGAAGATCAATGATCCGTTCTCCTCCAATATGATGATCGTCATTGAGTGGATTACCATCTTCATCATAAACAGTACCTGATGTCACAGTATGCTAGCAAGATAAAGAAGGTAGTATGGCAAATAAAATGTAAACCGTGTATGCAATGTGTAAGCAGATCATAAAGAACTTTGTTCAGTGCCTATGGCTTGTTGTTGCATCTGTATCGCTTTTCTTACAAATTCAAAAAAGAAAAAAAAATGCAATGTTTTCCTTTCAATTTGCCATTGTATAAATGGCACAAAATTTCAATACTAAGATTAAGGTACTAAGTGCATTTCCAATTGATGTACAGGACATGGAATAAATGTGGCAAACCTTTTTAGCTTGTTTTTTATTCTCTAAATCATATTTTGCTTCCAAAAAGTGGAAATTGTTATCAAATGAAACCTCTTTTTTCACTTAAACTACTGGTGAGTGTTTAAAACTATATACCAAAGTAAATAAATCTCCAATTTTCAAGTCACACAATCTCATAAAGCACCCTAAATAATATATATCAAATGTGTACTTTTTTTTTTCAAAAAGAAATAATGAGAATACTCACTGGTTTGGATACAGTCTGTTTCTTTGAGATAACTGATTTCTGTGACTTGATAGGAGGCTTAAAAGGTGCATTGAAAGATCCTGTTGAGAAGCAGTGGCAAAGATATATGATTTCCATAAAAAATGCAAAAATGCTCCCCCCCCCCCAAAAAAAAAAAAAATCAATGGTAGTTACACATCTTCAGTAGATAGCACAATACAAACAACATGTAGTTTCTAACTAATTCCCTTCATGTATGGTTTTCATTAATACATAAACTTGGAAACAAGCACATGCAGAAAGTCTGCATCATTGTCCCCTCACAAACTTTCTTCGATGGGGAAAATGATTACAAGGTATACGTATATTTAAGCAAGGAGTGAGGGAATGGGACATAACATACAGCGATATCAAGGGACATGCTTACGGCAATCAAGGATGACTCCATTGCTGCCTTGTGCCCATCTAACTAATTAGAATCACAGTTTGCATAGTTGTAAAGACCTAATGATACAAACAAACAGAATCACTGGTTAAACAGTAATTTCACATCTATGGTAGATAACATGTAACCCCTTAAAATATTTTAAGATCTAAATTTAAGTTTATAATTTTGTTTAAATAAACTATGTAATATTCACACACCTTTTGATCTTTTCTTTGACCTTTTTGGCTTCCATTCCTCATCCTCACTATCACTCTCCTCTATGATCTGTTTCTTTCTCCCTCGACAAGGTCTCATGAACTCTGGTGGCTTGACCTGCAATCCTACAAATTATTAAACACACACAAATGTCAAAACTGATAAACATAAAGATCTATTATAATTTGCAAAGTCATGAGAAGTAACATTCTGTGGTAAAGATATAAAGGCCAAAGTTGAAATACCCTGTATTTAGAGTCATTATTAGCAGGATGCCAGTCTCACAGAAGAAAGTTACAGAGAA
The DNA here is from genome assembly GCA_940671915.1 of Paracentrotus lividus. NCBI lineage: Eukaryota > Metazoa > Echinodermata > Echinoidea > Camarodonta > Echinidae > Paracentrotus > Paracentrotus lividus. The sequence goes on along the minus strand of CALNVZ010000641.1, from coordinate 3,098,416 downwards.
TATGTTTTTTTTCTTTTTTTTCTTCTCCCTAATCATCAGCTTGAAATTGTAAATCTATTCAAGTGAAAAGCAACATTGAACAGTTTTGATGAACACAGTATTAATACTGATTAGTTTTTAACAATAAATTAAAGATTTCTCTCGTATTTCTGAATTTTGTTTTCTCTTAAATGGTCTAGACCTAGATCTAATGAAATTCTAAGGGGGGAAAAAAAAAGAAGAAGTTAAGAAAAGAATTGTGAACATCTAGATTACACTAAAATATCCCCCTCCAAAAAAAATAGAATAAAATAAATTGCTGCTCCATGACGAAGGCAATAGATTATAAATGGTTAAGCCTAGACCCTATCTAATTGATCTAATGCCAGCCTGGATCAAAACTCCAGCAATCCAACTATCCTAAACAATGTGGTTGACCACACAAATTTACTCACCAACTTCAAGCATCATCTCATAGTTTTCTTTGATGTTCTTGAGTCGAAGTTTCTCATAGTCACTAATCTCTGTCCATTCCTTAGCTGTGAAGAAAGCCTGCACGGCTGAGTAATCATCTGATGCTGGTAGAGGCATGACTACGGTTTGACAATTGACCCTGGCCTGAGCTGAAGGGTACAGCTTAGTCTTGGAAAATCTGAAATTTAATGGAAAATAAAAAGACATTTCGTGAAAATAGTGGACCGCTCAGTCATGTGCAGTGGTGGATCAATAGGGGGAAGGGCTGAAGGGTACAGCGTAGTCTTGCCTTGGATTGATTGATTGATTGATTAGGGTTTAACGACACTACCAACACAATGTGTCATATAAGTGTCAAACTAGATATTACTTTAATGTGTATACTGAGTTAGTTAAGTGGCTACTTTCCCGGGAAAAAATTCCCTACTCTTTTCGAATAGGAAAGCAGGTTCTTTAACGTGCAAGTGGGGTTGCTCTCCATCACACGGGACCGACGGCTTAAAGTCTCCTCCGAAAGACTATAGTTAATTTTTAATGTCTTAATAATTGTCATAGCTTGCCTTGGAAAACCTGAAATTTAATGGAAAATAAAAAGGCATTCCATGAACATAGTGGACCGCTCATGTAGAGTCAGTGGTGGATCAAAAGGTGGAAGGGGGGGGGTGGGGTCGGCAGGAGGAGGTTTAATGAAATTAAGAAAGAAAAAAAAAAGGAAAGAAAGATGAGGAAGAAGAAAAAAGCACGTCTTTAACTGTTAGTCAAACTACTCAAGCTAAGAATCCGGCAAAGTAACTGTTAGTATTAATAACAGACCTCCTCCAAATCCAATCAACTCCATTCTTCAAGACAACACAACAGTGGTCAACATTTAATTTATGGTAGGGGTTCATAAAGCTACGCGGTTCATAAAGCTACGCACTGCAAAATACGCGCTGAAGTGAATGGGGCCAAAATATGCACTCGCATAATACAGGCGCCGTCATAGCAAAATAGTGTTTCATTTCAAAGTTCAAACTTCCACCTTTTACGGCTAAACATAGAAGCAAGGGGCTAAAGAGGTAAAAATTATTGAATTGTGGTAACTATTTCATAATATATCATGAAAATTTGGAAGAAAACACATAAATAAAAGTGTTAAATCAAACTTCAAAGTGAGTGCGTAGACTTATGAACCGTTCTTTTCGGACGGCAACGGAGGAGAGGGTTTCGATCTCGCCGCGATGTTCGTAATTGCTGTCAGTTTTATTCCATGTTTTTTGCACCAAGTTAATCCTCACAAAATGTAGCGAAAGATGGTATAAAAATAGTAATATGAATTATTAAATTCTATGACTTCTTAATCGTCAAAAACTAAGTGCGTAGCTTTATGAACCCCCTTCATATATAACAGTCAACACAACAACACAGCAACTTCAAATTCTTATGATCCAGTTAAGTTAGGCCTAGCCTAGGATAGTAATATAATGAATAATAAACAAAATCAAAACAAATAATGCACACACGTCCTCTATGAGTCTAGTCCGTCATACGCTCCTCATCTCTCACCTGTAGATCTATAGACCTATTTAAACTTTGTCTCTTTGTTTTTGCTTTGGCTCTTAAATCTTGCCAGCTCAGCACCCATCATTTCAATCAGTGTCACCTGAGCTGAGTAACTAACACTGTCACTAACTTAACATTACTGATTACAGTCATGACATTAACAATAACAGTGAGTTAGCTTAGCCTTCTCAACTAGTAAAGCCTACAATCAAGAGACTAGACACCTGGCCAACAGTTACCCCTTAAGTCAGTTAACTAATTTTAAATTCAGTCATTCTTGGTTTACTTACCAAATAGGTATCACAGACACATCGACAGACTACACAAACAATTTCCTTATTTATTAATTGTCGATCATCAATCGACGATATCGATATCTCATTTCATCGGGCGCGGCGCGGCGGCGCGCCAAAATTAATTGTAAATGCTGAGAGCTTGGCGGGGGCGGGACGGTAAACTATACACAGCCCCGTTGCCGAAGGCGACGGGGCTGTACTTCCACCACCCCTATTTACAGCGTAACTTTCAGTGATGATGAGCGCAAAGTGAATTATACTGGTCAATTTAATCAATCTAATGTTAAATGTTGTTGTAAGGTTTCTATGATGTTTCACGCGTAACAACGACTAAAAATGAAAGTATATAAGAGCTTCTTGACTTACCAAATTGAATTTTCCGTTGGCCTGTCTCTTCTCATAGTGTTGGTGCCATCGCTGCCATTTTCTATGACGTCATTTTACTGTGCGAAGACGTATGGCGAAGACAACGCACGCACGGAGAAATATACGTTGATGGACTCAATTTTCCTGTATTTTTCTACATTTTTAGTTGATTACTTCATGTGAAACATTCGCAGATGTCACTAATTCGAGGAAAAACTTCAAAGAATTGATTCAATGTGAGTATGAATTCAAATAAGGTATTTTTTGACCACGAAATTTGTGGTCATGTATAGATATTTTCAAAACTTCGCCAAATATGTCAACTGGTTCGTCAGTTCCCGTCGCTTCGCGACGGGGGCTGGTCGGTTTAGGGGGGGGGGGTAACTATATAGGCCTTAAGACAGTAAATTTCAAGAACTGTTTATTTGCATTTTTTCGAAACAAGGTAATGTACTTAATTAAAAATGCTAGCGCGAAGCGCGAGCCAAAAAATTTTGATATGTAAACTACCTGAAAATAGAACATTTTAAGCGATTTTGTGCATGCTGCTGCATAGAGAAGATACCTAGGCCTATCTTATTAAACATCAGGCCCGTAAACACGGGGGGGGGGGGGTTCGGGGGTTCGAACGAACCCCCCCCCCCCCCCCCCCCCCCCGCTGGTGACCAGAGGTCCGCTTTACAAAAAAAATATATATATTTATCTCATTAACTCTTAATGTGCCAGATTAATTTACAGCAAAAAAGGTAGACTTTCTTTTAAAATCTTTTTAAATGGTATGAAATTGTCTAGACTTGCTTGGTGTTAATGACTGGAAATTGATCCACAGACACAATACAAATCGACTGTGCTATTTGCAAAGCCTATACTGCCAGCAATCAAGAGAATATGAATTATTACGATAAGGGAGTTTACAGTTACCGATAGGAGCTCTGTGACGTCATTGGGTCAGGGGTCACATGTACATGGTCTCCTCTATAGCAGGAATTCTCACGTGTGAAGTCTATGATACCTTTTGATTTAGATATGGTTTTCATACTTTTTTTGCGCTCATATTGTGAAAATATGGATGAAGAATCGCACTTGTCTGTTGATGAGATAGACAATGTACACTTATTCCTATTGTCATTTTGATGCCATGTTTATTTGAGTCTCTTTTCTCAACTGAAAGCGAAATTTGTAAGTTACCAAATCGCCTACGGCAAAGCGGCATTGAGTTCGCCGAAACCAAAGGGGCTTGAAATCTCGATATTCGGACCGGTGTGCATTAGTACACAGTTGGTGTTTTTGCAACTTTCTGGGAGGAAAACGTTAATCAAAGTCATGAAAATGTCTCATCATATTATTCAACATGGCAAACAAGAAGGAAAAAACCGACCAAAAAAAATATACAGCTAGATTTTTGTCTGATAAAAATTTGTAGATATGCCGTTCGTTGGTAGACTCATGGGTTGACTGTACAGTCGCCGCATTTTATGTACAGTTGGCCTGACCCCGAAAGTGGATATCGGAGACCCGAGCATGCGCAGATTGTATCTGTAAACTCCCTTATTGTAAAGATAATAAGTACAATTATTGCAAGAAAACGTGTCCGTGGCACGCTATTAGGGTTAAACAATGCGAGCCTGAAACTTCCTTGATACATCAACCTGAAGTAGTGCATTTTAAACGCTTTTTGTGCTAGTTTCAGGAAACAAGAGGATGGTTATCACATTGACAATGCGAGCGCGAAGCGCTATATAGCGGAATTTTTTTATATATAACAACCTGGACTCTGACTTTTCTTTTTGATATTATGTAAACATAAAGATAGAAAATTTTAAACGTTTTTGTGCTATTATGTTTATAAAGAAGATACATATCTCATTAAACAATGCGAGTGCGAGCAGAAACTGTGCATATAGTGCATTTTAAACGCTTTTTGTGCTATACACAAAAAGATAATTTTATCTTTTTTTAAAGTACTACATGTATATTTACCTGAAAACATATCAATTCTAGTTGTAAACTTATAGGGATAGAGAGCTCTACCATTCTACTAAAAGCGAACGCGCCCATATAGACCTTTTTTGTCTTTTGCACGGTTTTTCACTTTATTTTCTTTATTGAGACGAGCAACTACCTTTTCAAAGAAATGTTCGCTCTGATGAAGTACGCTTAGAGTCCGAATTTTTCAAAAATAGGAATAACGTATTGCAAAGGAAACAAAAAAAAAACTTTTGTAAAATCGGAAGCCTATCTGCCAGTATAGTCGGCTCAAATTCATGTACAATATGGTATATTTTGCTCTCAAAATAGTTCATGCGCTGCATAGTTTTGATCCTCGATGCCGCATTATTCTAGCTTATTTTTCGCATGGCAATTAAAAGCTTGAATTCCTAGCTGTCCGGAGACGGTACATTCACTTTGAACATATATCATAATAGACTCTTTCCTCGGCTGGTCAATATTTTTATGCTTATCTCAAGCATATCGCATAGAAATTGATGTGAACGGCTTTTTCGCAAGATGTGACAAGTTCACTATTTATGTCATTGATTTGAGCATCAATCTATGTGAATTACACTGTTCGTCATAATAAAGGTGGAATATTTTTTTCTGGCTCAAGCGACATTATGTTGCTCCGTTATGTGAATGTGTTTGTCACCGCTTTCACTTTCTGGGATCCTGACTATATCTTGGACGTTCCCTTAACCCTTCCCGGGGATTTTTCTTCAAAAAAGTTTGTCACCCCCAGAAGATCATTGGCCATTTTTGTCATTTTTTCTTATTTTGGGGGCCCTTTTTTGTTCACGCGACCCACCAAGGCCCCCTCAGTCCTACCCCAAGGAAACACGTCTGAGGTGGAAATTTGTTATTGTTCTTTAAATTAAATCGAGATTTATGGTTACAGGCTCGACTCTTTTGTCTAGGGGAGGGGTCAAAATTTATTTTGATTGGGGTTCAACATTCATTTTATTCATTTTTACACGATGGAAATTTCTATCTCCCCTAAATTATATTGTCAAATCTCAACCAAACATAAATCAAAATAAAATATTATCAATAGTGAATATTTACAGCCTTGTCATCAAGGCTAAGCAAAATTTAAGGGGAAAATGATGATATTTAAGGGTTAAAGGTGGTTTTTCATTTCTTTTGTTTTCAGCATAAAGATGGAATGAAATATTCCGAATTTTCACCAATCTCGTTTTTTACTCCAACCCCTCCCCTAAACAAGAGACCTTGGCCTGTCCCCAGAAATAACGATATAACTTAAAGGGGAATTATCCCCTCAGAGAAATTTAGCTTCAGTGAATGGAGACAAACCCCCAAAACATATTGGGAAAGTTTCAGAAATCAGGCAATGAATAAGAGAGATATGAATTTTTAGATTTTGAGATCACTTAATATATGGAGATCCTCCAATTGGCAATGCGACATGATGTGGATGTATATGCAGGGAGATCTTTCCCATATTGTACACATTGTACTTAAATCCTCTTTTTCCCGATTCTAAAGGGATGAATAAAGAATCTTTTTTGGGGATGACTTGCAAATATATGAAAGTCTAATATATCATGACAAGAAAAGCTTATCTATCATTAGAATGAAATAAAGAGACATTTTGATATGTTTTTGTACACCCATATGGGAGATTTCTCCCTTTGTGACATCACAAATGGTGACCGCGTCGCCAATGGGAGATTTCTCTATGTCATTAGAGATCTCAATATTCAAATACATTCATAACTTCTTATCACTTTATCCGATTTTCACCAAATCTTCCATAATGTGCTTATTTGATTTTTCTCCATCCACAGTAAGCCAACTATCTACAAAGGGACAAATTCTCCTTTAAAGAACATATAAAACAAAACACCTCAGTCGTGTTTCCTGGGCGTAGGACTGAGGGGGGGGGGGGCTTGATCGGCCGGAAAACAAAAGGGGCCGAAAATGAGAAAAAATGACAAAAATGTGCATCACGGGGGTTGACAAAACTTTTTTTGGAGAAAGTCCACGTGAAGGGTTGGGAGATGTCCAGATATAGCGGGTCCAAAAAGTAAAAGCAGGGACAAACATATTTAAGAATTAAAGTCAGAGCAAATCATGTCGCTATAGCGGCAAAAAATATTCCACCTTTATGACGGACAGTGTACATATTCTGATTACAATTCAGCAATCATGTTCAGTAAGCGACGCAGACCGGAGTCACACATGAACTTCGGGCATGCGAGCCGCTATTGTCCCCAGACAATTGGGCCCCCGAAATGCACTCAATTCGATTTTCTTGGATCCGCCCCTGCATGTTATAAGATTGCCCGAGTGTGTATTTCCTCCATCTGGTCTGGACAATCTGTTAACTAAGACGTACCATAATAAAAGTTCATCAATTTCTTTCATCTCCACGAGTAGTTTGCTCAAACAATTACAAACGGACAATACCCTTCCACTGCAGGGAGGTCTTCCTCCGAGCTAATAATTGCAGCCTGCTGGAGGCCTATAGATTTCTGCGCCGCTCAGCCGAATTTCCAACGTCACTCACTTAGTGTTTTTCCCCTATAATGGACGCGCCTTGTTTAGTTACGATTTCATGCCGCACAAAGGTATACGTTAACTTTACATTTTACATAGAGCAGAATTGATATGCGAGGCAATTAAGTGTATCATCCATCATGATCAGGGGCCGCAGAGCGTTTTTGAAAGTGGAGGGGCCTGAGCAAATGTGAGGGGCTGAACAGGCCGGGTAAAAAACACAAATCTATGATCATTTTTGCGTTTTTGTACACGCTTGCTGAAAAAAGTGAGGGGCTGAATGAAGCACACCCTGCCATCCCCCGGCTCTGGGGCCCCTGCATATCTTAGTTAACAAATAAAGCGAGCGCGAAGCGAGAGCCAAAAATTGTCAATGTATCCAATAATTTAAAACAGTATACCTTTATTTAGAGCGTTTTTATGCTATGCTCATAAAAACAATTCGATCATGAACGCAAATAATGTTAGCGCAAAGTGTGAGCTAAAATTTTTTGATTGACCACAAAGGTTTTGAGCACTATACTATGTGCTCAAAATCAGGATGAAAATATCTCACAAAGAGATGAATCGAGCGCAAAGCTCAATCTAAGCATTTTATTATTATCATTATTATATCCCCCCGGCCCCCCTTTGGAGGGGGGATTTTCTTCTTTATTTTAACCTTCGGTTTTTACTTTTCATCTTCTTTCTTTTTCTTTTGTTTTCTCTCCTCCTTCACTTTCCCCTTCTTTTCCTCTTCTCTTTCTCTTTTTCCCTCTTTTTTTTTGCGCCGCCAATAGGGAGGGGGGGGGGCTGCCTCTTCAGCCCCCTGGATCCGCCACAGCACAACAAGCTTTTTTCTTTTGTCTTCCCCCCTCCCCCTTTAGCTTTCTTTCTTTTTTTTTAAATTTTATTTTGAAGGCTGACCTCTAACGTCCATGAATTGCCAGTTGTCTGTCTGATGCATGAACAATTATCGAAGATTCTACACTAATTTACACAGCAATGGCGGAAACGTAAGTATTGAATGACTTTGAAAATATATTTTATCGTACTTGATAAGCTTAATAATTTGTTACATTTGTGAAAATTTGTTCAAAAGGGAATTTCTCGTAATCGTTGAAAATTGTGATTATTAATCGTAAGATTATCACGTGTTGTATTATCAGAGAACTTACCACGGTCCCATTGCTTCCCTTTTGTGTAACGTCAATGCTGATCTCGGATAGAGAGTGAGATGGGCAAATATGGCGCCTTAAAATTTCCTGCTCCATTTCCCCCGCTCCCCAATGAATGGCTTAGATGTTGTACGTACTTTGGTTAAATGAAAAGTCCATAAACATTAAATGACCACCAGCTACAAAGAACTAGTTAGATGTATTTCAATTTGACAACCGCTATGTAAGTCTAATATCTTTGACCGATTACAATGCGAGACTAATAACAGAGATATAGTAATGTGAATTCTCAAAGAGTTAGAGAGAATGCTGAAAAGGATGAAGACAATAGACTAGCTCCTCCGGGACCCCGATACCAAAATGATCTCGATTGCTCACCTCCCATACACCAATCTCCCTCAATCCACCCTAAAAAAAAGCCTTAGGCAAAAAAAAAAAAAAAAAAAAAAAGGCTAAGCTGCGGGCCCCATGACAAAAATTCTCGTCGCCCGCCCCCCCTCCACCCCTAAGAAAAAAAAAAGAAAAAAAGACGAGTCCTCGGGCCCATGACAAAATATCTCGTCCAGCCCCCCCCCCCCCTCTACCCCTAAAGAAAAAAAAAAAAAGGGAAAAAAAAAATAAGAAAAAAAAGGCTAGCTCCTTCCTGGCCCCATGCTACAAAATATCTCGTCCAGCCCCCCCCCAAAAAAAAAAAAGTCTAAGGAGAAAAAAGGGGGGGATTGACGCGCAGCCCGATTTTAGGCACCCTCGATCCTACCCCTATGGCCGATACCGATGACCTTTATATGTGGCCGAGGGCGGGGGGAAAAAAAAATCTCTCCATTTTTTTTTTTTTTTTTTTTTTTTTTTTTTTTTAATACTCAAGTGTGGAAGAGTAGGTTAACATTTGCTTATTTTTACGCCGATGTTTACATAACACACCTCTCGCATAATCGTGATCGCCGATCGCAGGCACTCTATCTTCTATATTTCCATTCATTTTTTTCTCAAAGCGACCATACGAAATCGAGTGGCAGAAAAATCGGGAAGACTGCTGAAATCGGTGAGTTTTTGCTCTTCATTTCACCTTTTTAGTTCAGTTAAGCATTGTCAAAGATTGTTAAGCATTTAAAAATAATATTTAAGTGCACATTGACTCCAAATTTAACGTATAACGGGATTGAAAGTGTAAATTTAGGTTACAAATTATTTTTGTAACCACGCCAGAGTGTCGTAGAGTCAGAGGCACGCGTTTGATATTATCAAACGAGTGTATGGCATGAGTGCGTTAGCATATGAAATACACTACATTGTGCTTTGAAGGCAAATATTTGCGGTAGATCATATAAAATTATTATATTATTATATTTATACATTCATAGCACATAACATGTAAAAGTATACAGGTCGCGGGGCAACAATCACTGCAAGCCCCGATCGACTCATAGTCTGTCATTTGCGCATCGCAACGCTGCGATTCATAAAAAAGTTGCGTAGCAAATGTCAAAAATGCATCGCAAATTGCGATGCGATATCGGGAAATTTATTCCTGGCCTATTGAATCAACAATCTATTTAGCAACTTACCCGTCTCGTCCACTCGTTTAGAAATAGACCCTACTTATAGATCTTCACTCGGTCTCACT
>CALNVZ010000641.1:3075308-3088438 GCA_940671915.1 Paracentrotus lividus | reverse complement strand
GCTCATCATCACTGAAAGTTACGCTGTAAATAAGGGTGGTTGAAGTACAGCCCCGTCGCCTTCGGCAACGGGGCTGTGTATAGTTAGGTCTATAACGTCTATTTCTAAACGACGTGGACGAGACGGGTGAAGTTTGCTAAATAGATTGTTTGATTCAATAGGCTGGGCTTGCTTAAATTTTTCCCCTGGTGTAACAAGTCAACATGGTCAATGATTTATAATAATTAATAGGGAGACCACATGAATTTTATCTCTTAAAATACTTCGTCAAACTATCTGATACTTTTAGATCTTGATGAAAAAAGTATGAAATAGACATGTTCCAAATTTCATAGAAATTCAACAATTATTTTTGTAATAATATTTGATTGAATTTTTGAAAAATTCAGCCAAATGCTCCCCATAGCCATACATGTAGGCTCTGTAGTATAATTTTGGCTCAACACACACGCAGCAGAAACACCTTGGCACACTCAGAGTGCACACAGTTTGTGTGCAATTTTGCATTGAACTTTGTGGAGCAGTAGGGGAAGGGTCTTTTTAAATGAATTCCGCCATGTGATCCCATAGGAAAGGTGTAAAATAAATATTGTCAATGGATTTGTTATGATAAATGCGTCAAAGTAATCAATACGGCACAAAATATGGTTATTTTATACAAAAGATTTCTGATACGAGACTTTGAATAAGACTTTTTATGCCACACAAAAATTGTGGATGTGATTAAAGGGGAATCTAACCCAAGGAGAGAATCAACCTTACCGGAAAGAGGAAAATGAGAGGAGCAATCTAAAAAAAAGTTTCATCGAAATCGGTTATAAAATAAGAGAGTTATGGAAGTTTGAAAAGTCTAGTTGTTCCTTGTATCGGGATCCTTAAATTGGCATCATCGGCTTCAAAATGGCCGATCTTATGGACAACTCTCCATTCATTTTGTACACAAATTTTCAGATTTTCCCCATTTTCTTTCAAAATTTGTCTTCTTTACTTCTGAGCTCAAAATATGTCATGGGAAAATATATTTCACACAACATATGTTGAGCTCAGAAGATCAGTTGAAGTTCATTTTGATATCGCGGTACCATAATACTGAAAATTGTTTTAACAGCGGTGAACCGATATAGATTTAGGTAATGGTCTCCATTTTGGCAAAGATTGACAGCTTAGAATGTGTTCGGAAGAAAGGAGTTTAATACGTGCAGATCAAAAGAGCCGATTGTTCGTAGTAAGCATAAACATGAACTGAGTGTGATTACCTCCGCTCATAGCCAATCAGCAGATCAGAGGTTAAAAATTTCTGAACGTACGAGTTCGTAGACCTTTCGTTGTGGTGTGGAATGTTCTCAGCTGATATAGCCTAGACGTGTAGTGAGGACCTCTAAATTTTGGGATGGAAAGGGAGAGGGAGACGGGTGATGCTGCGAAACAGTGCAACACACAGATCAATGTCTGACTCGCGAGACTCTGGACAAAAGTGGCAGCCAAATCTGAAACCAAATCCTTGGGCTTTGTCAATTTTTTGTTGAAACCTCTCTATTTCTAAAGATTTTAACCTTTTAAAAATGACTTCATTTCATCAATTTTGTATTGTATGAATTCATTAACCTTTCATTTTACTAGTTCTAAGTTTAGTGCTTGCAGAGGTTTGGTAGGTTTTCTCTCTCGAATAAGAGCTACTGGTACACAAATGCCTGGATCCCCGTGCAAAAACAAGAATTTTAGAGACGGGTTACTGAGCTTAAAAAATAAGATTACAAATAGTTTCATAGATTTATCTCAATTTGAAATATGACATCATGATTTTTACTCAATTAAATATAATTCTGCAACTCATGGCATATTTTGGTGGGTCTAACTTTTTATCATAACTTTTTCTTTATCCCACATTTAAGAGCTATGTTGTTCTTTACAATAACCACTTTGAATATGGCACATCTATCTAGAACTCGAGAACTTGACTTATCAATTCAAATCTGTTTTTACTGACCTGGTGATGGAGTTGACATTTTTCTATTTTTTCTGTTTCATTTATTCTTATATTTTTTATTTTTTTAATTTTGTTAAATTTCATTCATTCATTTATTTATTATTTTTTATTTTTATGCCTCCGCCACCGAAGGTGGTGCCGGAGGCATTATGTTTTCGGGTTGTCCGTCCGTCCGTCCGTCCCGTTTTCGTTCTCGCGATAACTTAACTCTTTGCACGCCACACTAATTTTTAAGCATGAAAAGGAAGACTTTTCTCTTTAATTATTAAAAATTGTATAACAATATTTGCTCAGTGTGAACTGCGAGAATTATGCTGCAGACCCGGTCCTGGCAATATCAGTGATTTTCAGATTTTTTGGCCCAGCCATTACAGAGAAAACAAATTATTACGATTGTATAGTTAATAAGTACAATTGTGACTATAGTCGAACTTGGCAGGCAAAGATTGAGAACCGTTTGACGGATCACTTTCAAACTTGGATCATGTATGCATATGGTAGGGACAATGATCTGATTAGACTTTGGGGTCATTAGGTCAAAGGTCAAAGGTCACAGAGTCATTGATGCATGAAAAAGTCTCGTTCTCGCCATAACTTAAAAACCGTTTGACGGGTCAACTTCAAACTTGGTAATGTGTGCCTATGGGAGGGGCAATGAACTGATTAGATTTTAGGGTCATGAGGTCAAAGGTCAAAGGTCACAGATGTCATTGTATACATGAAAATGGTTCGTTCTCGCAATAACTTAAGAACTGTGTGACGGGTCAACTTCAAATTGAGTAATGTGTGCATATGGGAGGGGCAATGAACTAGATTAGATTTTGGGTCAAAGGTCAAAGGTCACAGAGGACATAGTATACATAAAAATAGTTTGTTCTCGTGATAACTTAAGAACTGTGTAACGGATCATTTTCAAACTTGGGTCATATGTGCATATGGGACGGACAATAAACTGATTAGAATTTAGAGTCATGAGGTCAAAGTTCAAAGGCCACAGAGGACATTGTGGACGTGAAAATGGCTTGTTCTTGCGATAACTTAAGAACAGTTTGATGGATGAACATCAAACTTGGTCATGTGTGCATATGGTAGGGACAATGAATTATATTGTATTTTGAGGTCATGAAGTCAAAGGTCCAGGGTCACATACATTGTATACATGAAAATGGCACGTTCTTGCTGTAACTTCTGAACCGTTTTATGGATCAACTTCAAACTTGGGTCATGTGGGAGGAAAGATGAACTGATTAGATTTTTGAGGTCAGGACATCAAAGGTCACTGGTTATTTATGTAAATGACTCGTTTGTGCAATTTCTGAAGGACCTTTGACAGATCAACTTAAACATGTTTATCCTTTTTATTACATCAGTAGCCATCCTTCCTGAGTTGGAAATAATTCTGATGATACAACTTTAATGATTTGGGATCAATATCTCAAAGATGTCATGGTATAATATGGATGTAAAATACTCAACATGCGCATGCCTTTTTTCCCGAGTGGCAATACGGAGGCATGCCTTCCGACCGTGCGCGGTCGAAGATTCATCTAGTTTATTTATACTATATTATTATTATTATCATTATTATCATTATTTTATTTTTTTTTTGGGGGGGCAGGGGGCGCGGTGGCACAAAGGTTGATGTCTCTGGCCGACATGTATTCATATTAGCCAGATGAAGGCAGTGTGATTGTTGCAATTAAAATGTACTCATCAAAATAATACAAAAACTGTTTTGCTTCATAGGAACTCAAACCCCACTAAGACTCCAGCAGTGAAGTGGGCCCAGAGGACAGACTGTATATTACTCAAAGTAGAAGTACCAAAGGCCGCTGATTTGACTGTCAACTTCGAACCACAAAAGTAAGTGCTGTATTTTGTTTTAGCACTTACCCTGACCATTTGAGTGCGACTTGAACCTTTGTTATTTGTTTATTGCTCCAAGAAAATAAAATAGTGTTTATCCTTCGGTCAGGGGTTATATATAAAACTGTTTTATCACTAAAAATTGGTCTTAGAATGGAGGGGGGGGGGTACAAATCCTTTTCTTAAATTGGGTTATGGCCATGCGTTTTAAGTTGGGCCCATGTTGTGTGACACACTCAAAATTTGTACTAATCGTGCGCATTTCCATGAAAGTGGCTGTAACTTTATAAAAATTTATATTAACCCCACAAAAGTATACATTTTCTGGAAGCTGAATGTCTAAGGAGTTCGGAAATGCGCTTAAAATTAACATAGGTGGCGCCCTTGAAAGGTTATGAATCTTAAAGCCTGAAAAATTCATGAAAAAAGATGGCCTTGGAAAAAAAATTGCAAAAAAAATATTGCTTACCCTACAACATTATTTACTGCAGATTTGAACTTGTCACATTGAGAGCTTTCCAAACATGTATAACTTTCTATACCCTGGGAGAGTTTACCGCATTTTGCTCCAGGCTGGAAAGATGACTTCGAAAATTTCAATTTTTTAAGAAAATGTACCTTGTTGCCATGTTCTAAGTATTGTAACTCGCTGTTCAAGATACTAGACATGTAATGAATGATCCTATATAAGTTGGTAAGGCAGATAGAAGTAGCAAAGCAGTACAGACATGTGAAAATCCCTTTATCTTGGTATAAAACATTAACAATAATGTCCTATATAAGAGCCCTTTAGCTGTAAAGAAATTGTCATTCATATAGTACAGTCACAATAGTGTACAACACTAAACTATTTATAAATAACTACTTTTTTGGATCAGAAACAAGCTAAATTACATGTTGCAAGTGTTTCAGAAGGGTGAAAGCATTTCAATTAATAAAAAAATCTATCTCTGAACATGATTTAACTCTGTTTTACAGCACATGTACCATATTTGCTGCGCGGCTCCTCCTGCGCGGCTCCTCCTCCACCCCTGACTCTCGTTAATTAACAGTTAATTAACAGACAATGATGAAATTTTAACAATTTTTAAAACATGTATTTTGTTCCCCTTTATGAGAGCTTTAATTTAAGACCAAATTCAGCTATATAGCTTGTATAGTTTTTAAGTAAATCAGTAAACAAAATCATATTTGAGGAGCAGATGTCATAACTCCACCTTTTTAAGGGCCCAACTCAAAACACATGGCCTTATGGAGGAGGTGAATTATTGTTCAGTAGAAGTTTAATGTATTACAAACTAATTTGTTTGTTCATAAAAGAAGAAAAAAAAAGAAATTTGGCAGCGGTTACACAAATCTGTACTTTGTAAGTAAATTTACAGCTAAATAGTAATTTTGAGACAGCAGTTGAATTCTTTGTTATTAGTGTTTGTGCTGTAGCAAAATCTATTGCCAAGTAGATTTCTGAAATCCATTTGAAATGAAATGATGTCAAAGCCATTACAGAGAAAATGAATTATTACGATTGTAAAGTTAATAAGTACAATTGTGACTGTAGTCGAACTTGGCAGGCAAAGAGTTAAAAACTCCTTTGCAAGTTGTTCTAGGCTTTGCATTTGACCTCGGTCATATCGATTTTAAGTTGCTAGATTGTTTACTTCCATGTGCATGTATCTAGGTAAAGTTTAGTATGCATTAGTGATGTTTTCATATTTCTTTTTGATTGCAGACTCAGTATCAAATGTAAAGGAGGGCCCGACAATATTAACTATGCATTAGAATTTGAATTCTTTGGTGAAATCAATCCTGAGGTAAGCTTTATTATGGTAGTTGTTAGTGGTGGTGGTAGTGGTGGTGGTAGTGGTGGTGATGGTGGTAGTTTTAATGGATGTGGTTGTAGTGTTTTAGATGTTGGTGGTAGTTGTTGTGGTAGTAATAGCAGACTTTAAAGGGGAAGTTCACCCTGGGTTTAAATTGGTTTTAGAAAATGTAGAAAAATAAAAGAAAAATATGAGTGAAGGTTTGGAGAAAATCGACCAACAAATAATGAAGTTATGAATATTCTAAGTTTTAATTCTGTGACGTCACGTGCGAGCAGTTCTCCTATGTGTTATGTAGTGGAAATTCCTTAAAGTGTCATTTTTTCAAAAGAAAATTATTTATGTCATCTATGCGGTCGATATATCATCAAACATAATGTTCATATAAATGCCTCTATCAAATTGACCTATTCTTTTATCAAGAACCATGAAAAAAGACAAATTTATTGAATTTACATACACAACACATGGGAGAGCTGCTCGCACGTGACGTCACAGAATCAAAAAATAACTTCACTATTTTTTGGTCGATTTTCTTCAAACTTTTACTAATATTTTTATTTTATTTTTCTGCATTTTTTAAAACCAATAAAATTCCAGGGTGAACTTCCCCTTTAATAGATTGTTTAGCACAAGGCTAGTCCCAGACAAGGTATTTTTTCATATGGTATAATATTGTTGAATATTTTTAGTTAATCCTTGCAAAAATGTTAATTTCAAAATCAATAATATTACTTTGTCTCTTTGTCTAACAAGTCACTTATATTGCGCAATCCGTAATTGTAGTATTTGTTCTCCAATGATTATTACATGACAGGAAGGCCATCAAAGCATACATGTTCACAGTGAAAAGGGCATTATTTTTCCTCATAGCAAAATTGCAATATATTTGGGTTCATGTATACTCTGTCATCTGGGTATTTCCAGATAATTGGTAGAATCACGGTATACAATCATTGTACAGTCCTGGGCAAATGAGGAAAAAAAAAGCCTATTAAAAATAAATCATTAAATGTTTGACTTGTATGCAATTCAAATTTCATGAATTTACAATAATGTATTAAATGTACAACTTCTGAGTTAGTTTTAATTGACAATTGTTAAATACAGGTCATGTGATTTGTAGATATAGTTGAATAGTCATCTTGATTGTACTTCCCTACCTTTGTTCATCTCTCTATATCTGCCCCTCTCTCAATCTTTCTCCATTTCTATCTTTGTGTCTCTTCCTATCTTTCTTCCTCACTAACTTTCTCCCTTTCAATCTTTCTTCCGATCTCTCTCTGTTTCCCTGACTCCTTACTTTTGTCCCTCCCTCTCTCTTTCTCCCTTTCTATCTTTCTCCATCTTCCCCACTCTCTACCTTTCTTTCTGTCTCTGTCTTCTCTTGCTCTTCATCGCAGAACTCAAAGTACATGGCTCTTGGAAGGCATATTGACATGCTCATGCAAAGGAAAGAAGCAGGACCATACTGGCCGAGGTTAACACAAGAAAAGAAGAAGGTTTGTTTTAAGTTTGATGTAATGAATTGAGATAACAAAACATTTTTTTCTCAATTTGCAACAGAAAAGCAGATCAAATACACCCTTCAGTATTTCCTGTTACTATTAGGTGATGTACATTTTGATCAAGCCACAGCACTACCTAGATCGCTCGTATTTATAAGTGTTATTCATGAGATTTGTGTGTTTGCATGCATTATGAGGAGTGACATTTCTCCTTGAGCCATCATAATTGGGAAAAGAAACGACCAATTGACATGAAATTTTACTATGAAAATACATACATGTATATCACTTAATATGGAAGCCAAATGGATTTCAAAGCAGTAGGAATTTTGGGATATACACGTTACAAAACCGGTTTGGAATTTTTTTCATTGAGTAGCCACAACTACTTGTTATTTTTCAACAATTTGATGGGAAAATGGGTTTGTGATGTGTGATGTTCAAATTTTATATCAGTCAGGAGCTAGATAAGTGTAATTATTCATCATTCACTTTTTTCTATCAATTGTTTTATAGCAACATTGGTTGAGTACAGACTTTGGAAGGTGGAAGGACGAAGACGAATCAGATGATGAAATAGGAGGAGGAGGAGGAGGACCAGGAGGAGATGATCCAAGGGGGCTTAATGAGGTGAGAAGATTAGGATTAAAAAGAAGGATTGTGGATGAGGATTGATTATATTATAACACGGGATGGTCTGTGGGGACGTAATGAGATTGAAATACTGTATAAGTGGTTATTTTCGCGGTGACTTTATTTTCGCGAATTTCGCGAGTTGGTCTTCGCGAAAATTTCCAATTCAATACAAGGCTATTTATAGTAATGAAATCATCACCAAAATCGCGAAATTTTGCTCTCGCGAATTTCCCCAACTAATCCAAAATCGCAAAAATATCTGGACGCGAAAATATTGGCTTAAACAGTATCAGGATGACTTAACCCTAAAAAGACTGGGGGGGGGGCCATCATGGACCACCCCTTGACATTTTCAGCGACCACTCCGCCGCGCGAAATTTTTTTATCGGGCCGCTCGTTGACTTTTTACTTTCAAGTCTTGGGCATCTTTTAAAACCATTTTCGCGAAAATCGGACGTACCGTTACGAGGTTGCACGATTTTCAAAAATATCCGTCATACCAAAAACGGCTCCAAAAAAAAGGTCGAAAAAACAGAAATACACAAGAAATTCATAAAACAGTGAAATACATAAGAAATTGATGCCGATACCAGAATTTTTTCCAAGTACAATTCTTACGAATGCTATAATGAATACTTACACCCAAAATTAGCATTCTAGGAGCCTTATTTTTTCAATTAGAGCAAAAAGTATGATTTCATGCATAAATTAGCATAATTAATTCATATAAAATAAATCAATATTATTTTGAATAAATTAACAGCGCCAAGATCTATTAGGGTTAAAGGAGGGATTGTGGATTAGGACGAATCAGATTGGTCAGATGATCTTTCCTGGGCAATGGGGCACATGCTTATCTGGTTAGAAACATAGTTATGGTAAAAAAAATTGGACAAATTTGGATTCATGCCCTTATTCTAGCAAACAACAAAATATGTCCCGAATCGTTAGTTAACCCTTGAATACTATAATACTAAGGTCAAAGTTCAAAAGTTAACGGGTGGAAGGTCGTATGTGTTGCTTACACAGTGTTCCCAGCCCATCAGGGAAATCAGGGAAAATTATTCTACTTTTTTCCAGTCAGGAAAAAGTCAGGGAATTTGATATTCAAATGTTTCAAAATCAGGGAAAAGTCAGGGAATTATGATTGGCCAAAAATTGAAAATTCGGTAGTCAGTCAGACTAGCGTTTTATATTGCAAATTGTTCACAGCAACAACAAAGAAAACATGCGAAACTGGAAATGGGTTTAAATAATTGTCAGGTTTTTAGATTTCACCAGAGAAAAATCAGGGAAAAATTAGGGAATTTTGTTTTTTTCAAATGCTG
The DNA here is from genome assembly GCA_940671915.1 of Paracentrotus lividus. NCBI lineage: Eukaryota > Metazoa > Echinodermata > Echinoidea > Camarodonta > Echinidae > Paracentrotus > Paracentrotus lividus. The sequence goes on along the minus strand of CALNVZ010000641.1, from coordinate 3,079,293 downwards.
GGAACCCTGTTACATAATTCATTCATTAGTAAAATGAAGTTCTATATGCTGTATGATAACTAGTACATGTAGTAAACAACAAAAAAGTGGAAGATAGTACTATCACAGAAATAGTTTTGCGCCCTCTACTGTTTGAAACAATACTGGCACGGCGCAAATGCTAATGAGAATGGGATTGGAGTTAATGTTTTAGCATGTTGTTGATTTCGCAAATAGCACGTGACTTGCAAAATTTGTGTAAAATAAAACTCCTGCAAAATCTATAGCGTATCGAGTACTCAAATTCAAGAATAAAACGATGATTAATCAATGATTTTTAAAATTGTTTTCTCTGTTTTCTTTCAGATGCTTGCAAATATGGGTGGAATGGGCGGTATGGGTGGAATGGGCGGTATGGGCGGCATGGGCGGCATGCCGGGTATGGGCGGTATGGCAGGCATGCCAGGCATGGGCGGTATGGCAGGCATGCCAGGCATGGGCGGTATGCCCGGCATGGGAGGACTCGGCGGAGACGTACCGGATCTTGGAGACGAGGACGACAGTGATGACGAACGTAAGTAAAACTCTTTGACTTTTTAAAACGAGATCCTAGTCTGGTTACCTCAGCCAGTCAGGTCTTTGTGTATACCCCTTGGCAATCACATAATGCTTCGTCTTTTCAATGCTCTAGTGGTTTTGTTGTCTATGACTTGGAAATTTTCTTCGTCATGCTGCCACCATTTTGAGGAAGATGTCTGAACCATAGACATTGAAACGAGCAAGGAAAGAGAAGATGTATTACTTCAGCTCAGAAGAGTTGGATCTTGTTACTCTGAAACCTTGAAGCTGCTTAACTTCTTAGTTTTTTTAATTCCTTGTTGTTTTAATTTCAAATGGTCTTCGCGCCATTAAAAACAAGTTGATTTCGAAATATTGATAATCAATATATAAGTTGAAGTTCTATCGTTTGTAATATTTTTTTAGAGATAGACCTCACTTTATCATTCTTAAAAGAGAGAGGGAATCCCTATACAGTGCGTCCCAAAAAGAACTATACACTTTTTAAATGGCTACCAAATAAAAAATAAATGATTCTTGGGGGTGAGTTTTATATGTAGAAAAGGCTCATATCCTCAACTATCATTATGACACAAAAAATGCCAAAAATAACGCATGCTTCAGTGAGCAATGCCCACTTTTGTAAAGGACACAAAAAATAGCCTGCGCAGAAAGATTAACGATTGAATAAATCAGCTAACAGAGTCAAAGATAAACCAAAAGTCAGAAATAAAAAATCAATTTTATGCAAAAATGTAATGTTTTACCATTTTGTTTTCATATCATTGATTTTTGCTTTGACTCAAGTTTATTTTTCTCTTTGTTCGCCGATTTATTCCATTATTGATTTTGACTCCTCTATGGCGGTCCATAACCAGGTCATAACTGAATAGCGAATTCTTGCACAGGCTAGTTTTTGTGTCCTTTACAAATGTGGGCATTGCTCACTGAAGCATGCGTTATTTTCAGAAATTTTTGTGTCATAATGATAGTTTAGGATACTGTATGAGCTTTTTCTATAAACCTTTCCCCCGAGAACCATATATATTTTTTTATTTGGTAGCCATTTAAAAAGTGTTTAGTTTTTTTGGGGGACGCACTGTATAAGTGGTCCACCTGCACATTCCAAACAGTTTTACCCTACAGGTTGGCGTAAATTTACCCCACAACAGGTTTGGGTGAAAATATTTGGCGCAAATATTCATATTATGAATGAAAGCACTGTAAAATCTAAAAACAACAAAAACAACAAGGTTTATACAGGGTGTATGGTGGTTTTTCCCTTCTGTGCGAAGTGAATTAACTACATTTGTAGCATTCTTTGTCGAAATTATACCTTTTAATATTTTGCTCCGGTGAAATGCCTACGTAATTTATTTTTTTTGTCACCTCTCAAGGGAAAATAACTTGGATGATTATTTGACTTTCGCAAATTCGCCTTACACAAGGGTTGACTGTACAAAAGATTATTCTCCACATTTACTTTTTTTTTTATTCATTCTGCTATTTATGGTTTCTTCAAGTTTTTCTTCAGAGTAATGAAAATAACTTCTTCTTTCTCCTTCATTTTCAAACAGCCATTCCAGATTTGGAAGAAGCTGCAGACAAGGAAACAGAAGGCAGGTCTGAATAAATATTAGTCTCCAAATCAAACGAACATTGATAGGATTTGGGCCAGCTGATATAACAGGCAAGCCACTTTGGGTACAAGGATGCTATTATACCACCACTACTATTACTTCTCCCCCCGTGATGATGTGTAAAACTGCTACCTAGATGTACATGAGCTGTCAAGTCTTGATTGTATGCATTCCATGGTATGGAGATAGAACTGCGGGAGATCCCTGACAACTGCTGAGGTATAGGGTCTTTGCAATTTGTCTCTGTCTTCTTTTTTTTTATAACGTTTACTTTTGTTAATTGCTGTATTAGAATCATGCGTCTGTGTATAAGGATATTTTTTACTGTTAGACTGTACCAGAACGATACTTGACATGAGCGACGAATCTGTGTGATTGAAAATTTTTCATTGAGATATGAATAATTAAACCACCAGAGTTTAATTAGTAGAGATTAATTCATCATCATAGATTACTGAGAATAGGTTAAAGTTGGCTCTCCCTACAGAGGGACCCTTTAAAAACTCGAAAGAATAATATTTGTAGGCTACCTTTGCTTCAATAAAACTAAGTAGTCATAAAATGCTGCATGCATGATTTTATCTGTTCCGTTTCTCCTAATAGGTACTTAAACTGCATTGTCAAACTAACTGATCAAATGCTATTGTGTAATGTAATGGTTTGTAAGGTCTAAGTGTCGTTTCACCAAGCCTTGCGTAATGTTATCATGTGACTATACAAACGACCTGAATATGGAAGGCCAAATGGAAATCTCAATCACGTTTAATCACAAAGTTCAAATATGCACTTTTTCTTGTTGACAACAATTTTGAATGACACATAAAGTTTGACCACAATTTAATAAAGGTTATTTGGATTACAGTAGCACTTCGATAGAACATAGACTTAAAGCATCCCCATTTGGCACTTCATATGTCATCAATACAGTTACACAGGGTTTGGTGAAACATCCTCCTTTTATATGTCAGCCATGGACTGGTTGATGTGACATCCCGTCCATGTGAAAAGGGTGCTTTGATCGAGATAAGGTAAAAGATAGAATGTTCCAAGACGAGATAATCTGCCATTGTGTGTTTTTGAAAGCTCATGTGAATATTGTAAAATATTGATGGTTTCTTGATAAAAGAAAGACAGGAAAGTACTACGAGAACCCCTCCATGTCTTCATTACATTACTTCTTTTTGTACCTTCTAGTAGGGATTGTCGCACTAAAATTTAATTATTTTTTAAGTTGTTTTGCTAGGCTAATTGGATAGAGCATTTTAAAAGAAAGATTTTGGTAGTTGAATTTATCACAATTGGGTGTTCCATTTCAAAGATATGACCCAAAGAGTGTTCAGATTACCAATGAGCTGCTAGAACACTTTTACAAGTTTCAGACAAAGCCAGAAAATGCAATAAAAGCTCAAGTTTATGGTCCTTTTGTCTTGATTTTATTCACCAAATCATACCAAACATTTCTATGTGTGTATCAACATGAAATGAGATTATAGTAACATAATTGAGGCGTATGAGTAGATTATATTCAAAAAGTTATGGCGACAAAACTGATGGTTTGACAGGTATGTTACCCGTATGTGATCCAATATGACCACCGTGGAAAATACTCCATAGGGCATGTTTCAATAGGGAACACCCTAGACAATAGGCTATTTCATGGTCGGTGTGGCTCAGAGCTGAGTGTTGGAGAGGGTAAGATAATTTTAAAACTTAAATGGCCAGTGGTAAACGTTGTTCTTTGTTTTTTCATCCAATACATTTTTTGTTCAAATATAGTTACATTTTATAGATATCCACTTTTCTTGTTC
>CALNVZ010000641.1:3039013-3051100 GCA_940671915.1 Paracentrotus lividus | reverse complement strand
ATAATATAAACATTTCTAATCTGATGAATGTTTTAACAGAGAACATGAAATTCATGAGTAGATTAATTTACTGAACGAAGCGGTATATTCTCCAAACGGAATTAACCAATCACGCTTCGTATACCTTCTGGAAAAAAAATGCCACACATTTATTGATATGTATATTTTTGGCAGAAAAACTCTTTGATTCCCAATTTTCATCATATCCCTCAAATATTCATATATATATATATATTACTATACATATATATATATATATTATATATATATATGAATATTTTTTTAAACCTATTATCAGCCTCATTCACGCTAATAATAATATGTTCCAAGTACTATGGTTCATGACCAGTATTCCATTTCAGCACGCAATATGTTTGGAGAAAGCTCATAGCAATATCCTGCTTATTTATTTCCAAATTTACGCCATATACTAAAATTTCCTATAGCACGTAATTGATTGTCCTGCATAATGCGTGGAAATATGTAAGATATTTTGTAATTTGCCATTATAACTAATTCACTGCGGCACTAGGAATGCACCCGGCGTTATGATAATCGCCTGAATGATAATCATATCACCAATCCCATATAGATAACATTCTCAGGAGCAGAAAGTGACGCTCGTTAACTTTTTCATTTAAGCGGAATGCAGCCCTAACAGTAAAATTTGGTTTCAATATTTAAAAATAAATTAAATAATTGATTGAATCAATTCCAATAAGAAAATAAATGAAAAAATAAAAATTTAATTAGTTTAATGGATTAAAAAATAACAAGAGAACACGTATCAGTGAGGTTTTCACAAAAGTCCGCCTTAAAATTAAAGTTACCCGATAAATTGTTAAAGTTTGATTACCGTTACTTGTTACTACCCCTCACAATTACTGCAGCCGCGGAATCCCACACGAAAGGCAAGGTATAGCAATCAATACAAGGATTACATGTTTATCTTCAAGGAAAGATAGAAATGGTGCGACCATTAAAGAAGATTTAGTGCCCCTGATTGGCCGCAAGTATTTGGTTTTTCTCTTTCAAACATAATTGGGAATAAGATTTAGCCTATGTATGACAGAGTCGGCTGATACATTATTGATATATATTCCTTTAGCTAGTTATTTTAAAAAACATGCTTACATTGGCTATAAGCCTACAGTCCTTCTCCGGTTCGACGGGCCTGTAATGCCCAACCCCTGCACCGCCCCGCCTGACAACATTTAGATTAAATGATTCATTTAAAATTTAAGGAGTGAGACCCTAGATGTGAGTTGAAACATCGATCGACAACTACTAACTTGCCCAAATGTAAGTGACAAATTTCATTATGATGGGTATGCGAGTCATTCTAGTATGGACCACTAAATGTTTAATTATCTCTCTTTATGAAATATTTATTATTAGTTCAACATTGATGGTCTCTTGGATTAATATAGTTCTGGTTCGTCCTGCTTCTAAACTGATACCTTGCAGTATTTTGGTGGTCATAGGTTTAGAGATCTTCCCACGTTACTACTCTTGTGGTATCCCATCTATCATTGAAAGCTGAATTGAGGCACTAGAATGTCTGACTAGAGTTAGCACTTTATCCATCGAAATTTAAATTTTTATTAGAGACGCACAATACATTTATTTGTTATGAAAGACTTCATATTTTTATTATTTTGATTCCAGTCTGGGCGGGCCGATGAAAACAGCGCTGAACATGATAGCTGTAGTGGTTAGTTGGCCTGTAAGTAGCGCTACCGTTGCATTCTACTTAGGAAACTGATTAATGTGGCGTGCATCGAGGAACTCCTGGAGGCCGAATACAGTACCAAAAATAAATGACCTTACAAAAAGTGTTGGTTACATTTTATTAGCGTTCGTTGCCTTTGTTATATACAGCAAGAGTATACATGTGTTGTTATTCTCAGGTCCTTCTAGAAGAATGATTTTCCTAACTACCATGATAGTGGATATTCCATGGGATAAATAAATGAGCAAAAAATCATTCATCGTTTATTGTGATGTATTATGACTGAAGTAATTACATACATGTAATAGGTGCGCCTACATGTGATTCAATAACAATAAAACAATAAAAAAGCTCAAAATAAATGCAAATATTTCCAACTGCCATTCAATTAACCTGTTTTTACCTTTAAAACTTTATAGATTCTTCTTGTTATTGTGCGAGTTTTTCATTATATTGTATTTCCTACTGAAAAGATGGAAATTAAAGAACATTATTAAACAACAAGGCAATCGCTAAAATACTCATGTCAATTTCTGCTTACATAGCCATTCAAATCCCTGCTTAACATTTGTACGGTGGTGAACCTGTTGACCTCATTATGACCTGTGTTGCCGGATAGTCTGACAAAACCATTTATTTATGATCACAAACAGGGCACCTATAATGGAAGAATAGCATTATGAACCGTACAACATATATCATACGTGTGATGTAAAAAATCTTGAATACCCCCAATATAGACCTTAAGCTAAAGGTAACCTATTATAATTATAAAAATGTGTTATGTGCCCCGGCCATTTCAGGGAACTTCGCGAATGGTACTACGCCATACTCCATGTGTGCGTATGTGATGGCTTAACAAAGGAAAAGCTACAGTACCGTGCAGACATACGGGCACATGGCGCGAGCCAATGCTCTGCGTCTCAGTATTCTACATTGGAAGCCCCCCCCCCCCCCGCCAAGTATATTTAGGACCGCCAATGACTAGTTCTAGTTACATTGCATCTTAATTGGTACGGTATAAATGATTCTTTATAGGTGGGTTTGACATGTAAAGACTAACAAACGAATTCTCTCATGATTTCAATTTCTTTACAACGTGAAAGCGAGAGGCTTTTGCTAAACTATTTCGCTCCGTTTCGATAAGTGACGTTAATATCAGTTCTTGCTTTACCTATCTTTCAAGTCTTTCTTCCTGTCGCTATGTTTGGTGGTTAAACTTCCAGATGCGAGAGATAGTCAATTACCTCTTCTAGGTAGATTATGTCAGCTGAAGTGTGTACAATTTTTAAGAACAAACTAATTTTCTTAATAGCCGACAAATTTGATTGAAAAGCCCCCCCCCAAAACTAAAAAAAATAAAAACACCCAACTTTCCTATAAAGTATGAGGGCCTATTCAAAACATTACAATTGCCTAGCACTCAATTACCAACAATAATTGTCTCCCCCAAGTTAGTATTGTATTAATCTTACAACATAATTTGATTGAATACAAGAAAGTATTGTCACCGCCATATGACAATAGATGAATTTGGCTAATTGCGATTGTTACTAATGAAAGGATCTGTGCAGGATGATCTAATGCTGTTGGGCTATCAAATAACGTCGATAATTGTTGCACTAATGGAATCTTATAACTCTTACGAGGTTCAAGAGTATTTGTTAACCCCCGTGTATTTATGGGACTGAACGACTCTGAGATGCCACCCTCTATAGTGAAAGATGCGCCTTCTGCGATCAAATTATCACTTAGTTACTTCTTTGAACTTAGTTAAGGATTATCATCTAGAATGAGATTGGTCTAGCGATTGAAAGGTACCCATATCCTGAGTTCTGTATTTTACAAATGTAAATCCCATCTTTCCCCTTACATCTGATTTAGCGACGCAAATCCATGGTCATTGGTGCATACAATACTTAAAAAGACAATATTGATTCCCCAAACATGCAAAATAGAATTGAACACATGGGCGACCACAATATAGGAAGTCGTAATATTATCCTAAACCTCTGGACATAGATTAATACCAAAATGATGGGGTTTTCACAAGTAAAAGATCGACCACAGCTTGATGAATCATGGTCTGTCATAAAAACACTTAAAAAGTAATAATGTCCACTGATTAAAGAGAGCTTTTCAACTTACTTTTTCGTACGAGAAGAGACAATTGGTCGCGTTTCCTATGAGAGAGAGCTGGAAACAGCTGATCGTCGGCTCCGCCTAATATTTCCGATTAGAATCCCCGTTCGTCTCATTGTTCATTTTCGCAAATTCTCGTATAGAATTTGACGGGCGCTGATTGGCTAAACCGCCCTTATTCGAAATGTATCGAGATTGTGATCTTTATGATTCGTTCTAAGCACGCTAACGAGAGGCCGCCTACGCACGTCAGAAATTGACGCCATTTAAGTTGTTACAATACAGCAATTGCTGCAGAGCGTCATTTGACCCCCATTTTCGCCATTGCTGCCATGTTTCCAGTTCTGAGAAGCCATAAGTAAAAAAAGCGCATTAGGATTATTTGATTTTAACATATTAGTTGGATAAGGTTGAGGATATGTTGCAACTCTACAGATAATTATTTGTCGTCCCTTATAATCCACCCGAGTTCATATTTGAGAAATCATCTAAGTGTGCGGTTTACACATGCGATGCATACTCTTTAGGCATGACGTTTGGTGACGTCACTGATATAAATTAATAAGAACGCCACGCCCGCCTATTACTATTTACTCCCCGGAAGCCTGACAGACCAGCGGTAAGCGAACGAGAAAATTCCCTCGCTGCTCCGCCGGCGTCTGGCCCTCTGGAACTGCGAACCTGATCGCATCCCGTAGAAATCTTTGAGCACAAGCCAGGCTAAAGTGTAAGTTGAGCACCGAGGCCACCCTCTGAGGCCTGCTGCTACGTAAGGCGATTCCCAGAACAGATTTCCGTTACAGCGACCCCCACACACACGTAGGAGTTAGGGCACGCTAGCTAGCACCACTACGTGGGAGAAACTACAGCCAATCACAAGTGATAACACTGTTAAGCAGAGAAAACATAACTACATATGTGTTTTTTATTTTAGAATATCTAATTCTACAACCAAATGTATATTTTTACCGTACCCCAATTATCCCCTTGTTATAGCCTATAACCTTTTTGGGGGGTCGTCTACACCTACTACCAGTTTAAAGTTGGATAGATCCAAAATTAAAATCTCGGGTTTCTGTAGCGACGAAATGCATTACCTGCATGCAATCACTTATATAACTTACGTCTTATTTGGAGGCGCTGTGCGCGGATGTAATTCCAAGGCCCCTATATAATACAGGCCTGGGGAATTCTGCGAGTAAGTCGAGTAATATTGACTTTCCTGTGAAATAGGCCAGCCTCACTACCGATCCATAAAAACTCATTGAGCTGACTTAGTTTTTTCCTCCAAAGCTTGAGAGATTTTATAATTTATTTTTTGCGTACATAACCATGTTTAATGGTTTGTTGCACATAGCAGGCCCCTTAAGTAGGATTTTATTGGCGGTGGGCGTTTCGAAATGCTGCAAAAAGTGGACAACCAAAGGCTACATTCAAACTTTGTTCTGACATCGGATACGCTCTTCTGGCGAATCAAAAAAGGTAATCAATTTTTTTCCATGTTTAATATGGCCTTCCGCGTGATAAGTGGGGGGGAGGCGGGGGGGGGGTGGGTATATAATTTTTTTTTTTTTGCCTTCGTCACACAAAAAGGTCATCTGTATCAAGCTATAGGTAGGGTTGGGGGGTCAATCGGTGGTCCGCTCACGATTTACTCGATTTTTTTTTTTTTTCTTCTCTTTTTTTTTTCTTCCTTTTTTTTTTTTTTTTTTTTTGCTGAGCGGGGGGGGGGGCCCGGGCCCGTCGGGCCCCCCCCCTGTATCCGCGCCTTGGTGGAAACGACAAGGGAAGTAATACGAAAGAGGAAAAGACAAATTAAGGACAAGATTATATAAGACTTAAAAAAGACATACAGTTCACAACCAGACGTCATAGATGTTCAAGAAAATTCCCTTCACTGTTTCTTGCTTCACTAGAACAATGTCAACAATTGTACTAGTCTCTTCAGTTTTCTTACCAGGGATGGATTTCAGTAAGTACGATTAATCATTGGGTGCAGCGCAACGACATAAAGTAATACGGTGTGGTCCGAGTTTGTTTTTAAAAAATGACCGATTTCTCAGGGTGAAGTTGATTTGCGACGACTCTTAACAATTAGCGCCGTATCTGCACACAGTACACGCATTGAGGCGCTTTTACTACGTACGTGACAGCACCAGGACCAGGTGAGTTCTCTTATTTTTTCTATCTTCATATAGTATAAATCCCTCTAACTTATAGTTATAGCTGCTCATAAGTTATCAAAATAAGCTATCGTCCTTAAATTTCTTAGCCTATACCATATATCTGGGTCTACTTTTTCCTACCAACGAAAAGTACCTATTCAATACGAGGTCATATAACTTCTGTAGATATTGATCTCGTACATATGATTGGTTAGGGTAGACCGAAGGAATCATCGCTATTTTGGATTGCATTGGTTAAACTTTGAATGCTCAAAAAAACAAACGAAAATAAACGATGAAAATCGGTACCATACGCTTATCACAGGGATCCCTAGATAGCCAGTGTATATTAGCAGGCATCTTTGCGTTAAGAATTCAACAGTCCCACAATAATTTCGCATTTTACCCATTTCCCCTCGATATCAAAAAATATATAGTATTGTTTAGGATTAGATCTATATGTATTACGTAAATGTTATCAAATCGTTCTTTACTTACATAATCTGTTTCATAACTTCGTATCAGACAAACATTTCGGCCAAAGACATCTTCTTCGTACTTTTTAAGTGGTCCGCCATTTTAAATGAATTGAATGCAAATAATACCGGGTACGCCGCATGCGCATTGTTTCTGAATCGAGTAACTAGTGAAAGATCGGCGAACCATGGCAGAAAGTAAGTCTTTCGTTTTTACATTTCTTTATATATAATTTTAGAATTATTATCATCATAATAACGGTAATATTATAGTGATCATTTGCAGCGTAATAATTCTGTTAAATATGTCTAAAGTAAAAAATCATAAGACAAGCTAACGATGTCGTGATCGCCGAAAAACTTGGCCATTGGTTTCTACATGGCTGAAAGCAGCCACGAGAGGCGTTGTAGACCCCCTACGTAAACGTAGTAGTAACTTTCCACCGGTCTCTGGAAAATTTAAAAAAAATCTAAAATATTGTAAATGTTAGAAAAAACCAGAGAACGGTGGAATATTTCTGCCTAGGGTTAGGGTAGGGTGGTGGGTAGGGTGGTTGTAGTGGATTACCAAACTACACTAGCGCGAATTTTACTCCATAAATAAGGCATAATTATGCACGACGCTCGAAGATCACGTTAGCATATGAAATACACTAAGTTACCATTGTGCCTTCCAATGAACAATAGTCACAATAAATTTAGATTCGTCATTTATTTTTTTGGTAGGCCAGTCTTTGCAGGAAAAAAGTCTAGATCTACCATTCTGTTTTTACAGAAATAGAGAACAATGCATTTGATTGTGGGCGCTCTGATTAGCTACTGGTAGCTATCGCGAGGAGCTCCGCCTCCCGTTGCGATGACTGAAGTGCGTTGACCGTACATGAACAACGCGATCAGCTGTTCCGATAAAGACCGCTTTGTCTGCGCGCTGTCAATCAGGGCGCCGCGAGCCGGGGAGGGGCCGGGGGCTGGAGCCCCCCCACCTTTTCAGCCAACGTGGTTACAAAATGCAAAATGACCATACATTTGTGATTTTGACCTGTTCAGCCCCCCCACTTTGGTTCAGCCCCTCCACTTTAAAAATCGCTCCGCGGCCCCTGTCAATCATAACCAAATTGACCCATTTCGCAAGAAATACTGCAAGACTCGACTTCAAAAACGGTTTAAGCTAGACCCACTCTTTCAATATTTTTAGAATAAAGAAGAGAAGATAAAAAGACTTCAACGAATCCACTGTCGGACTACGCCCAACATTTGAAACGTATAAGAAATGAGGACTTACCAAAAAATAATGAAAATCTAATTTTATGCGTGACTATTGTTCATTGAGGCACATGGTGTGTATTTCATATGCTAATTCTGAGCATTTGAGCGTCATGCATAAATTACTAATTATGAGTAAACATTTCTCCGTGCTTGGCTAAGCTAAGTCCTTCATTTCTTTCTAACAGTTAACAGTTAAAGTTAGAAGTAGACCACTTACACTTATGCATGGTCAATTCATAATTGAAGTAGACCTAACGTTTTTAACTGTTGAGCGGAGTCCGACAGTGTGGATTCGTTAAGTTCCTTTTATATTTCTCTCTTTTATCTAAAAAGTATTGAAGAGTGGCATTGGTGCGAACTTTTGTGAAGTCGAGTCTTGCAGTTTCTCTGCGAAATGGGTCCACTCACACAAGCAACTGAACTATCTTGGGCCGGGACTAATGACAAGACTCCGTAAGAAAACTTTCAGAAAACAAACTTAATTTTCACTTTTTAAATCACATTTTCACTATCTTTCTTCAATAACTGATTGTGGATGTTCCTTTACTATTCCTGATGTTTTCAAGTTTCTTTTTTTCTTCTGGATAAAAATATTTTTTAAAGTCCACTTTCTGAAATTTCCCCACACATTTTGGGCGGGAGAGGGAAAAAATTCCATGATGTTTTAATTTTTTTCATGATTTTATTTGAAATTTTCCAAAACTATTCACTGTGTCTTATATCGACATTAGACATTATACTACTACTAATTTTGGAGCAGAAAGTGATTGCAAAAGGAGAAAAACCTTAGATAAAACACCATTGACAAGGTTGAAATTTCCCAAATATGGCAGTTGGTCCATGACACGGTCAATACTAAAGTATTGACATCGTATCATGATGGGTCCACTTTGGATATGATCGACACCGCGCACGACAAAAGCGGTCTTTATCATGTTTATCGGAACAGCTGAATCGCGTTGTTCAGTTACGGTCAACGCACTCCAGTCAATCGCAACCAGGAGGCGGAGCTTCAAGCGATAGCTAATCAGATTCAGAGCGCCCAACAATGAAATGCATTGTCCTCTAGCTCTGTACGAACAACTTGTAGACATTTCGATATGCCCCTCTGAAGGCAGAGATCAAGCACTTGCGCACGGAGAAAAGTCTACCATTCCGCTTTTACAGAAATTAGAGAACAATGCATTCTGATTGTTGGGCGCTCTGATTAGCTACGGTAGCTATCGCGAGGAGCTCCGCCTCTGGTTGCGATGACTGAAGTGCGTGACCGTAACTTGAACAACGCGATTCAGCTTTCCCGATAAGACCGCTTTGTCGTGCACGCTGTCAATCATAACCAAAGTGGACCCATTTCGCAAAGAAACTGCAAGACTCGACTTCACAAAAGGTTAAGCGTAGACCCACTCTTTCGATATTTTTAGAATAAAGAAGAGAATATAAAAAGGAACTCAACGAATCGCTGTCGGACTACGCCCAACATTTGAAACGTATAAAAGAATGAGGACTTACCCAAAAATAAATGACGAATCTAAATTTTAATCGGGGACTATTGTCATTGAAGCACAATGGTAGTGTATTTCATATGCTAAACGTGATCATTCGAGCGTCGTGCATAAATTATTAAATTATGGAGTAAACATTTCTACGTGTTGCGCAAGCTGTTCAAACTGTAGTGTATACAGCTGAGTGCAATTTTCGGTGATTATATTTGAGTAGATCTAATCCAAGATTTGTTATAAGATGCAAGTTATTCCAATGGTTTGATGCCAAAATGTCTTGTTGAATTTTATTTGGGGGTTTTCCTGTGGGTGTGGACAGCTTTTAATGTCGGCTCCAATGTACATTGTAGTCTTACATGTACAGCCTGTGTGGGATTTTCCTTTAAAAAAATTTACAGCTATTTTTGATTTTGCCATATCCCATATACAGATTTGACTGAATAGGTGTGTAAAGGTCAAAGGTCAATCATGACTGGATGGAACGAATCGGGGCTGGAAGACCTTCATCATTCTAACTATGGAGAACCCACTGACCCTATGGGCTGGATGAATGAAGGTTAGCTTTTTAAATGGTTTTACAGCATGATGCAAGAACTGTTCTTGATTTCCAACTATTACAACTAATACTTGCAACTTTAAACCTACCATAGATTAAAACACTACTATCGATTGAAACCCCAAAGCTACACCTAACATGTACACATGTACCCCTAGACCCATGTGTCTACAATTGCAGTGACCATAATACTTAGGCCCTACAGGAATACAGTTATATGAAATTTGTGAGGTTTCCATATTGAACCAAGAGCTTTTACTCGGGATAATGTGCAAATTGATTTGGAGAGAAGATGGTAGTAACTTCTTTGGGGACCTTTTTGTTGCCATTAGGGGAAAGATGTTAGCGAAGAGTGGTTTCAGGTCACCACCTCTTTTTTTTTGTTTCTTGTTGTTTGTTGTTTCAGGGTTTGGATGCAGAAGAAAAAGAGCCAAAGAGGAGGAGATTTTCTCACGGGGAGGAAAGAGAGGGCGGCATCGTGTAAAAGGGAGAGGGGGAAGAGGAGGAGGGGGTGCTGTTGGATTTGGTGATGAAAGAGGGAGAGGAGGAGAGGAGGATTTTGGTTTTGACGATGAAATAGGGAGAGGAGAAGAGGTCGCTTTTGGATATGACAATGAAAGGGAGAGAGGAGGTAGAAGAAGAGGTTTTCCTGGGAGAGAGGACTGGGAAGATGAAATGTGGGAAGACGTCGGCAGATTTGAAACAGACAGGAGGAAGTTTTGGGAAGAGGAGAAGGCATGGGAAAGAGAAAGGGCTGCAGGATTGCACCATGCAAGATCAGAGAGACATGGGCGTAGACCGGCAGATCCGTACGGAGGAGGGGAATACGATCATAGAGACCGAAGAGGAGAAGCCTTGCGAGATGATTACGAGGAACAAAGATTTTCTCAGCATCGTGGTCTGGAAGAAAGAGCTTCTCAACATCAAGGTCTGGAAGAAAGAGCTTCTCAACATCGTGGTCTAGAAGAAAGAGCTTCTCAACATCGAGGTCTTTCAACGTCATGGCCACCCACTGAAGTGGAAGACCGACCACCGAGAGCAGCGAAGAAACGACCACATGAAAAGGACTGGATGACAGCTGAGCTGGATTGGAACAATATGGGAGCAATTCAGTCAGGCAGTATTGGTAGGGGTGCAGATAAGTAGCAGAGATCGGGATGGTCGCCGCAGCAGAGAAGGAGATTGGAGAAGAATGGAGAGAAGGGGCGAGAGAAAGATGGAGACCGTAAGAAGAGCTCTGGAGAGAAAGCTAGAATGGTGGGAAGAAGAATGCCTTTGACGTTGGAGGAAAAGGAGGAAATGTATAGTTGCAAGGTTAGTATTCCATAGATGCAAACACTACGGAATAAGAACATTAGAAATCAGAACTTGAATAATGCAAATTAGTCGAAAGAGCTGAAACAATGTCTTGTTAACAACTGAGAGTTCATCTATTGATTTGAATGCATTTCCAAAATTGAATGACGGAACAAAATGTATTCCTGCCTTCTCGCATTATTTGCGTTCTAATTTCTAAATTTTCGAATTTTTCCGTAGTGGTTGCATCTCAGGTATCTTACAGTCTTTCAAGTTGTAAGTCTAGTGATGCAAATGTACAGTCCACTCCTCTAATAACAAGATACTCAGAACTTCACAGGCATGATTTTTCTCAGCGGCTCAAATCCGCAGATTTTGAAATTCTACTTTTTTTTTTTTTTTTTTTTTGCATGTACTAGAGGAGTTTTCGGCGGTGTTTCATTGTGTATTCTAGAAATATTTTCCGCTTTCAGCTGCATGTAGACTTGGAACACGAGATTGAATGAAGAAGTTGCATCCAAAGAAACTGAATTTTCTATACCAATAAAATTGCAAAAGTTTGGTCGCTACACTCCCTCACTAGTAGCAATTTCTTTTTTTTTTATTTCTCTATCTCATGCCTGACTTCACCAACATTTTAAATTTATAAGAAAACCATTCATGTGATAATGAAAACACATGCACATAGTACTTTGTACTTGTGTTTATGCTTGAAATTGGGATCCGGAGAACTGCCACGTGTACAATGAAATCTTATATTTGTACTTGTTATATTGGAAGTGGACTGTGTCTTCAAAACGGTTACTCGAATCTGAAAACCAGTCATTGCTTTGAATATCTTTCGGGATTTTTAGGTTTCTGTTAACGTTTTGGTGTCATTTTGAGCAGAAATATGACCATGGGAGCATTTCATCAAAGGACTTGTCGGACATTTTATCCGACAAATTAGCTTCTA
>CALNVZ010000641.1:3022184-3038988 GCA_940671915.1 Paracentrotus lividus | reverse complement strand
CCGGTAGGAGAGGTGGAAGAGGGGAAGAGGAAGACCTGATGCTAGGGGAGCACCTGGTATTGGCAGGGGTGCTGGCAGTGATGAGCGGAGAATTGGTAGTATTAGTCGAGGTAAAAGAGTGAAGGGAAATCGACTGCCGAATTGGATTGGATAATAAGGAGCAATTCAGTCAAGCAGTGTTGGCAGGGGTGCAGATACCGGTAGGAGAGGTGGTAGAGGGGTAGAGGAAGACCTGATGACAGGGGAGCACCTGGTATTGGCAGGGGTGCTGGCAGTGATGAGCGGGAGAATCGGTAGTATTAGTCGAGGTAAACCGGATGAAGGGGAATCGACTGCTGATTGGATTGGGATAATATGGGAGCCATTCAGTCAAGCAGTGTGGCAGGGGTGCAGATACGGTAGGAGAGTGGTAGGGCATGAGGAAGACTGTGTATTGGAGGAGGTGCTGGCAGTGATGAGCGGAGAAGTGGCGGTACTGGTGTTGGTAGAGGTAAACCTGGTGAAGGGAAATCGACTGCCGAATTGGATTGGATAATATGGGAGCAATTCAGTCAAGCAGTGTTGGCAGGGGTGCAGATACCGTAGGAGAGGTGGAGAGGGTAGAGGAAGACCTGATGATAGGAGCACCTGGATTGGCAGGGGTGCTGGCAGTGATGAGCGAGAGTGGTGTACTGGTGTTGGTAGAGGTAAACCTGGTGAAGGGCATTGACGGGGAGAGGTGGTAGGGCAAGTTATGAAGATGAGGATATCCAAGACCTCATGAGAATCTGTCTCCAGGACATGAGGATCATGTCGTAGAGATAAGGAGGTGATCCAAGAGCACCAGGAAGACGTGGCGCTTACGGTGATCAAAACAAAAGCCGTGAAAGAAGAGCATGATCATGGGAGGAGCAGGGAGCGAGATCAAGAAAGAAGCAGGGAGCAGATCGTGACCTGATCGTCATCGTGACAGAGATCAGAATCCGAGGGAAAGATCGTAGCAGAGATCGGGATGGTCGCCGCAGCAGAGAAGGAGATTGGGGAAAGAATGGAGAGAGGGGCGAGAGAAAGATGGAGACCGTAAGAAGAGCTCTGAGGAAGAAAGCTAGAATGGTGGGAAGAAGAAATGCCTTTGACGTTGGAGGAAAAGGAGGAAATGTATAGTTGCAAGGTTAGTATTCCATAGATGCCAACACTACGGAATAAGAACTTAGAAATCAGAACTTGAATAATGCAATTAGTCGAGAGCTGAAACAAATGTCTTGTTAACAACTGAGAGTTCATCTATTGATTTGAATGCATTTCCAAAATTGAATGACGGAACAAAATGTATTCCTGCCTTCTCGCATTATTTGCGTTCTAATTTCTAATTTTCGAATTTTTCCGTAGTGGTGCATCTCAGGTATCTTACAGTTCTTCAAGTTGTAAGTCTAGTGATGCAAATGTACAGTCCACTCCTCTAATAACAAGATACTCAGAACTTCACAGGCATGATTTTTCTCAGCGGCTCCAAATCCGCAGATTTTGAAATTCTACATTTTTTTTTTTTTTTTTTGCATGTACTAGAGGAGTTTCGCCGGTGTTTACTTCTCTTTGCTCTAAGCCAATCAGATGCAAGCATTTCAGTAGCTTATAACAGTTTGTCGGATAAAACGTCCAACAAGTCCTTTGATGAAATGCCCCCCTGATCTCATTAAAGAGTAATCAATTTAAATGAACTCTCAACTTTATTGTATGTTCTTTAAACTTTAACTTTTCTGTTTCTCTAATTTGTTAACTGCTTATGTTTTACCAAACTAATTATGAATGGACTTTCCTATAATTTTTTTAACATATATGCTCATTATGTTTTTGTCCCTATAGCTATGCAATGTGAGATGTGGAGGACCAAAGAACTTTAAGCAGCATCTCAATGGTGTAACCCACAAGATGGTGAGTATACTAGACTTAAAGGGATTGGGTAACTTCCGAAAACAAGTGCAATCAGATCAAAATGAATAAAATTATATTGCTTTCATGATAGTAAAAACAAACTACTGAAAACTTCAGATCAAATGGAAGTCATTTACTAACTTCAAGCAGTGAAAACAAACGAGGCTAAGCACACAGCCAAGCATTAGGTAATTTGCTACTACTTTTAAGCAAGCTTAGCAGCCTGGTAGGGATGGGGACTTCAAGACTGGAAATGTGATGTACGTTGTGCTGCTTTGAAACGCACATGTTTTGAAAAGCATCTAGTAACGTTCTTGAAAATTTGAAGATATCTTGAAAGTAAAGTAAGTAATTTGCCTGCAATTTTGAAGAGGTGACAGACAGACCTACATGTATGTGTTATTTTAATAATCATCTTGGCAAATTGAGCTAAATAAAATAAATTGCCAATTGAATATCCTTCCATGTTACTGGATCCCTTTAACTCTTTGCCCATCATGCACATAATCCCCCCCCCCCTTTGCTTCATTAATTCAACCTGGCTTTATACTCGGAGTAGACTTGTCAATTTTTCATTTAAATTCCCAATTTAATAGGAAATGGACCGGGGTACATGTAGGATGTCAACATTTCAGAACTTTTTTTGTACCATGCCTCCTTGGGTTTGGGTTTAAACACAGTACTAGGAAATTAACAATAGACATGGGGGCAGGCTAATATAATTGATGTTTGTCAGAAAAACAGTGTGGTTTGGGTATAGAAAAACAGTGTGGTTTGGGTATGATTACCTTGTTTTTAATAATCAGAAATCTTGTTACAATGTTGTGTATGTCAGACCTCTTTTATAAAATGAGTTTCCACAGCGTACTTTTCACACTTGCATAAATATATAAATAATTTTGTGTAAACATTCATTTTGATCTTCGTGAGTTTTTATATTTTACTTCATTATCTCTCTAATTTTTGTCTTGTTTTTATTTTGCAGAGGGCAGAAGTGTTTCCAGGTATGTGTTATAATAGTTTTTTTTTGCTTAAATAAGTTTCTTTTGTCACAGTTTTTAGTATGATGTACATGTATACAATTGTTTAAATTCCTTTTCTCTTCAATGAAGAATTTTAAGATCAGTACTGTTTGTATTGTGTCCCATATTCACTCCACACAACAACTGTCCATATTTCAAATAATATCAATGATAAACTTCTCTGTGCTAATGCAAAAGCTAAAAATGTACAATATTTTGATTGCTGAAGTGAGCTTTACAAATTGATTCACACAAACAACAATACATGTAGAAATTTTAAGAAGAGGAAAACAATATTTTGTTTGATTACCAAATATTTAGAGGAAGATCCAAGAAGGTACCAAGAAGAAGAAGAACAGCAACAACTACAACAACAACAACAACAACAACAACAACAACAAGAGGAAGAATATTATCAAGAGGACGAATACTGGGACGAAGAAGAACTATCATTGGAGGAAAGAATGAAAGCATTCTATTGTAATGTACGTAAAGACTCAAACTTTTTTGCTCTCTGCCATTTTCCATATCCAGACTTGTGTACTAGAGCTTTCGTTTTTGATATAATATGTATTCTGTTTGATACAACCATCGATAACATTTCAGTATAGAAGGCCTATGATTTGATATATCTTTAAACAAGAATTTATGGAAGGACATAATCAGTTTTGCTGTAACATATTGAAGTTTTTAGACACTGTTCACTTGAACACTGTAACAATCTGAGTGCCCAGTAATGAACAGGTACAATGTGCCTTATTGCATATGTCATCAATTTTCACCCAAAAAAAACTTCTTTTTTTCTTCAAATTTTAGGTTTGGATGTATTTAAATTACATGTTTGCATAATATGTTACATACATTGTAAGTACATGTTGGTAAAGATTTAGATACTTATCTTTGTCATTATCAGGGATATGGATTATGAAAGACAACTAAGTACATTTGTTGTTATTTTCATGTGATAAATTTGTTTGTTTGTTTTTGTTTTTGTTTTTTCTTGCACTGCGGAATGGTCACAGAAAATGTTGGAAGGGGGGAGGGGGCTTCAAAAGCCCCCTCCCACATGGGTTTAGGGTTAAGCAATAATTTATTTTTTTATATATATATTTTTTTTTTTATTAATTTGGAATATGATATTGTTTTGATTTTTCTAATCTAGTTATGTGAAGTACAGACAACCAGCCAGGAAAATCTGGACATGCATAATGATGGCATGAGACACAATGCTGTGAGTATTATATAGATCCCTTTTATAGCAGTTTGTTGTTTTTGTTAATTCCTCTGTTAAAAGTTCTAAATAAATAGGAGAATAGTTGAGTTTTTATGATGCTTATTTTTCCAAGGCTCCAAAGCGTTGCTATTTCCTGGCCTCATATGGGCTAATCTGGGGCCCGTTTCTCAAAACCGTCATTACTTAGTAGTCTAAGTTCGTGGACATCCCATTAAAACACGTGTCCCTATGGGTTGTCTAAGAACTTAAACTTATGACGGTTTTGAGAAACCGGCCCCTGATATAATGCCCCACCTAAATTAGGTATTCTTCATACCAGTAGTACCCATTAACCTCACCTAGGTTGAGAGTGGCTTATCTTGATAAATTCCTTTCCCAAGAGCATTAGTGGCCAGAATCGGAACTGAGGACCTTGTGATCGACTGTCTATGACTTGTCCACTAGATTGCAACATAGTATAACAATAAATAAGAGATTAATTTTGCATGTTTTGAAATATTTAAATGAACATGTTGGCAATGTCTGAAAAAGTTGAGAAGTTATTAATTTATTAATTTTTTTTTTATGAGTTCTAATCATTTATTTTCTGCTGTAATATTCCTGTAGTGACATACAATGTAGAATGCATTCTCGTTTTGGCTCCTTTTTTTCTCGCCTGAACGAAGTTTCGCAGAGACCTAGTGATCCCTTTTCGTTACGTTTTTGAGTTTTTTGTGTGTAACTTGCTCTCATTTCTTTATTTCTGCATCGTTTGTGTTCGAACTTAGTACAAATGATACTTAGGTAATACCAAATATGTGTTGATAAGGATGAGGGGGTCAAAGTTCATCTAGGGGTCAAAAGGTCAAATGATATGAGGCTGTTACAAAAATGTTTAAGTTTTTGTTTAACTTGCGCTCATTTCTTTATTTCTCCATCAATTGTGTTCACACTTGGTACAAATGATTCTTGGGTAGTACCACATGTGTGTTGATGAGGATGCTGAGATCAAAGGTCATACAGGGGTCAAAAGGTCAACTTAAAGGTCAACTTTTCTTAAAGTTTTTGTTTTCTTTATTTCTCTATGGCCGTGTGTTATAAGTTCGCCGCCTTTTGCGTTACATGCCAATTTGACTACAAACGGAACCTTTTTCACTTCAAAGACCTGTATCTCGAAAAGTATACACCCTACTATATCAAAACTATACATTTCCTGAAAGGAAATTTATCAAGGAATCTAAATCTGAATTGAAAAATTATACCAGGTGCAAGATAAAAAAGTTATTCTGAAAAATTTCAGGAAATATAGATTTTTTATGAATTTTCATTTTTTATCATCAAGTCAACTATTATCAGCCAAATAGTAATGACATTATTATATTATGATAGAGAATATTCATACCTTTCAAATGAGGTATAATTCATTATGGTTTACAATTTTAGAATGAAAAATATAAAGATCCAAAATTTTGCCCCCAAAATATAGATTTTTTCAAATTCATGAGGGGGTTGAGTCCTGCCAAGTACTGTTGCACCATCAAACACATTGTTTAAGTGATATGATGGTATAAAGCTGTTTATAAGCTTCAATTTGTTGCAAAATTTACAAAAATAAGCTAAAATTTGGCAGAGATATTGCAGTTTACCCAACGGTACTGCAATATCTCTCATTCCTAATGACTTTGTACAGGAGGCATTGCTTTTTTAAGTCAAATAATGATTGTTGGGTCTTCCTTGGTGCTATTGTGACATCACACCTATTGTTCAGTGATTTTATGGTATAAAGCAGTTTATAAGCTTTAGTTTGGTACCAAATTCACCGTCATAAGCCAAAATTTGGCAGAGAAATTCAAGTTTTCCCCAAATCAACCACAAAATGTGAAATTTCCCATTGACTTTGTACAGACGGCGCCGCTTCCGGCGGCGCCGCTTCCGGCACCACCCCTACTGTCCTAAACTTAAACCATTGTAACTCCACCAGAATGTGACCTAGAACAATGAAACTTCACAGGGAGCTAGCACAGTAACATAGCTTCAAAATGAGATCAAATATGTTACATGAACTTTCTTACTTTGGAAAATATCAACAAATTAATGCTGAAAAATAGCAAAAAGCGTAACAGCACCACCCTATTTGGGTGGCGAGTTCATAACACATGACCCTATCAATTTTGTTCACACTTGGTACAAATAACTCTTGGGTAGTACCACATGTGTGTTGATGAGGATGCTGAGATCAAAGGTCATATATGGGTCAAAAGGTCAACTTAATGGTCAACTTTTCTTAAATTTTTTGTTTTCTTTATTTCTCTATCAATTGTGTTCACACTTGGTACAAATGAATCTTGGGTAATACCACATGTCTGATGATGAGGATGATGAGATCAAAGTTCATATAAGGGTCAAAAGTCGAACTTAAAGGTTGACTTTTCTTAAACATGTCCAGATTTCTTTATTTTTGCATAAATTTTGTTTAAACTACGAATAAATGTTAATTAGGTATTGTCACATATATGATACCTACAAAGGTAACATCAAAGGCCATCTTGGGGTCAAAGGTCATATTGCATGTTTTATTAACAGCGAAATCAGACAAGACTCGTGGTTCGCGAATCACCTTGTTGGGAAATATTACCAAACTTTTCAAAATTGGAATGATTAGAATTTAGAATATTTTTACATAGTGCCAATTGAGAAATGATCAAATATTTGTGTATTGTATCCTTTTTGTTGATGGTCTTTCGGGTAACGAAATTTAAATGGTAAAGTAGTACTTATTTTCACCACACTTTTGCTGAGCAATTACCCAGGATTAGCTATCTTTGAGTTCATTCTCTTTCGATATTATTAGGGATATACATCTATAGCAAGAATCTCGGCATTCCATCTTATTCCGTCGCATTCATTTTAACGAAGCTAGTGAGTTGCCCAACAGGGTGGTGTCTCCAAGTCGTTCGTAAAGTTACGAATGACTTTGCGAACAACATCTTCTTGGGTGCTTTAATAATCAAATTCTCAATTTAGCACAAGAAATGATCGCCAGTCGTTCGTTAATTTTGATTGTAACTTACACATGACTTTGGGGAACACCATCCAGGCGTAATAAGGCTATAAACACACTCATGGAGGAGGTGTAACTTTCAGAAAACTATCTCTCATATCCGTTTGGAAATGAGAGATAGATTTGTTTGAAGGGAATATTTTTTGTTGTCAAAGCATTTCTTGTTTTTAATAGGCATTGTAGCGATTTGATTGATGATGGAAT
This sequence comes from Paracentrotus lividus, assembly GCA_940671915.1. Classification (NCBI taxonomy): domain Eukaryota; kingdom Metazoa; phylum Echinodermata; class Echinoidea; order Camarodonta; family Echinidae; genus Paracentrotus; species Paracentrotus lividus. Next base: position 3,031,577 of record CALNVZ010000641.1, on the reverse strand, counting down.
AAACCACGGTGACAAAATGATTCAGAAAACTATCTCTCGTATCTGTATAGAAATGAGAGATAGATTTGTTTGAAGAGGTTTTTTTTGGGGGGGAGCATTTCAGGTTTTGTGTAGTAGCATTTTGAATGATGGTAGAATAAACCTCAACAAAATATAAATAAACAAAATTATCTCTCATATCTGTATAGAAATGAGAGATAGATTTGCTTTGTGATATAGTGACCTCCCAGACAAACATTTCAAGACTACTCTTGAATTTTTTTTCTGCATAATATATTATAACAAAATTGTTGGTTTACTACAAATTATCAGAGTTGTCAGAGTCAAAGTTGATACGTACATAGCTCAATGAAGTGTCTTCTGAAAATACAGTATTGATTTGATTAAATGTGATTTGGTTAATTCATTTCAGCACTTTCGAACACTGGATTGGGCATCTATGTTGATGTACTTTAATAGTTTTAATGGCAATATTTGATATTGCGGTTATTACTTTTATGAATACATGATTGGATTCAAGCATTGAGGGAAACATTGCAATACAGTGTGAATCAACTGATTTGTGGTGTTTTGAAATGGCTGGATTCAATTCTTGCATTTTGCAATACGTGCGCCACCAATGACCAACGGTAAGAGGCCAAATTTCCCACTCGCACATCAACAACTGTTCTAAAGATTGAGGCTTACAGACTAAGAGTCAACAAATTTCAGGATATTTTTAGCTTAGCGTGTTGTCACAAGCACTATTAACCAGAAGAGACATCAGTTTGTATCTAGTAGTGAGATCCCACAGAATAGATTAAGTGATAGAAGTCAAATGGATTTGGATATTCAAGTAGCAGTGCCATTGCGTCAGTTTGTCGGTAAGTTGTCGAACCAGCTCCCAGAACTCGAGCAAGAGATTAACCGGGCAAACAGAACTTAACGAAGGGGCACGTATTGCGAAATGCGAGAATTACAGCCAACTAAGTAGGAATCCACCACAGACTTCATTGTAAAGCAGATCCGAGTCAGTGACTGATATCGTGGCAAAGAATACCATTGCTGCTATGTCAGTTAAAGAGCTGGCAGAGAACATGTTATACCTTGAAGTAATTGTCAATAGATGTTCCATGTGCTTATTCTCTCTCTCCTCTCTCTCTTCCCCATTACAGAACGTAGAGCGTCAAAAGAAAGGTGGTAAGTAGCTATCAGAAGTCCTGTATGGTCAAGCGTAATGCTGTCCTCTAAGAAGCATTCAATGTTGTACAGTCTTCTCCTGTTTTAGCAAGCACGGATAATACATGTACAATAAGAAAGGGCATTTCTCCTAGTCCAGAGTTAACCTTAATCAGACTGGGGGGGGGGGGGCCATCATGGCCCCCCCTCGACATTTTACGCGACCACTCCGCCGCACGAAATTTTCTGATCGCGCCGCTTGCTGACTTTTTACTTTCAAGTCTCGCGCATCTTTTGAAACCATTTTCGCAATAATCGGTCATACCGTTACGATGCTGCACGATTTTAAAAAATATCCGTCAGACCGAAAATGGCTCAAAAACGTGATTTTGTGTACAAAGTCAATGCAAATTGAGTTTTCTCACCCAATTCATAAAGATATGATTATTTTCACTTTCATTGGCTGAAATCAATTTATTTTAGCATATTTATGCTTAAAAATGGTTCTTAAATGATTTTTGCGTAAAAAGAAAGGAAAAACATAAGGTCGAAAAAACAAAGAAATACATAAGAAAATCATAAAACAATAAAATACACAAGAAATTAATTTTAAAACGAGAATTTTTTTTCTAGTACAATTGTTAGGAATGCTATAAGGAATAATAATACACAAAATTAGCATTCTAGGAGCTTTATTTTTTCAATTAGAGCAAAAAGTATGATTTCATGCATAAATTAGCATAATTAATTCATATAAAAAAAAATTCATATTATTTTGGAAAAATTAACAGCGCAGTCTTGTAGATTACATAGCTCACTATTATCGCGCAAATTTTCGGCGCAGTCGCCCGATTGGCGGCCGAGATCTTAGGGGGGGGCATCATGGCCCCCCCCCCCCCCCCAGTCTTGACAGCTACCAAAACACCCCAGTCTGATTAGGGTTAACACAGGTTCACATGATAATTTTTTTGTGTGAGGACTTAATTCCATGCACCTTGCTAGAATGGAAGTAGACTGTGACCAAATGTAGAACTAAAAAGGAAACGTAAGCAGCGACTGAAACCCTTGAAGACAAGCGTATCAGAGTAATATGCGCTGCTTGGCATTAATTGTTAAACAGTCTACTCTTGTTTTATCAAGTGCAAATCAGGCAAATTTAGAAAGAGGTAGTTGGTTAATATGTAGTTTTGATTTCGTACAGATTATCTCAAGCAGCTTGAGTTAACGGGAGTAGATTGTCCAACAAACTTAGAGTGCAAAGCACCATAAGCTCCATTAGCTTCCAGGAATCCTGTGACCAAGCGTACCGCTCGCTTGCAACATGCTCTTATTAGCCGTAATTGTTGCACATCTAAACTTGGTGGTAACCATCTCTTAGAGGTACCGGTAAGCAGTTTGGTGTTCTTGAAAACACTATTCTTGTCTCCTTGAGGACATCTTATATTGAGGAAAAAGTTCCTTTTATACAGTCTTTGTTGCAAAATACTGTCTAAGGGAACAAGTATAGATTCTGTCCGCTCTACATATACCTTTGTCACAATAGGTTCAAAGATATTTTTTATTGCGCTGCAAGTTGTCGTGACTATATATCACAGAGCCTTCTGCTACTTTTAAGACCAAATTATTATTTATAATAAAAGGTGCTCGCGAAATAGGCAGAGCTTTACAATAAGTCTCAGGAAACATGATGTTTGATCTCGATGATAATCTCGTCGGCAGCCATTTCCGGGGGATACAGTAAGAGTCCTTAGCTAGAGGCTACCATGTCTTGGTGATCTATAATATTCTGAAATGCACAGGTGGTGATATTCTTGGAGCAGGAAGGTTCCATGGATGTTTTTCACGAGGTTGCTAAACCATAAAGGATGAAGCCTTTCTGAGAGACTCACAGACCGGAACAACACAATATTGTGTTTTCTCCACATTAATGACGTACATGTACTGGCTTATATGTAAATATTTGTAGAGGATTATGTTAATATATAATTATATCGATATATGTTGATATATTGTCAATATGTGTTGATACTTGTTAATTTATTTTGATACGTTGATATATGTTAATATATGAATATTGCAGAGGATATCATCAAAGGTTCGAGGAATAAAGGTGGCAGGTCAAAGAAGAAGAAGATCACAGTGACCGGTGAAGACATCATTGAGATTCAACCAATCATAGACAAATGTAAAGAACCACTCGTTGGTAAGTGATACATGAGAATCACGCATTTTGGGTCCTTCTCACTTTCTCAAGCAAAACGCCCAATTCCTCACGCAAAATGAAAAAAAGTAGCATCATTATAGATATTTTTTTACCATTTTGGAGCCTCAAAACCCTAAATATCGGCAGTTTTGTTGCGCATCAATCCCTGCAAGTGCGATGTTTTCATGTAGGCGATCGTTATATGAAAGATAGCTTACTATGTGCAACATATGTAGCGTGCGCACGCGCTACAAATTACTACTGCGTGCTTGCACATGTGGTAACATGCGCCGCATGCTCACTGTTTTCAAACACGATGCGAATGATCTCATGCAAATTTTTTTTTGAACTTGGCATCTCTGAAAAATTGTATATCCATGCTCTACATCAATGTTTTCTTCAATCAAACTTTATTCTAATGAAATTTTCCCTCACACTCCGTTGTTTACAGGTTTGGAGATGGTCATAGAATATCTGAAACAAGAATGGCAAACTGAATCCAATTTCTACTGCACCCTATGTGAATCCAGATTTCAGCAGAATAACTTCATGGCCCATATGACTGGTTACCGTCATCGTTATGGATACATCGTAAGTATTTCAAGACATTTATCTGAATTTGCCACTCTGCACTCGTGGTAAAGTAATGCCACGATCACAATTGGTGATGCATGTATTTAAAAGTGAAGCTCCTGTAACTTTGTTAGCAATTCCTGTGACTCCTTGTATTTCAACATGGCTGTCCAAGGTAAAGGGGAAAAAATCTCATGGGGGGGGGGGGGTCTTTTCAACCATCAATCTTTTGTATATGTTTTCAATGGTAATAATGTGGTTGAGGGGAGTGTTTTTTGTGTTTTTCTTAGCCTTACGGGGGCGAAATCGTGCTGAGCCCCCATGCATTTTTTCCCCTTTCCAAGTGTTCAGTAGACGTGCTCGTGCATGCCTTGAAAATAAAGTGCACCACTGTGTGGTTGATAAAGGATTATTATTATTACATGTATACATATTCAAACCTCGTATAAAGGCTGATTTACATGATTTCTGATTTTCGTTTCTTTTGAATTAGAAAATCAAACGGCCTGAATGCAAGGACATGTGCCGCGTGGAACCGAAAGACAAAGAAGTCGTGAAGGAAGTAGACGGGAAGAAGGTGAAGGAGATTGTCCCGAAGCGTAACCGTACGGGAGTCTTAGCCAGCCTGACCAAGGTGTGCTGGGAGATACAGAAGAAAGACGGTAAACAGAAGATGATGAAGGGACGAGACCCAGATCCACCAGAGATGCCTCTAAATAGACTCAAGAAGACAATGAGGGCAGGTGAGTGAAATTACTGTACAAGTGGTTAGTTTCATGGTGGTGTTAATTTGCACAGATTTTGTGAGTCCATCTTCGTGAAAATTTCCACTGCAACAAAAGGCTATTCATAGTAATGAAAATATCACAGAAATTGCGAAATTGTCCACTCATGAATACATTATTCCAAATTAGACCAAAAATCACAAAAATTCATAGGGGGTTTTTGAAAACCATGGATTATTTATATGTTGTGTAATAAGTACACTTAATTAATCAAGTGCATTGTAAAAGGTCCATTTTGAATATGTGCTTTTGTCACAGGGCCCAAAATTCTATATATCGGGACAACTACCCACTGGACAATTTACCCCCCGAATATGAATAGTCTGAATGAAATACTGTAATTCTTTCAATTGGCAGAGTGAAGAAAAATATAGAATCACTATTTTCACATTCAATTGGCCTCTTTTTGGGGGGCATTGGCATTTGCATCTTTATCAACAAAGTATTATAAGAATATGAATTATGCAAAATTGAGTATCAAAAAGTGATTTTTTGAAAAAAAGGGATTTCTGTTTTGTTTTACAGATTCTCAGGTGACACTCAAATCCTTGGATCCCGAAGAATTCAGCAAACCAGTAACGTTTCCTGCTCCTGTCCCGATCGGTGGAGTAAAGCGCCCTGCACCAAAGAACAAACCTAAAGAGAGGATCGAAGTCAAACCAACAATCATAGGGTAAGTGGTTTCTATCCACTTCAAGCAGATGGTCTAGTTTTTGATTTTCTAGTTCCACGTGGGCTAATTAAACCCCATATCAGGACAACTACCCCCACCCCAACCATAAATGGGGTTAGGTGTAGAGTTGGGCAGTAGATTTTTGATAGAGGTAGTTGTCTGGGGGGTAGTTTTCCTAGAACCTTGAAACCCTATGGCCTGTATTATGTAGTCGAGTCGAGTCGAGTTCCAGAACTATGGTACAAAGTTCTCACTTTTGTTTTAGAGATTCAGTAACAATAGACTCATGCTTCATTGACTCTATGTAGAGAATGCGTGCTTAAGTTTGTACCATACTCTTTGTTCTGGTACAAACTTTGCACTCATATATTATTTTGGTCTTATGCAGTTTGGTCCAGATATCATTTGGACTAATACTCACTGGTACTAGTTGTCATTTAGTCTCATGTACAGATGGTCTAATTGCCCCATTGCCTACTTGTCTTTTCCCATTTCTTCAAATGAAATTTGGTCATTACTGATTTACTTTTAGATTGATATACTTTACCCTATTAACCAGAATGTGGTGTTTTATAAGCTCCCTAGAGCTTTTGCCGGTCTCGACCACTGCACGAGTGACCACAGTGAAATTTAGAACACGTATTCTTTATAAGATTATTTGAAAGTAATTTTGTTTGTTATTTTAATTAATCTCAAATAAATATTTGATTTGATTCGATTAATTTACCAACAATCACATTTCATGACAATCATAGAACATGTATTATATAGAATTAAAACATTGAAGGTAGTAAAAGGGACCAAAAAATAGCATGTGTACTCGTGGAGCCAGGCCTCTCTAATGTGAATTAATAATGTAAAGTTATGCTAATTTTTTTTTGTTTGAAACTTTACTTGGAATTTTAGGTATCAACCTCCTGATGTGCCACCCCCTGGTATGGCGGAGGTACCCAGTGACTTGCCACCTGATGCACCTCCTCCTACTGCTATGATGATGAAACCTGGGGCAAGGCCTGGTATGATAGCTAGACCCCTCCCTCCTCCACCTAAACCCCCTCCTAGAAGACCAGACCAACCACCTCAGATCGGTGAGTAGAACTGTTGCTTTTCGTAGCCTGGTATGATATTGATTGCAGGGCACAGATTTTATGTCATAAAATGGTACGATGTATAACTGATTATGATCCTTCTTTCGCCAGGTTTACCACAAGAGTCATTGAAGATGAGAGGAGGAGATAGAGAGAAAAATGGATAATAGAATGTTATATAATACACCCAACCAGTCATAGTATCTATATCAATTGACTGCTGTGAGAGGCATTGTTGAGTTTTTAGACAATAGATCGCAGCAAAATTTTACTATAGCTAGGGGCAAAATTACTATAAATGTCCTATGCCCTAGGGTAATGTCAGTATGAATTGCTTATTGGGCATCTAGTTAAGAACATGGCTTTCAACCAATCAGAAGATGGGATTGATACAGATTCTTTAATGGTATATTAAATATCATATCCTATCTCCTCTCACCAAGTCTACCTTCTACATTATACGTCACTGAAGATTATAGAGCTTGAGGAGGAGATAGAGAGAAAAAGAGAATAGAATGTTATATTACACACCTTGTCAGTCAGTCAAATATTATATATGATCCTATCCTCTTTCATCAGGTATACCACCTAAGTCACTGAAGATTAGAGAGATTGAGGAGGAGATGTGAGAGAAAGAGAATAGAATGTTATATTACACACCTGTCAGTCAGTCAATATTATATATGATCCTATCCTCTTTCATCAGGTATACCACCTAAGTCACTGAAGATTAGAGAGATTGAGGAGGAGATGTAGAGAGAAAGAGAATAGAATGTTATATTACACACCCTGTCAGTCAGTCAAATATTATATATGATCCTATCCTCTTTCATCAGGTATACCACCTAAGTCACTGAAGATTATAGAGCTTGAGGAGGAGATGGAGAGAGAAAAAGACAATATTATATAGTGTACAATCTATTGCGCAATATATACTGGATTATAAGTACGACAAAATCTTAATGATCCCAAGTGCAGATTTGTTTCTCCGAGGCCGCGGGCCGAGGTGAAATAGATCTGTATGAGGGATAATTTAGTATTTGGAGTTGTTATAGTCCAGTAATGTTGCAAGATGGAGCGTTCACTATTTATTATAGTAAATAGATCTTTGACCTTGCCTAATCTGGTTTTATGTTTGCCAATGCTTTGGTGCTAATTAAGCTATTGTGACGTATATTGCTGCTCGGCGTATCCATTGTTATTAACTCTCGGGCGCACCATTTTACTGTTATTACGCGCTAGCGCAACAAGGTAATCGATAGAATCGATACTCTTCCCATTCATTTAATATGGGCTTTACCCTCCAAAAACCGAAAGTTATATTGTACATATGTACAATATAACAAATTGAAGGTAGGTCACGTGGTACTGCTCTAGCCAATCGCAACGCGTATTTTTCAACCACTATTTACTATAATGTAATATTTAACACAGTATCAGTCAATACAATATTTATAACCCTTTCTTTTTCAACCAGGTTTGCCACCAAAATCACTGAAGATGAGAGAGCTGGAGGAGGAGATGGAGAAAGAAATGGCGTTTGGAAGGAAATTAAAAGAGGAACGTGAACATAGTAGATACCTCACAGAAGCCCTCCAACGTGAGAAGGATCACATCATGCAGGACACACGGAGACTGGACATGGAGGGACTTAGGCAGAGGGATCGTTCTCTGCTCCGTGAAAGAGACCCCTTCCTTGCATCGTACATTGAGAAAGGCGGTCCTCCAACTCCGCCTTTAGTGGAGCCAGTCATTGAGAGAGCTCGCATGATTGACAGGCCTCTGATGTCTCAAGATCTGAAGGACCTTTATGAGAGGAAACCTACCACCTCTAGGTACGATCTAACATGTTTTGATGGACATCTTATATAGTCTACTCCCATTATAACCACTCTAGCAGCGAAGGCAGTTGAGACTTTTATTTTTTTCTTCTTTCAACAAAAGATTTTATTCAATCATTCCAGAGCAAAACATTTACATATACAGGGTGTATCAATAAAAACGGGACAGTTTTGAAAAGTCTGTCAAAATTTCGTTTCAAATTATGATGTCTATATATTGATGTTAATAGATGCTTTGAGGTCTTATTTTTCAAATGCCATTTAAAATAGTAAGTTTCGTTCATGCTTGAGCGCACACAGAACGTTTTTGTCGCGGGCTCCAAAAAAGGCTTGCGCACAAAATGGAAGAAAATGATAAATATGATCATCAGACTTTTTGCTAATCAGCAGACTTACTCTTAACCCTTTCATTATCTTTGCAATTATTTTCGAAATAATGCTATCAAAATTCATTTACAAAGCTACTTATTTAATTGATTTTATTTTGTTTTTCACATGTTAACATGTTATCTTTTGGCATTGAATATTCCTTCAGACTAAAAAAAAAAAAAAAAAAAAATGTTGTCAACCCAAGAAAGGGAATTTGGTTGGTTGGTTTATTATTTGATTGAATGATTGCTTTGTTTGATCGTTTGTTTGATTGATGGATTGAATTATTAATTGATCGATTGATTGAATGAAAGATTGATAGATTTACCATTTTGAATGATTGATCGTTTGATTAATTGTTTTCTTTGAATGATTGATTGATTACTCTTTGATTGATTATTCAAATGATTCATTGTTTCTTGAATGATTGATCGATTACTTTTTGATTGATCGTTCAAATGATTGATTAAATCGTAGGAAGAATCATAGGAAATCGACTCAAAAGACTTACTTAATCATTGATCAGTGAAACTTAACAATCAATCCGAATGGGAGTACCTGATTCAGAATAATAATTCAGAATAAATAATATCCTAGCGAAGTCTTCTTTTTTTCCCGCTCAAGCATGAACGAAACAAATAAACAAAGCAATCAATCAATCAATCAATCAATCAATCAATTAAACAATCACTTAAACAACCAA
>CALNVZ010000641.1:2998534-3022161 GCA_940671915.1 Paracentrotus lividus | reverse complement strand
AAAAAAAAAAAAAAAAAACAGTTTAAAGGAACATTTATTGTAAAAAGATAACATATTAAAATGAAAACAAAAACAAAACAATTAAAGTAAGTAAATAGCTTTGTAAATGAATTTCAAATCATCATTCGCAAAAAGTGGCAAAGATAAAGAACAAAAATTAGAAGAAGACTGCTGATTAGCAAAAAGTCTGATGATCGTATTTCTCAATTTTTCCATTTTGTGCGCAAGCCGTTTTTTGAGACCCCGACAAAAATGTTCTGTGTGTGCTCAAGCATGAACGAAACTTTTTTTTTAAAATTGCATTTGAAAGATAAGACTTCAGAGCATGTATTAACATAAAAATATAGTCATCATAATTTGAAACAAAATTTTGACAGACTTTTCAAAACTGTCCCGTTTTTATTGATACGTACTGTATAACATATGGTGATAATATCTGAAGGAAATACAAACAAAAACAAAGCAATAACATTATAGCTGCGTCATTTGTACAAGTTTTCATCTGTCTAGCGAAATTACAAATTTATCATGTTTAGTTTAAAGTACCAGTGCAACTTCGTAATAAGTATCAGCATGTTAAAGAAGTTGGGACTGTGGCAAGACTGGAGTGTGAAGACTAAACACGTTCCTGTGCGTTTTTCCACTCATCGGGAAAAAATGTTGGTTTTTTTTTTCTTCTTTTTATTTTTGTCATAGTGAAATCAAATTTATTGAAAACCTATTCTTGGATAAATATAGCTACATAGAAATAAAGGAGGACTTCAATTTAGAGTCCGTATCTATTGCAAAAAGTAGAAAAACCGTGGGGGAAAAACAAGTGGATCTAGATGCAAAACCTGCCACCTGTAGTCCCACTTTCACTATGAAATTGAGATCGTGCCTATAACAAGAATGGATCCAACAAGAATCTGTTATAAAGAGGCAGTTCCCCCACTTCTAATTTGAAATGTATGGACATATATCTACGTGCCTCTGTTCATTACAAGATTTTATTGAAATAAAGCATTTACTGTATAAGCTATTTATTGTGTTTACATAGCATTTCACGATTTTGGACTATTCATGTAAATTTTTAAGTGGAAAATTTCATGATTTTTGTGATGTATTTATTACTACATGTACCTGTATATTGAAAGGGATATTTTTGAGAAGATGGACTTGTAAAAATAAATCCCTGTGAAATGTATGACTTATACATTAGCTTGATCTGGAGCACCTCAGTAGAGGACTGTATTCATCCCTGGTACATGTAGCTTCTTGTCAATATAGATGAAATCGGTCTGGAACCTAGAGATGCATTCCATAGTCATTCTGTACACAGATAGCAAATGTATTTCTTCTTCTACAGTATGCCATAATTTACTATGATGCCATGAAAAAAAAACTTCTTATAATTTGACAAAAGAAAATAAAAGAAAGAAATGTCCTCAAGAGGATGTTATTGTAATATTAATGTTGTGATATGTCTGTAAAGCGCTTGGAGATGCAGTCTAACTACCAGGGTTCCCAGCCCATCAGGGAAATTAGGGAAAAATATTTTCCTTTTTTTCCAGTCAGGGAAAAGTGAAGGAATTTGATAATAATGCTTCGAAATCAGGAAAAAAATCAGGGAATTATGATTGGCCTAAATATCGAAAGTTCAGTCCGACTAGTGTTTTATACTGCAAATAGTTCTCTGCGACAACAAAGAAAACATGCGAAACTGGAAATGGGTTTAAATAATGATCAGGGAATTTTTAGATTTAATCAGGGAATTTTTAGATTTAATCAGGGAATTTTGTTTTCTTGAAATGCTGGGAACCCTGAATATGTAGTAGGCTCTATGCAAATCCAGCATATTATTAACTAGTGCTATGGACTGATTTAACCTCATGCTTGTATTTTATTAACCACCAGATCTAAGAGTGACCAAGAACTAAAGAGGGAATATGAAGCAAGGTTTGGCAAAAAGGTAAGTCAATAGGTTTATGTCTACTTGGTGTAAAAGCACTTGGTCCAGTTCTCTCATTGCCTAGTACGGGCATGGGCTAAATGCATTTGATCTACAAACGGCTTGTTCCAATTTCCCTTTGGTCGAATATGTACTAAGTCTAATTTTGACTTGGTCTAATGACTATGTGGTATAATTCTTCTCATAGCCAAATTGTCTAATACCCCATTGAATATTTGGTCTATTACTAGTTTGTTACAGGTATTGACTAAGTGGTGTTACATGTAGATCAAGTGGACATTAGAAGAAATTGAGATGCAAAAAAAATTGTAAATAGGCGAAGTGGCAATTGAACCAAAAGTTAATTAGACGAACTGACTGTAGATAAAATAGAATTAGACCATGTGGGATGAGATGAAATGGGCAGTAGTCAATTTATCAGAGAATACTAGTCTCTGAATGAGCTCTGATAACAATGGAGGGGAAAAAGTTCTGATAGAATCGTACAAAACTTACACTAAATAGTTGTTTAAACATAAACAATTTGTTGAAATACACAGGTCATCTTATGGTTTTCCAGGTAATGGTCTGGTTTTTCGCCAATACTTGAGAACCACTTTAGATGTGACATTTACACTTAATATGATAGTGTGTATCCCCAAGAAGATGATCTGACTAAGTCCTTTATTAATTTAGGTCAAAAGGTCACAGAAATTAATGTCTAAAATCACAGGTTTCAAGGGCTGAAGAGAAGCAGTCACATTTTGTCTTTCTTTCTTTTCTTTATAATCACCATAATCTTAATTGCTTGAATTTGTTACCTTTAATATATTCAGTAAGTATATTGATATGATATAAATAAAAGTTTTTATTTTGTTCATCTCAAAGAAATCTTCTTCATCATCTAGAGTACTGGAAGAAGTCGTGGGAGCTCTTGTAAGTCTACCTTCTTTCTTATTCATCTATTCCATTGTTGCTCCTTTGTCTGCTTTGTTAATGCTATAGTCACACAGACACTTAGTTACGTCCGGGGTTTCGTCCAAAAATTCCTTTTTTTTCCCTGCGTATCCCCACGGATGCCTTTTCGTCATAGTCAGCAGTGGAAATAGTGATAATATTGTTATCCAATATAACAAAGAAATACATCGGAAATAATAGAATAGAAGATGAAGTAAGGAGTGAGCAACGAAAATGTAACTAAACGTAAGTGTCTGTGTGACTGTAGGGTAAGGTCAAAGTTAGGTGCATTCATATTATTTAGCAGTAAAGAAATGTAAGAATTATATTTCAGATGGTGACTTTTAAACTGTGAAATAAAAAGGCACATTAGTATAAATCTGAAAGATTTAGAAAATTGCTATATGAGATATAAAGTAGAAAGAGATACTGCAGATATTTGCTCATACTAGGGACTTTCTGTTACAATTTTATGGTTAAGAAATAAACTTATGAAATGTCTTTATTTAATGTGCATTTTTAGATACACAGAGGCTTTTATAGCAACCAAGATCTGTACTTGTTCTAATGTACCAGCATTAACATATGAATGAATGTAAAATATATCATCTATAATGCGTGTTTTCTTTCACATCTCTGAGTAACCATGAATGTGTTTGTTTGTGTATAAAGTCTAAATCTCTGACCCAGTCTGATGAGGATGCGTCTATGGCTCTGAAAGTCACCAGTGCTCTCACTGATGCTCTGCTAAGCATGAAGAAGAAAGAAGAAGAGGTGAGAACCAAAAGCCATTATTCGATGGGGGGGTGATATTCATACTCCAGAACCCCCCCCCCTCCTGTGCTGTCACCATTAATACCTCATCTAACTAGGGGAGTGTATATTTTTGACCTCCTGCACACTGTCCCCCTCCGCATAGCTATCATAAGCATTAAGAAGGAAAAAAAGAGAAGATACCTAACCTCTATCTCACTGGGGGAAGCATTTTAGTTAAGACTCGCAAACCCCCCCCCCCCCCCCGGACTGCTCGAAGCTCTCTGTTCCCTTACTGATGCTCTTGTAAAAATGAAGAAAAACAACGAACCCTCATCTCAATGGTGAAAGGGTGTTATTTTGACAATGTGCACCCCCACCAAATTAAGCTTTTTTCGGCCTTGTTTGCAACACATGAGTAATATATGGTGCAATTGCCAGAGATTGGAAATTGTTTTGGTGATACAATGGTTGAAATGGAGATGGAAATTCAAAGGTTTCTGTTCTGGAAAGTTATGGAAAGTCGTTGAATTTTGAAAATATAATGAAAAAGACCCCTGATCAGAATCTTTAGAAATAAGCAAAAGTTTGATACTAAAATATATTCTTTTTTTATTGGATACAGTAGTGTGTATACAAGACAAGTTGATAAAATGAATGCCATTCTGTCTTTGCTATGCAGTCTCGAACAGCGGTAGACTTTCCCAACCTGGAAAGCGAGGGACCACCACCCCCACCTCCTGGAGACGTCGAGCTGCCACCCCTCCCCCCTGACAGCCCTCCTGCACCCGAGGAGAGGTACGTACTCCCGTCACTTGGCACCAAACAGCGAGAAGCACAGCAAGCTCGGCCTCCTCCACCGGTCCAGCCGCCTCCCACTGTTCAGCCTCCAGCAGCTCAGCCTCCACAACCAGGGATGGTACACACTTTCTCTCAAGTGTCTGTTCGTAGGGAAATAACGGTATGTGTAGCTTGCCATATTTGGACTGTGTTTCACCTAGTCATTCGGAAGTTACGAATGATTTTACGAACGACTGGTAATCAGTTCTTGTGCTAAGTGATTATGCATGGTCATTAGTAGTATCCACGAGCATGTTCCAGTTGTTTTTAAAGTCGTTCCTATTTTTACGAACAACTACTCTCTAAACAATTGAATTCCAAGACAATTACCCCCCCCCCCCCCCCACTTACAAATAAGGGTTAGGGTGGGCTGGTAGATGTCTAGGATGCTTTTCTATAGGGAGTTTTCATTGAACTATAGCTTTGAATAATAAAATACAGAGGTGTTTAACCTTAACTAGGCCAGGGTACTTTAGGATATCTCGGCCGTTGAGGGCGCGATCATGCCGAAAATTGGTATGCATGTCGCCCATGACCTAATCTACAAAATTGTTTCGTAAATTTTTTTTTTGAAATGGAGTAATATTTCTATGTGGTCTCTAGTTTACCATTTTATATGGTGTTTGGTGGGTAATCTTTATGGTATAGTGGAAAATCTTATAAAGAGGTCCAATATAATAAGATTCCTATTAAATGTAACAAGGTCATTTTGATAGTGCCAGCTCTTTGTAATCTATTCCCCCCCCCCCTTCCTTTTTTTTTTTACCCTGATGTAAAGAGATTACTGATATAACTAGGTTATTTCCATGGACCTAAGGACCTTCTAAAAAACAAGTTTACACTGTACTTTGTATGTAAATATTACCTAGTGTCGTTACGGCGATTAGTCCTCTAATTTTGTTCGTCTTATATTTCATTTTATGTTCCAGGTACCACAGCCAGCTCCTCAACCTCTAGGCGAGTGGCAGCTCGTCAATTCCCCTCAATCCATGCCTCCTGGTTACCCTTACCCCGGACAACCTCCGATGATGCAACAACCTACCCCTCAAGGCAAATGGGTGCAAGACGCCGCCCCTGGGTACATACCAGGGGTACCGATGGCGGGAGCTCCACACCAATACATGCCCCCTTATAGGAAGGCACCACCCCCTAGCGCTGCTCCTACACCGATGGCTATGCCTGGGGTGCAAACGGCTGTAGCACCACACCAGTATATGCCACCGTATAACCAGCCAGCACCGCCTCAAGCTGTTGTGACCACGCCCGAGGAATCACTCCAACCCCCGGGTGAAAGCAATGCAGGCATGTTCTCATTTTAGTATTGAATCTCACTATCCATAGACTAGAATGCAGTTTGCTGCAACACTACCCCCCCCCCCCCCAATACATTGCAGCATATAGACATCCAGTACCGTTCAAACAAACATCACCATCTCATCTGAGGAGTCATTCCAAGCCCTGGGTAAAAGTGCCGATACTGCTATGCAGACTCCTGCAAAGCCTGAGGGGGGGGGAGGGGGGGGGTTGCAACACTGTTACAAAGGACTGGTGATCAGTTCTTATGCAAAATTATTAAGCACATGTGATTACTATAGCTCCAGAGAACATGTTTCAGTCGTTCATGAAGTCACTTGTAAGTTAACAAACCACTTGCTGACCCCCCCCCCCAAAAAAAAAGGTTTTAATTTGAGTACCGAACACACATAAAGTATACACATTAACATGTACTTGAATTAGTGTGAAAGTGCAAGAAGAAAACTTTCATTGCAATATTTGCAAGTTTTTGCTAGATCCTTAGATTCCTCGAGCAATAGAATGTGTGGGGATGTGATGCAGGTGTTACGGTATATTACATTGAAAGTGGCAAATCAATATTAGTTTATTTGATCATTCCACTTGATATGTGATGAGATACAATGTACATGTCGTGTATTATATTAGGGTTCCTACTCTACCTGAAAATGAGGGGTTTTTTCCCCCCAGTCATGGGAAATTTTATAGTTTGAGAAAGAGAAGGCAGGGAGTGTGATATGAAGTTGTCAGTCTATTTTCACGATCACTACATTCATTCCCACGGCTTTTCGAAATAGGTCAAAATAGTTGTCCCGTAATTTGAAAATCTGTGAAGGAAAAATCTGGAAATTTTGTTCTTCTATAAATAACGTGGGAAGCCTATTGTAGTAAACTGTTTTGTAAGTTTGTATAAAATTCAGTATCGTTTAGTATTAGTATTGAACTATAATGAAGTTTGTATAATGTAAAGATATTCTCTTGTAAATAGTATGTGACAAAGCAAAAGGTCCTGTAGCACTTGTAGTGTTGCGTACAATTTCCCATCCTTGTTTTCCAATGATTGTTAATAATGTTAACGTTGAAAAAATGAAGAGCTTCATTCGAAAAGGGACTAAATCCATATTTGACCAAAGTTAATTTTTAAAGCTAAATATATGGACCTAGTACAAGGGATTAAAATGGCCTACATCGCATTCCAAATTTTTTTTGGAAAAAAATATTTTGATGTTTTAAATTTCTGTTTCATTGCAAAAGGGACTAAATCCATGTGGATTCGAAATATCTTAACTTTAAATATGTTCCGGTCAGAGACATATTCTGATTTTTGCACACAGGCTGTAGCTATTGATCTAGGATCTTGAAAGAAAATTTTAATAAAATATCTTAACTTTAAATATGTTCTGGTCAGAGACATATTCTGATTTTTGCACACAGGCTGTAGCTATTGATCTAGGATCTTGAAAGAAAATTTTGATAAAATTGATTTATTTTTAAGAATTTTATGAATATTCTTGGATTTTGTCCCTTTTGGAATGAAATATTTGAACCCACTGAATATCAGTTTTTGGCGGGAAAAAAAATTCTTCAAAATTTAAAATTTTTACTTTTATTTTATTCATACACCTTCAGTATAACATTTTAACACATTTTTAGCTCACTAAATACTTCAATTAAGCAAATATGTGATGTTTTATTGGGTAAATAGACGATTTACAGGAGTTTCATTCCAAAAGGGACTAAATCCATAGAAATTAAAATTTCAAAAATTGATTAAAAAAAATTTATAGCTAAATTTTTTAAATTGTTATTAAAATTGCTTAGGGCAATTGTACAACATGTGGACCAAAATTAAGTCATATGGTTCACGGTAACGTGATAAATAAAAAATCAGTGATTTCCTCAAAATCTCCAAAAGTAGATTTAGTCCCTTTTGGAATGAAACTCTTTAAAATGTGCTCTCCAGAGAAAAGATCTCAGGCAGAGTTCCACCAAAATATTTTCATTGATTTTTTTTTCTCCTTGTTATCATATGATCATGATACTGATTAGACTAGGATGTCTCAAAAGTTTTAAAGTTTGGCATTATTGTTTAGGACACTATCGTTCATTCTTCTCGGTCCATAGAAGACTATTTAGTGCTGATGCTGTGCGAGCGAACAAATGGTTTCCTCAACCATGTTATAGCCGATTGTTTCACTTTTACTTCAGATGTCGTAGAAGACTTAATATTTTGTAACAAAATGTACAATATGTAAACCTTTTTGTTAGCACAATTAAATGTCATTATTAAAAGAATGAATTTGTTGTACATGTATTTATATTAGAGTTATTGAGTGAAATTACAGTCAACTTGAGTGGATTGTATACTAAATCTTTATACGGTCCAGTCTTAAAAGATGCACAGGACTAGGCCAATTGCCTTTCTGTACAGAAATCTTGTTATACAGTCTGTGTCGAAAAAAAATGGTACAGTCGGAAAAAAATTATTTAGGTATGAAATCTTCTCAAATGATGTGTGGATGCGGTACCGACTTAAAGCCAAAAGATTCTTCTTGCTGATGCACTTTGTATAATTTGCCTAAAGTTGTAACAAAAGTTATGCTAAATTTTATGCGGCGATGAGCTAATCGAAATTGCACACATCTATTGTTTCGGTACGCTGAATTCATGGCTATTGCGTGCGAAACCCATAGAAAAGCATGCGCAAAGGACATTTCTTCTTGATTATAGAAAACTGGTCATATCTCAAGATCTACTGCACCAAATGGGATGAAAAAAATTGCAGAAGAAAGCCTGATTTTCCATCTTTATGGAAATATCAAACACTTTTAGAATGTGATTAATTTTTATACTCTAAAAAAATGTTTTCCACTTGTACTATTTTTTTGACACAGGCTGTACTAAACACATACATGTACTTAGCTACAACAATATGTAGAATTGGAACACAAATAATTACATGTAGGTCATAACAAAATGTTGTATCTAATGGTGTCTGAAGGTAGATGCTTGCATGGTGGATTCGAATACGGTGACGAGGTTTACGGTTCACCATGTGGTTAGTCCTAAAAAGGACTGTTTGAGAAAGTGGAAGAGGAAATGGAGAGTTACAGAAAGTAGAAAATTGATAGGCGAGATAGAGAGTAGAGAGTAGAATTAGAGGTAATCTTAGTCTTGAAAAGGACTGTAAACCAGTTGAGAAGACGAGATGCGAGGAAGGCTTGATTAGTAGTAGAGAGTGCTCGACGTTTCGGACAGGTTGACTGTCCAACTTCAGGAGTGTAACCTTCTGTAACTCTTCATTTCCTCTTCCACTTTCTCTAACTGTCCTTTTTAGGACTAACCATGTGGTGAACCGTAAACCTCATCACCGTAGTCTTGTATCTGTGCTCGTTATAATGGGAGTGAACTACAGCAATCTTTATACAGTCCAGTCCTGTTATAGTAAGTTACTTGGAACAAAGTTAATTGCATTGAAAGAAATCTTCCAGTACTGAACACATGCATGTACAAACACATGTGTGCCCATGTGAATCCTACCCCCCCCCCTTCCCCTGTAGCCAATAAGCTAGGGTCGGTAGGTGCTAATTCTGCTGGAAATTTAAGTACATTCATTTAGCAAAGTACATAATGGGTTTAGTTAAGAGAGAACTGTAAGAATTGTGAGCAAATATTCTTAGAAGAAAAACATTACTGTCTACCCTACATGATACATGCATGTGGTCATTAATGAACTGATAAAAATATTTTATTTATTGTGATGTTTTATTTTTAAATAAATTAAACTGAGCTGAACTAAACCTGAGCAAATCACAACCATTAAAAAGAAAAGTAGCCTTCTGAAACTATCTATGAGGAATCATGAAACCTACATAATACAGGTGTAGACCAGAATAAAAAAATAATTCACCACCCATGAATTTTAGTGTCATGAAATTAACAAGAAATCAACAAGCAAATTAATTATAAATATGCCACCTGTCAATCAAATAGTGAAATTTACACTCAAGCAGGATGAAATTTACATCCAAATTAATTTTACACCTTGGGAAATGTACATTGTACATCAAATATGTAGGGGGCCTAAACAAGGAGGAATTTGGGTCATAGTTTGTTGACCTATGTGTGGCTGTTATGTCTTTCTTGAAATGGTACAATTGTTAGATTCAATTCTTAAGGTACAGATAAACAGAACATACATGTATTTGAATGGAAAAGCTTTAAAAATATTCAATTCTTATGGTACAGATAACCAGACCATGAATCCATGATAATATCAATGGAAATTCTATATTTGATAAATGTAACAAAAAACAATGCATTGTAGTTGTGGGTAATTGATGTCTTATCTTTATTTGTACACAGCAGCTTAGTTTCCAGCAACATTCTCAATAACACATCTGAACCAAATTTATATTTACATATATGTACAGTTATTAAAATATATATACATGTATCTACATAACATTTGGATTTGGAATTTTCCATTCCTGTAGGTTTAATATGCATTTATTTATTTTTATTTTCATTTTTTTTTTTTGTAGTACAGAGTATCTGGACAAGAATGTGCATAATTTGAGCTTTATCATTTGGAACAAAAATGTATAATTTCATGCATGAATTAACATAATTAATATGTATAAATCAAAACATTTTCGGAAACCAAGCTATAAAATTGTAGAGCTTATGTCACAGGGGACATGCATGCCAATTTTCATTGTAATTGCGCTGTCGACGGCCAAGATCTCAGAAAGGCCAGATAAGCCATCCCCACCCCACCCCTTGGGCTGGATGAGATTTCAAACTACGGTAGCCCTGGCAGATTAAAGTTACATAGGCAATGCACATAAAGAACGTAGTTAATGAACTTTAAGTTGATGGTCGACAACATCTTTTTTGCTGGTGAATACATATTTGCATCAAGGGTGTTGGCATCGTCCATGACCCTAATCTGTGAAAAGTGGAAGATGTTCACATGGTAGGGTAGGGTGCAGTAGCGCTTCCTTTAACCCTATTCTGACTGGAGGGGTCAATTTGACACCCCCCCCCCCCCCCCCCCCTCCCCTGTACGAAATCTGCGACTGCTGCCCAACCGCTGCAAATCGCGACCTGGCGTTTTATGACTTTTTTCTTTCAAGTGTCCCGCAACTTTTGACACCAAGTTCGGTTCGAAAAAATCGGACGCTCCGTTGTCACGTTACACAATATTATGTAATCGCATGTAAGGCCAATCTCTCAAGCATAAAAAATTACAAAAACAAAGAAATACATAAGAAATAAAATCAATAGAATACAAAAGTATTAATTTGAAATTTCTGAATTTGTCAATTCAATACTGTTGACTTTGTTACTCAGCAAATTTTAGAAAAAAATTGAGCTTCATAACTATGTTTATTAATGAAATATTAATGATTCCAATAAAAAAGCATCTAATTTGCATACGTGAGTATGCATAAATTAGCATAAATTAAATGTGAATTCTCTTTTCGAAAAAAACATATCAGCGATACCCTTTATAGTGCAGCGAAGTTCGTGCAAAATTTCGCGGCGATCGGACCATCCGAGGGGGGGGGGGTCAGATTGACCCCCCCCCCCAAAAAAAAAAAAAAATCTAAATCTCTTCTTGAAAAGCCCAGTCAGGTCTTGAAATGGTCTGGATTATCTGCACATGGTGAAGGGGAAGGGAAATTATATAGACAGGAGGGGCAGTGGTTGGGTGCATAGTGCAGTGTTGGCATATTTGTGTTAGAAAAAACATTTCTTGAAGACAACTGAGCCAATTTTTTTGTCCATATGAGTTGACGCAAATATGTGATCAGAGTATACTTCTGATTTTTCTGTTTTTGATGTCTTCGTAATTGTCCCCATATTACTATTCCCTTCCCTAGTTAATAAACTTCACAATACTGCTTGATTTGCTATAGAACATAGGGAAAGGTGAATGTATCTGAATGCAACTGTAGACTGTAGGTCTTCAAGGTTCATCTTCCTCTACATGATTGTCTTCAAAGTGAGAGCGAACTGAGCAATACTCTCATTGACTGTGTGTTATAAATAGATAGTATTAAAGTATACCTTTTGAGATAACTACTAACAAAATAGTTCATAAATTAACCTACAATTTAATTTGTATTAGGAAACTAAAATGTTACGAGGGGAAAAATACGGGTTTTGATACTTGGCAACATAATATCATGGTGTGAATTCATTGAGCAGTGAAAAAGTGTGTTTTTATTCAAATGGGCCTGAATTATAAGACTACACTATTAAGGATGCTGCATTATGGGTTAGGAATCGGGGCAGAATCAAGTAGTTAAGGTCTTGAGGTGGCGCTATACAAGGCTGCTAGTTCATACTGACTTTAATACTAATGCATCTCCTCGTTTATTTACACAATGACAGATAGTGCGTTCACGGTCGATTTTAAAATTTAAACAGAAACATCAATCATGATGCATAACGCGAGTACAAAACACAGATAGTGAAAGAAGGTTGCATTTATAGTTCCAATTTCCGGTCATGTAACTAAACATTTTTTTTTCAAGGCTCCATTCTAAGGAAAGCTGCCAATGCAGAAAGCTGCAACTGAGAGTGGGGAATTTAAAGATAATCCATGTATATTCAGTATCAAATCTTTGACCATAAACGGTGCACTGATGATGGTGATTGTTTTCTATATTATGTACCATGATTCAAGTTCTGTTTAAATTTTTATTTGGACCGTGAACGCACCAAGATTTGATGATGTGTTTCAGAGCTTATCTTGTAGGTACGCCAACCAGTCACTCATTGATGGATTTTCCATAGGTGGCTGTAGAAACAACAAAGAATGGAAAAACTCAATGAGTAAATTATTAAGTAACAATATTTGTTTTGAAACTTTTTTCTTTTTTCATTTGTAAAAATCTTGGGGTATCTTTTTTTACTGTGACTGGTTTCTATGTATCATAAACTTGTTACATGTACAACAAGGTCCTTGGGAACATGAAAATTAGCTGTTATGTCAGGAATCTCGTTATATCAGGGTAAAACAAGATGAATCCTCAACCGCGCATGGTCAAATTATATGCCTCCGCCATTGCCAGATCAGAAATATATGGCACCTTCATGTATTTATTTTCCCTTAAAATTTTTTACCTCTGTGACCCTTGACCTTTGACCTACATAATCCATAATCTAATTAGACCATCTTCCTATGGTGATACATACTACCCTCTGAAGTTTGAAGCTCATATCTCAACTGGTTCTCGAGATATTTCCATAACAAACTCAATACATGGATTTAAACACTTTGACCTCTGTGACCCTTGAACTTTGACCTACATAATCTAAAATCTCATCACACCTTCTTCCTATGGGGATATATACTACCCCTACATGTAAGTCTGAAGCTAAGATCTCAACTGGTTCTCTAAATATCTTGATAACAAACTCAATACATGGAATTACACACTTTGACCTCTTTGACCCTAGACCTACATACTCCAAAATCTATTCAGATCATCTTCCTATCCTCAAGTTTCAAGTTAATATCTCTAATGGTTCTTGAGATATCGCGATAACGAACTCAATACATGAAATTTCATATTTTGACCTGTGACCCTTGACTTTTGACCTACATACTCCAAAATCTACTCAGGTCATATTCCTATGGTGATACTTACTATCCTTAAGTTTGAAGTTGATATCTCAAATGGTTCTTAAGATATCGCAATAACAAACAAACGTGACAGACAGACGGACATACGGACAACCCGAAAACATGATGGCTCCCACCTTTGGTGGCAGAGGCCTAAAAAAAAATACAAGCTGGGACCAGCAAAATTAGATCAGGAATCTTGTAATAACCAGTTTCCACTTTATTAAACTTTTTAATTAAAAAAGTGGAAGTGTTCAAAATTATGTTTGATGTACAATCTTTTCTACATACTTGACCTCAGATAACTGACCCCATGATTCAAATATTTAGAGGGAATTCACAATTTTGCAGTATATGAAACAATTATATTATGATTTAGTTCTTATTCAAACTTTTTAAACAACTGGTTTCTTGTTCTAAATTATTAATAGTTTGGTGGGGTTTTTTTTTGTGGGGTGGGGGTAGCCTCAAGCCAAGTTGAGCTCCGTCTATCTCAAGTGTTGAATAACCATAATTGCATGTGGACAAAGTAAATACCATCTGACCATTTCTACCAAACAAAGGATAATATTATCACCCCTCCCCCCAACATTGATAAACGGGAAACTCATTATAACAAGATTCCTGTTATGTTATGTTTTAAACATGGGTCAGCGCATCAGTGCAGCTCTCCAGAACATGCTCCTACATTCATCAAATTTACTCTGATTTATGGCAGAGTTGAGCTGAGATTTTTGTATCAAAGTGTGAATCTAAGGTTATTTCAGCGCTCTGATCAAAATCTTATGTTTGTAATAGCGCTTAATAAATAACAATTATTATTATTATTATTAAAGAGGTAATTTTGCGGATCCCAGCCCTTTGTAAAACCTTCTTCCCCCCCCCCCCCCATATAACAAGATACATGTAATTTCCACAGTCCCAAGGACCTCATTATAACGCATTTCCACTGTAGTAGATTTACCTGATATTGAGTGAGATCTTTATGATGTGCGTCTCCCTCTATCTTAAGGCGCGGTCCCACTGGCTTTTTAGGATGATTTGCGTATGAATTGCGGATTGTTTGTTTTGTCTTTTGTTGCGGATGAATGAAGTTTGTATACGCAACTCATGCGCAATCAATCCTCCTGCCAGTGGGACCGGACCTTAAGTGAGGTTTGCTTTGCCAGTGGTAGGATAACCGTTATCAATGGTAAGAGTACATACAATCTAACCATTACCATTGAACATACCCCTCCTCTGAACATTAATAGTAGATTTACCTGATATTGAGTGAGATCTTTATGATGTCCATTTCCCTCTATCTTAGTGAGTGTAGCTTTGCCAGTGGTAGGATAACCATTATCAATGGTAAGAGTACATACAATCTGACCACTACTGCCCAACATAGCACATAGTCTCCTTTCCTCGTGTACGTAGTCAATAGCATATCTAAAAACAAAATAACAACAAAAAAGTAAACATACAAAATTATTTACTGACATAAATTATTTGTATTTTTAATTAATATATACTTTTAAAAAGATCTGATTAGACTTCTTTTCTTTATAATTAATCTATTATATATTTTGCCATCGGCTAATACGATTTCAAAAGTAGTTAACCACTAATAAGTTAACCAATAATACAAATTTTGATCAACATGTGACGTGAAAGAAATTGGAAAAATTTGCGATGCAGCAACAAAAATTCTCATTCTACCTCCCTCTCATGCCCCCCCCCCCCCCAACCACCCCATCCCCTTTTCCATGTTGGGGTTGGTATTACGGTAAATTGCTGTTTGGTCTAAACCCACTTTTACTGATGCCCGTCTGGTCTCATCCCACATGGTCTAATTCCATTTCGTCTACAACTAATCCCTATAATTAACTTTGTATCTTATTGCCACTTCACCTATTTACATTTTGTCTAATGCCCTTTACGTCAAATGCCCTTTCAGTCTATGTGTAACACCACTTAGTCATTTTACATAAACCTGTAACAAGCTGGTAATAGATCACATATTCATTTGGAAATTAGACAAAAAAGGAAAGTAGATAATATGGTTGTCAGACTAATTGGCAATTAGACCAAGTGGTCATTAGACCAAACGAGAATCAGACCAAGGTTCTGTTTTACCATTAAGTCGTTTGTAAAGTTACGAATGACTGGAACATGTTTTTGGTGCTGTACTAATCACATGCTAAATCATTTAGTGCAAGAACTGATTAACCCTTTAGCACCTAAACCGCCCGAGACCGCCCCTCAGCTTACTCACTATACCGCCCCAAACCGCCCCTGTCTTAATAAGCACCCTATAGTCAAGATAGTATAAAAAATATGTGATAAAACATGCCATACTTGTTGTGGATTACCCATTGGATGTGTGCCGTCCGATTCTGCACAAAAAAAAGGATGTTTTAAGAGCGATTCTTATTCAAAAACCTGATTGAAACACAGCATAGCCCTTTCCGCTAGTGAGTAAACTGACACTTTTCACGCAGTCTCTAGGTGCTAAATGGTTAACAGTCATTCATAATGTCATTCAAACTTATGAACGATTTGGTGAAACACAGCCCAAGTGTGTATTAGACGAAGTGGAAACTAGACCAAATTGTTAGTTTGATAATCAGATAATCTGAACCAACTGTTGTTACACCAAGGGGATGTATATGTTAACCTGATATTATGGGTTTATATCCTAGTTCTCTGATACCACATGGGCTAACCCCATTTGGTCTACTAAAAAGTTGGTATAACTTTCACTTGGTCTAATTGCCAATTCGTCTAATAACCAAACAGTTCAATTGTCTTTTTGTCTAATTCCAAAATGAATATTAGATCTGTTACCAATTTATTAGAGGTAATAGAATACCTTGGTGTTAGACCAACTGGACATTAGATGAAATGGGTATTAGACCAGGTAGGAATGGAACAAAATGTTAAATAGGTGAAGGGGCTATTAGACCAAAAGGTAATTAAAGGAACTTGTTGTGATGCATCACATCAAAATGAGAAACATGTCACCGAGCAAACTCAAGGAAGGGTTGAGAAAATCAGCAAAATAATAAAAAAGCATCTAATTTGGGGGACAATATTTTTTAATTTTCTGAATCTTCAATGTTTCATGTGTGCTCTGTATAAAAATATTTTTGAAAATGAGTGAAAACGATACAGGGAAAGTATTTAAAAATGACTTATTGTGCTGATATCTTTGACTCTTTTCTGATGACTTGTGTCTCGTTTTCATATGATGAGTCAAATGGAATTAGACAACATGGAATGAAACCAAATGGGCATTAGGCAAAGTGGGTTTCGACCAAGTGGCAATTTACTATATTATGCTACTTACTGATGACGTAACATCTCAACCTCTTGAAGCACCGGTGCATGGTTGTTCAGTCTACGCTTCACTTCACTTATAAGAAGAGCTGGATCATTTAACTGTATTGCTTCAGATATGACATCACTGCAATCTAAGATCTCCTGACCAAGCTGAAGATTTAAAAATTCGAGAGGATACAATATGATAAGATAATTCTTTTATCATCATGCACAATACCATTTAAAAGGATATTAAATAATATTTAAGCAAAGAAGTTGATCAGGTTCTCTGATCATTTAACCTAGAGTCTTCTGAGATGACATCAGTGCAGTCTAAGATCTACTGACCAATCTCAAGATAAAAAGTGTCAAGAGAATAAATATGAAAGATAATACTTGTGCAATGACATTAGGTAAATTGGTTATAAAATGACATATTAGCAGATAAATTTATTTCCACTTTTCTATTCAGCAGTGCACGGTCATTTAACCTAATGGCTTCAGATATGACATCACTGCAGTCTAAGATCTCTTGTCCAAGCTGAAGATTAAAAGAGTCAAGATGATACAATGTGATAAGATAATTATTTTATCGTCATGCAAAGCATTAAAAAGGATATTAAAATAATATTTAAGCAAAGAAGTTGATCAGGTTCTCTGATCATTTAACCTAGTCTTCTGAGATGACGTCAGTGCAGTCTAAGATCTCCTGACCAATCTCAAGATAAAAAGTTTCAAGAGAATAAATATGAAAGATAATACTTGTGCAATGACATTAGGTAAATTGGTTATAAAATGACATATTAGCAGATAAATTTATTTACACTTTTCTAATCAGCAGTTCAGGGTCATTTAACCTAATGGCTTCAGTTATGACATCACTGCAGTCTAAGATCTCCTGTCCAAGCTGAAGATTAAAGAGTCAAGACGATACAATGTGATAAGATAATTCTTTTATCGTCATGCAAAGCATTAAAAAGGATATTAAAATAATATTTAAGCAAAGAAGTAAATCAATTTCTCTGATCATTTACCGCCACGCGAAATTTTTTGACCGCGCCACTCGATGACTTTTTACTTTCAAATCTTGCGCATCTTTTTTTTTGTCACGCAACAGTATAAAAATAATTTATAATAGTTAATACATTTCACTTCTCAAATCAGAAATGCAAGATGGCTTCTATTAAAGATGACATATCTGAAATCTAAAACTTTTCTGACCAAGCAGAAGACAAGAAATATTAAACAGCATAAATATCAGCAAAAAGATGAGATAATTCTGTAACGAGGTGCTTGTTACTGAGCTTATTGCCAGTTAAAAAGAAATCCTTTTGAACGAACCAAACTTGTTTTCACAGTACAACAAGATTTTATAAGAGGTAATTTTTTCGAGATTTAATATTTGTTTAGCCAGCAAATCATATACACTCTGTGTCAAAAAAAATGGTACAGTCGGGAAAAAATTATTTGGGTATGAAATCTTCTCAAATGATGTATGAATGTGGTACCAACTTGAAGCCAAAAGATTCTTCTCGCTGATAAACTTTGTTTTGAATAATTTGCTTTTGTAAGACAAAAGTTATGCTAAATTTTGTGCGGCGATGAGCTTATCGAAATTACACACATCTATTGTCTCGGTGCGCTGAATTCATGGCTATTATGACGAAACCCATAAAGAAGCATGCGCAAAGTACATTTTTTCTTGAATATAGAAAACTGGTCATATCTCAAGATTTACAGCCTGATTTTCCTACTCTATGGAAATATCAAACACTTTTAGAATGCGATTAATTTTCATACTTTAAAAAAATGCTTTCCAACTGTACCATTTCATTTGACACAGACTGTATAGTATACTGGAATAGAAACTTTGTGTGATTATTCCCCTCTATAAAATGGGAAAATATTTAACAATGAAATCCAAGTTTTACAAACCTGAGCAGCAACAAGTTTGCTCCCTTGTTGATCAGCTGCACATGTGAAGGTCATCTTGAGCTCTGCTTTGACCTGTGCGGGTGACCTATTACACATAAGGTCAAAGGTCACTGTTTGATCTTGAACTCTAATGTTGCTGATTCCTGTTATGTGTTTGAGTTCACAGAGGGACTTCTCAAACCTGCATATGACAAAAACAGCATGTGTCATTTCCAAGACACAAACCACATTTCTTGGGAGGCTCACTGAAAAATAGGGTAGGTAGGGTGGGATTTTCAATTTTTTAAAAATAATTTGTACATATTATTATCGCCCAAACAAGGGTTATTTGGTGGGTACATGATACTCAGGATAGAAAGGAAAAGTTTTCAAAAGCTGCCAAAGACGTGGTGCACCAAAAAACGGTAGAACACGGCTGGGTTTTCCAGCTGCGATATGGATATCGATAGCAATATTACAGCACGATTTTATGTAATCGCAATTGGATAAAGAAAAAATTGTTTGGTAGTCACTATTTCCTGGGTAGATCAGGTTGTGCCAAGATAATATTTTTTCTTTAGGCCTTATATCAACTTAGTCTTACCATTCTCGATTCTCCTGTGTTCCTGTCTCACGTTCAGCTTTCTGGCGTTGTAAAGTCTGCACTGTTTCTTGACAGTCCTTCTCAATAGCTTTTGCCATGCAACATCTCTCCTGTAACCTAGACACTGCCCTCTTGTGTTCCGTCAATAACAGGTCACATTTCTGGAGTGCCAGCTCGGTTGTCCATAATGCCTCTCTCTGTTTTATAAGCAAATTCTGTTACTCCAACTGGGCATGCATATCATGATTATTCAGACCTAAACTAAGCGTTAGTCGATATTTATGAACAACTTGCTTATCAAACTTTCTTATCAGGAAACAATTCATGAAGTACTTCTATATTTAAAAATAGAACAACCCTCAGCGTTTATTTTGTCCTTAAAGCCAAACAGCTGAAAACTGAACTGTATTGAGATTGGTTTTTCACTAAGTGTTTTGAGTAGAACGTAGAAAAGGTAGCTTTTGCTAGAAATACTAATGTAACAGATAATATGCAAAAGATGAGCTACTGTACATGAACAAGTAGCTGATCAAAAAACAAAACTAAACTTAGCAACACAAAACAAACAACAGACACAGACACAAAAAAAAGCTAGTCAAAACCACTTGTCTCCAGAGAAGGCGTAATGGCCGAGTTGATATCCGGAAGCCCTACATTTAATACAAATAAATGTGTTACTGCCAGTGGAACAAGTGTACATCATCAGTCTTCATTACCTAGTCTCTCAAATAGGAACTAGATGAATCTTCGACCGCGCACGGTCGGAAGGCATGCCTCCGTATTGCCACATCGGAAAAAAAAGGCATGCGCATGTTGAGTATTTTAAAACATCCATTTATACCATGACATCTTTGAGATATTGACCCCAAATCTATTAAAGTGTATCATGAAGAATTATTTCCAACTCAGGAAGGAGGCTAC
Source organism: Paracentrotus lividus (assembly GCA_940671915.1). Lineage (NCBI taxonomy): Eukaryota > Metazoa > Echinodermata > Echinoidea > Camarodonta > Echinidae > Paracentrotus > Paracentrotus lividus. Next base: position 3,002,007 of record CALNVZ010000641.1, on the reverse strand, counting down.
TGATGTAATAAAAAGGATAAACATGTTTAAGTTGATCTGTCAAAGGTCCTTCAGAAATTGCACAAACGAGTCATTTACATAAATAACCAGTGACCTTTGATGTCCTGACCTCACAAATCTAATCAGTTCATCTTTCCTCCACATGACCCAAGTTGAAGTTGATCCATAAAACGGTTCAGAAGTTACAGCAAGAACGTGCCATTTTCATGTATACAATGACGTCTGTGACCTTGACCTTTGACTTTCATGACCTCAAAATATAATAAATTCATTGTCCCTACCATATGCACACATGACCAAGTTTGATGTTCATCCATAAACTGTTCTTAAGTTATCGCAAGAACAAGCCATTTTCACGTACACAATGTCCTCTGTGGCTTTTGAACTTTGAACCTCATGACTCTAAATTCTAATCAGTTTATTGTACGTCCCATATGCACATATGACCAAGTTTGAAAATTGATCCGTCAAACGGTTTTTAAGTTTATTGCGAGAACAAACCATTTTCATGTACACAATGACCTCTGTGACCTTTGACCTCATGACCCAAATCTGATAAGTTTCATTGTCCCTCCCATAGTTAATATGATCCAAGTTTGAAGTTGATGCCTCAAACGGTTTCTTAAGTTATCGCAAGAACAGAGCCATTTTCACGTACAACATGACCTGTGACTTTGACCTCATGACCCCCAAATTCTAATCAGTTCATTGCCCCTCCCATATGCACACATTACTCAAGTTTGAAGTTGACCCGTCACACAGTTCTTAAGTTATTGCGGAACGAACCATTTTCATGTACAATGACATCTGTGACCTTTGACCTTTGACTCATGACCCTAAAAATCTAATCAGTTCATTGCCCCTCCATAGGCAACACTTCATTGCCCCTCCCATAGGCACACATTACCCAAGTTTGAAGTTGACCCGTCAAACGGTTTTTAAGTTATGGCGAGAACGAGCCATTTTCATGCATACAATGACCTCTGTGACCTTTGACCTTTGACCCCAAAGTCTAATCAGATCATTGTCCCTACCATATGCATACATGATCCAAGTTTGAAAGTGATCTGTCAAACGGTCTTAAGTTATCCGGCGAGAACGAAAACGGGACGGACGTACGGACGGACGGACGGACAACCCGAAAACATAATGCCTCTGGCACCACCTTCGGTGGCGGAGGCATAAAAAGCACTATTTCTACAATGAGATCTAACCTGTTTCTGAAGCTTAGCCGGTAGATCAATCCCTTCCATCATGACACCTTCTAGTCCCACTAATGACTCTTCATGTTGAGCTTTCAAGGTCTCCAGCTTGGTTTTCTGGTAGACAAATACAAAATGTCACATTCTAAGAAACTGAGTGAAACAACAGCTTTGATCAGTCTTAACTGTTTTAATTTGATTACTTGTAATACCAAATCTAATAAAATAAGTTGTCAAAAGCAATTGCTGGGTATTTCATTTTTTTTTAAATATATGTTTTCATTATACTGTTTTAAAGTACATGTAGTTGTTGTTTTCTTTAAAAAGTTTATTTAATATCATATGTTTCTATTATTTATTGTTTTAAAGAAGCAATCATTACAATTCACAAACTTTTCTATTGCAATGCTCCAAATTTCTTTTATTAACCTGAAATGTTATAGGGTCAAGATAGTGTAAAATGATCAACTTTGTAAACATATTAAATATATGTACATCATGACGAACCAGTCCGTTTGAGGACAATATACCCCTTCTTGCAACTCTATTAGTTCTCTTTTCCAAGTGTGACCAGGGACGTGAGAGGAGACCCTGGTGTGACAAACACCTCAACCAAGATATCTATCTAAAAAACATCTGTTCCTTGACCTTGGTCCAAATAGTGGTCACCCAAGGTCACAGCTGGGGGCCAATATTGTTTACATTTTTATTAGTTTTTTTATTCTTGTACTTTCCTTATTCCGAGGTCGATTTTCTGTGTTCGAAATTGAAAACGAATTAATATTTGATTTCTAAATATAATTTGCCTTTGAAAACTTGAAAAAATATCAAATACAATCATTTCATTCCCATGGGCCGACAACAGGCAGAGCTACTCTTACGTAATATAACAGCTGTTGTTTATCATTAACCCTGGCTCAACGCTCAGGCTAGCCATCAGAGTTGAAAAGTTAGATAACAGGGATTACCTGGCCATATGCAGGGTCGATAGTGCTTGGAAATGAATATCTTGGAGTTTCAAACGAGGTTTTTTGATAGGGGGGTACAGGACCTGAATTCAGGTCTGAAACTCAGGTAGGCTTGCAAACGAGGAGTTGACGTAATGTGGAGGGGTGAAGCTTTTGGCGCCAAAGAGTAGCAGACCCTCTTTTAGTATCAATGAATAAATGCAAAGTCTTCATTTACCTTTATTTCCACAGTACTTAGAATGTCTTCAGCTTCTTTCTTTTTCTGCTCCATTATTTCCAACTCTACAGTAAGAAAACAAATAATCAGTTGCCATAATTTGTGACATCTAGTGGACATCAGAAATATTAATTAACATTTAATCTTGCAATTTTCTTTAGAAATAAAGCTGCACATTGGAAATGTGAGATATTTTTCTAACTGATTAAAAGAGTAAATATGGATATTGTACCAAAATTTGGTAAAGGTAATTGCCATAATTTGACTGTATGGATTATACCAATACAGGGACAATGTTGTATGTGTAACAATTGTATGTACTTGTTTGTTCAAAATGGAGTGTAAATGATAAAAACTTTCAAAGAAAATATTTTAATAAAAATTAAACTTACTTACAAATAATAACTAAATATCATCTTCTTCTTCTTGAGTCCCTTCTCTTATTGTTCATTTTATCATTATATCTGTTTACATTTGAAGATTGTAATTTATGTTTATGTTTCTCAGAGGAATTAAAATCAAACTCTCAACATGATTTTGTTGAGTTATGCTGAAATGTCACACTTTCTGCCCCAACCCCATGTAGAAACCCAGAAATAATGTTCTTTCATACGTGTATACATTCAACAGCACTTACCCCTTGAATTTTGGGGAATATTTTGGCTACCCCGGATCCCCCAGTTTAATACAGGCAAGAGAAATGTGACAACTAGCATATGGATCATACAGTATCTACCAGCACAGTCCACTTCATTCATTACAAGGTGCAAAGGACCAAGCCAATAACCTTGGCAAAAAATCAAGTTATACCCATCTTATCTTACGATTCCATGACATTTGTTCCGGCAACAATTGCTCCCAGGTAAATTCCATATTTCAAATGACTAGCCTCAACCCTGGACTCAGCACTATACACTATCCTAAACCTAACCCAAAACCTAACATAAAACCCTAACCCTACATCTTAACCCTAAAAAGAACTGGGGGGCCATCATGACCCCCCTCGACATTTTCCGCGACCACTCTGCCGCACAAAATTTTTTGATCAGGCTGCTTGCTGACTTTTTACTGTCAAGTCTCGCACAT
>CALNVZ010000641.1:2981551-2998516 GCA_940671915.1 Paracentrotus lividus | reverse complement strand
TTGACAGCTACCATAACAGAATTCTATCGCTCTGAGCGTAAAAACAAACTACTGCAAGTTTCATATCAATTGCAAGTCATTTACTATCTTATAAAACAGTGAAATTTTAAACGCGACTGAGGATACGGCCGCGCATGATTAATTTATACCGCTCCGTTGCAAGCTTAGCCGCCCGGTAGGCACGGAGACTTGACAACAGGAAATGCGGTGAAAACGCACGCGGTTTTGTAAAGCGCCAAGGAACGGGTTAGAAAATTTGAGTATAAAATCGAAGATATCTCGAAAGTAAAGCAAGCAAGTAGACTGCAATTTTTAAGGAATACCAGACTGACCTATGTGGTCATAATCATGATGGCAAAATGAGCTAAATCCAATAAATTGCAATTTGAATACCATTCAATGTTACTGCATCCCTTTAAATAAAATAGGCCCAAAGCAATTGTTGCAGGAGCAAATGTCGTGTCACCAACTTACACACAGACACAGTTTGAAATGAAGACTAGGAGAAATTCTTTGTCTCAAGAAAGTCTCTTTGTATACATGCTCATAACAGGAGTAGACTGTGTCATTCATTATTGCTTGATCTACCACAATACAGTATTGTTAGCTTACTTTCTTGAGCACTCTCAATCAAAACTGTCAGCTTTTCTTCCAGATCTTCAACTTCTTGCTTTGAATTCCTCAGCTCCTCCTTCACTTGGTCAAAATTTTCCTCTGCAAACATGATAATAAAATTCAGTGAGTTACAATTTGGATTGTATATGTTTACTTCAATTTGCATTTGGAATCTAAATGAATTTCATTTTGATTTGCCCTCTGATTAGGTGTTATGTACTCACCTCTTGTTTTCGTCAGAATTTTTATTTTTTTTTTTAAATTCTGTACAATTTTTGTGCAGATGATAACTAAAAATATAATGCACTAAAGTACTTCAAATGTTCAACAGTGATAGATCTTAATAAAGTCTCGGCACAGTAACATTTTTGTTACAATCAAGGTCACGTGACGTCATCCAGACGCCATTTTGTAAAATCACATCAACAATCATAACTTAAACATTAATGGTCATAAATCAAAAATATTTAGTACACCCTTCAACTTATCATATCAAAAAAAGTCACCTAGGGGTCATGACGTGCGCGTACATCAAAATTAAAAAAATACTCAAAATCACTTTTAGGCTCAATTAGAGTACGATTCAGGTCATTTTAAGCATTTCAAAAATTTTCGCAAGCACATGGCGTACATTGATTTGAAATTTAGAGACATCTCTTGACCCTTTCCATCCATTTCTAGTCAATATAAGGTAACCATAAGTTCATACGCGTGCGTCAAACTTAAAAATCCGCGTGCGCGTAAATGGAACAAATAAAAACATGCGCCATTGAGAAGTTTATTAATATTGCTTGTTTAATTGCAACTCTTGTGAAACACCCCAGGTTTAACTGCTCTTTCCTCTAGAGCTTTTTAACTTTTATAAGAATAAAATTGAAACTATTATAGCACTTACTGCTGTTTGTTTTATCCATAGCAGGCCATTCTTCAAGAGGTTTGTTGAACAGAAACTCAATCATTTTGGATTTGGTTTCAGCTTCTATCAATGCAAGCTTCAGCTTGGTGAATTCATTCTGTTTTAACAAGCAAACAACACATAAGGTATTGAAATCAACACATGTGAATACATTATACACATACTGATTCAATTCATTTCAATTCAAGTTTATTTTCCACAATCTGATTAAAAATACAAACAATCTTACAAAATAAATTAACATTCAAAGTAGATTAAAAAGCTTTTTTTTTTCTTTTTTTTTTATTTTTATAAATCACCATTTATTGATCAATAATGGGAGTACATAAAGCCCAGGTTACGTGTTTGTTAAACAACGTACAGGGCGACATAAAATAAAATAACAAATATGATGAAATTTACAACGTAAAAGGACAGCACAGAATACAAATAAAGCAAAAGCACATATAAAATGAATGTATTAAAAAAGTATATCTGAATAATAGTACTGCCCTATATTGGCAAATGGAAGCAACTGACAAAAGTGACATTTCCTGTAAATGAGCAAAGTGCCTACATCATTTACACTGATGTCAATGTAATCTCCTAATGTCTGAAATATTTCAAAGATGGATAAACTTGGAGACATGAAATTTGGACTGCAAAAAGATGGCACCACATAAAATATCAAAACATTAAAAACTCAAATTTGGTTTTTGTATGTCAGTTGTTTAATTTGCTTCCTTTTGCCAAAGTAGGGTAGAGTAGGTTTCACTGTTTTCCTAATAGTATATTCTTGGTTTAATAACATGATTTTGTTTTAACAACATAAATGGCATATCAATAATATTTGGTTTAACAACATATATGACATATTAATTATATTTACAAGGCATGTAGAGAGGCATGTAGAAAGAAGAATAAAATTTTCATACCGTTACATCTTCAGAAGAGTACAACAATTATAATACAATCATAACAGAAAGTGGTAGGATTAACAATGGGCCTACAGACCTTTCAATGGTCAATCCCTACAAAAAACATAAGAGGTAAAAAGAAACAAGGTGATTAAACAACTACAGCTATACAAAACTGCAACATCAAAAGGTAGGGAGAGGAAGGGAAAAGGCAAATTCAAAAAATTATTTTTGTAGGTTCGTGTAAAAATAGCAGGACTTTTATACGATTTAATACTTTTTGAAAGGTTAATTCACATACTCGGTCCTGAGTATTTAATCGTGGATGATGATCTACAAGAATTATATTTGTAATCGTATATCATATGAGTTTTATCTTAATGAAACAATTACCTAAAAATTTTGGCAGGGAGTTATTGTCATATTCATACATGAATGTAGAAATAATGAATTAATGAATATCATAAATATTTAATAAACTCTTTTCTTAGTTTAAACAAGGGATTTGAGTGAGAGTAGTGATTAGAGTTGGTAATTATCTGTATATACATGTACACCACATTTTTCTTTGTCCACGTATTTTCGCAATTTTGCTTCAAGACAGATAATTTGAAGGGGTATATTTTCATGAATTTATTGTTTTTACATTCACTTTCTACAGAAATATCAGGAAGTGAAAATTTTTGCGCTCGGTAAGTTTCGAAATTCGCGTAAATAAAACCACCGCAAAATATTCAGCATATATACATTAGTCATAATTTATTTAGTTTTCGTAAAACATAACAGGCTGACTTGCCACTTGTCTATTTTAGCATCTTTCTGTGTTAACATAGACGTATGTTAGAAGATTTAAGAGAGTCGCCAAAAAAAGAACCTGCCTTTACCCAGTTATAATGGGAGATATAGGCCTGACACTTCAGAAAACTAAATGTAATTGATATTGATTTTCCCCTTCCCAGACTCACAAGGTAAGATTTTTTAACAAAATGCATCCCGTCCCTTGTTTTAAAACCCTTACAATTGAACCCTTTCTTTGAATATTATAATCCTACCTCATCTTTGCTGCATTTGAGTTTGAGGTTCTGAACCTCATTATCATCCTCTCCTTCAGGTTTCATGAAACTCGCAAACAGGATTTGTGGGTTTGGTATCTCGCCAAGAACTCTGTCAATCGAAAATGAAAATTAAGGGTTAATTGAGGAAAGCAACTTTTGTAAAATGTCTTTAAGTTTTTTAACCCATGCGTGCCATTGTCCCACATTTTGTGGTTTGGGTCAATAACTTTTGTTTCAGAACTCTAAAAAATACACTAGGTATATCAATATAAAAAATTTCTGCATACATTGTGCCCATTGTTGTTGCATGATCATACTGCATTTGATGTGAAGAATTTTATTAACAAGAATAATCTTTAAAATCCCTAAATTGGCAACACATTGGGAAGTTGAATATCACCGTTTTCCATCTAAATTGGCATTTTTGTTTTGTTTTAAAGTTCCTACGTGTGTGTTGGTTTCAAAGATATCACATTCTATTAGAAGCATGTAGCATTAAAATAAAAATATTGCTGTTGCCAATTTGAGGAATAGAATGTGATCAATTTAGCCCTCAAATAATCTCTGTCCTGAATGAGGGCACTTCCATTATATCCCTGTGATGAGTTAGCTGAAACCATTCATCCATCGAATGAGCTTGGATGAAACTGTGAAAAAGAAAGTTTGTTGTTAATCATTGTGAATTATGTAGAGGACCTCAGTAATATACAACATTAGAAATGAAGTCTAAAAATATAATAGAAAATTTATCAGTATCAATCATTAAAAATCAGAAAAGTAACACATCAACTGATGTGTTGGCGCAGTGGATAGAGCGTCCGCCTCATAATCGGGAGGTCGTGGGTTCGAATCCCAGCCGCGTCATACCAAAAGACGTTAAAGAAATGGTAATTGCTGCTTCCCTGTTTGGCGTTCAACAAGAGGGGGATAAAGCAATGTCCTTCTGGCGCTGCTCAGCGGCTGCTGGGCCCACGAGAAAAGGGGCAAAACAAATATCCGGTCATCTTTGTTTTGGACAATAAAATTTGGAGCATTTTTGGAGCATTCTCTGGCACAGATCTAGGTATGAATATTAATCACAACCTGGTATTGTTTAGTATTTTCATAAAGTAGGAATTTAAAACTTTCTTCTGCAATTTTTTTCATCACATTTGGTGCTGTAATTTTTGAGATACGACTAGTTTTCTACAATCAAGAAAAATCCATTTTTCGCATGCAGTCCCATGCCTTTGTGTAGGTCTTGCATAATGGCCATGAATTCAGCGCTCCATGTATGGAAGCGAAGCGTGGACAATCACAGCAGATATGACAAAGCGTCTGGCTAGCTGTGAAACGTGGCTTCTTAGACAGATGCTGAAAATCAAAGGGTCTGATCGAGTTACGAATAAGGAAGTGTTCAGGAAAGTTAAGGCCGTGTGTCACATATTGGGGTATAGTAAAAGGGCGGAGGCGTTACATTTTTCAGGGGAAAATGCCACATTTTTTGACATAGCATGAAAACCATATACAGTCATGAGCTGTGCAATGTCTCATACTGTAGATAATTTATTAGGCTACATGTCTGTGAAGTTTCATCTTTGTCCTGCTAATAGTTTTAGTACAAATATAATTTGAGTGGAGTAGGATAGGAGCAGATTGTTTAAAAATTCAGTTAATTAATTTTAATTAATTAATTAATTAAACAATTAAAACATACTTCATGCAAGCACCCTCATACACAATGCATTGCAGGTACCAAATATTGCAACAAAATATCGCTTAATAATACTGGTACGTGGTAATCTCAAATGAAAGGACATAACGATGGCAGATTTGAAATCGTTGATGAATCCCCTTTCCAAAAATACCCATTTTTGGAAGAATGACCCAGTGGTTCCCGAGATATAGGGGTTAAAATCTAGGCGACCACGCCCCCTTTTTGCAGAAAATCTCTAAATTATGTGGACCGTATCTCCCGAACCACTCACCTGATTGACTTGAAATTTAGAATTTGGTGTTGTGGGATGACTCTCAAGAAGTACACCAAGTTTCAGCAAAATCAGAAATGGTATTTTGGGTGATTTGGCATGGAATGACCAGACAGTAATTGAATGGCATTGCATTAAAATGGTAATACCTTTTTTTTTTAACGCCCTGTACATGCAATTTTATGTGTGTTTTTTTCATTTTCTTTGCATTAATGTAAGTACAGAGTTGAGTTAAAACATTTTTCTTGCAATAAACATTGTTTAAATAGTAATACATATGTAGAAGAAAGGGTTTATGCCACTTTTTCACTACATTTGTTTTCCTTTTTTTGGACACCTTGTAGCGCGGTTGGACAAAATAATATTGTGTTACAAGTTTTTTTATTTTTAAAGCATAGAGTCTTATTAACACTGTCCAAGTTGATTCATTTCAATTGGTGCAAGGAATAAGAAATTACTGACTATAGAAATGGTGGCACTTTTTAAATCATTTTTTCTTGCATCACCCTGTATAGCTATTATTGCACACCCTGTACAGGTGAAAAAGAATGTTTATCATCTTCCTTACAATATAAGCTTTCAATATTTATATACTTTTATACAGGTCTGATTCACTATAAAGCAACTAGAGACATTTGATTGTGACAATGCGTATTTCTCCAACTTTTTGAACATGTAACGCATTTTGCCCCCAACTCATGACACACGACCTTAATGTAAAACAGAAACTGCTTTGTGATATACGAATTAGACTCTAGACAGTTGAGGTTTTGGGGACACCGGACACGAAAGGGAGGTTTAGAGAATCTGTCAGTGTCACTGACAGGAAAGTTCAAGGACAAGGGGAGAAGGAGAAGAGTAAACATTGATGGACAGCTTGAATAAATGGCTTGAAGAGAGAGGAGTAGGGTGTAGACGAAAAAGGGTTACAGCTAAATGGAGAAAGCTAAAAATAGAGAGTTGTGGAAAATCTAGACCGAGGCTGCTCTGTCTTCATTGCGTATCTCTCTGAAGACAGAGAGCTTCCATTGCGTGAGCTGTTCAAAATGCAGTGCTGTACTCTGTTAAATTTCCCCAAATTTCATGGGAAAAACTTACAGAAACCCCCAAAACCCAACTTCAACAAGACAGTTGGGCATTAAAAAGGACAATTTCTAGAGAAAATCTACTTGCAGATGCGGTATTAAAGTGGAATACCTTTCATCTTATAGATCTATAATATGATCACCGAAAAACACACTCAACTATGTACACTGCATTTTGAACGGCACGCGCAATGGAAGCTCTCTGTCCTCAGATCAGAGGGGATTACAAGGACAGAGCAGCCTCGGTCTATGGAAAATCATGATCGCCAATAGGCAATATGGCACCGGAATAGAATAGAATTGAGAATATTTTTTGCTTTGTTCAATCATAGATCAAGACCTAGAATCTAGATCTAGATCTAACTGTTAGACTTTTTTGTACTGATCAAAGCCAAGCCCAAGGTTATTATTCTTTTGAGTCCATCACTGCATTTTCGAACTTAAAAATCAAATTGAAGCTCTTTTTTTTCTTTGACAAAGTCTACTTTGACTTTGTTTCGTAAATGAATGAGTGAGAGTGGGTCAGATCATCAGACTAAACCTAGACCGAAGGATTCAGTCGCTATTTTGGGATTGCATTGGTTAAACACTGAATGCTCACAAAATAAGATGGGAAAATCTAAATCAAAAATAAATATTAGAAAATATTAGAAAATATCCCGAGAACGGTGGAATATTTCTGCCTAGACTAAACCTTCTTCTTCACAGTTCACTTGGCTTCCTTAGCCAAGTTCCTCCAGTTTGGAGGACTGCAGCATTCGCAGGAGTATATAATTACAAAATTTACAGGTAGTGACGAGGATAGTACATATGATATGACAGCAGGACTACCGTATTGCCAATTGGCGTAACTCAGTTCCAATCAGTTTTCACAGTGGAAGATAAATCAAACATTCCAGATCTTGGTCAACCTACGTTTCCTAGAATGGATAACATTGAAATCACCGTCGATGGCATAATAAAGCAGTTAAAAGGGATAAATGTTACCAAGGCAACTGGTCCGGATGGTATAGCGGAGGAGATCCTGAAGTTCTACGCCGATGAAATAGCTCCCATCCTGACTTCAATTTTTCAAACATATCCATAGACACAGGAATGATTCCCCTCTGACTGGCGACTGGCGAATATCTCACCAATTTTCAAGAAAGGGGATAAGAGCAAGGCTTCTAACTACCGCCCAGTATCCATCACATCCATCTGCAGTAAATTGCTTGAACATGTGCTCTTTAGCAATATCATGGATCACTACGACGAGAACAGTATTCTCAATGATGCTCAGCATGGCTTCCGTCCTGGTCGCTCTTGTGAGACCCAGCTGATTATACATCGGAAGATATTGCACACTCACTTGATCAGAAAGAACAAGTTGATGCAATTGCATTAGACTTCTCTAAAGCCTTTGACCGTGTACCCACGAACGCCTCCTTCATAAACTTCATCACTATGGGTCCGTGGAAACCTACTTAGATGGATTAGGGTCTTTCTACTGAAAGAACAGTTGTTGTTGTCGATGGCGGAATCATCTGAATGGGTACCAGTCACCTCTGGAGTGCCACAGGGTACGGTTCTCGGGCCACTTCTGTTCATATCATTCATCAATGACATAGTACATGGTATCTCTTCCAATATCCGACCTTTTGCCGATGATTGCTTCTATCTTGATTGTCACCGACGGAATTGCTCTGCAACGGACCTCGGTCAACTGTATACATGGGCAGCACAATGGACATGAAATTCAACACCGACAAATGTTATCACATTACTTTCTCTCCCCGCGGAAGTCATTTCAACACTTATATCGCGACCTCCTAGCCAAAGTTACGATAGATATCTTGTCTGGCTCATCCAATTTCTCCTGGCATGGACACATTAATAACATAACATCTCGGCTAATCAAGTGCTTGGACTTGTCAGAAGGAACCTTCGTAAAACATCACAAAAGATTCGCCAGCAAGCTTACTTCTCTCTGTTAGACCTCATCTGGAGTACTGCAGCTCGATCTGGAACCCTCACATGAACAAGGATATCTTGCAAATTGAAGCAGTACAAAGACGAGCAGCAAGATTCACCCTCCAGAGATACTATCGTATGGACAGCGTCTCTGCCATGATAGAACATCTAAAATGGGAGAGCCTGGAGAGAGGAGAAAAGCTGCAAGCCTATACCTAATGTATAAGATCCAGGCATGATATGGTAGCGATCAATGCAAACCACTACACAACACCCATGATTGCCAGCAACACAAGACGATACACCCCAAGAAGTTGTGGCTATCCCTTGCCGCTACACAACTCTACCAGAACTCTTATTTCCCCGGACAGTGACTGCTTGGAATGCGGCTTCCGAAAATCACCCTTGATGCCACTTCCTTGGAGGCTTTCAAGGGGGCGCTTTCCATCCAAAATATAGAACAATGAAGCAAAAAAAAAAAAAAAAAAAAAAAAAAAAAGCAACTAACAGTTAAATGTAACAAAAAACACAGTGCTAATTCTATGCACCTAAGTTGATTCCTCAGCGTTATATCCTTACTTATGGATCCTGCTGAGTATCGTCATAGACATAGACATAGACATAGTACGCCCTGGTCTAGGCCTGGCCGACCATGGCGCCGCCCCCAGGCAGACGGGGCGTTTGGCCGTTTGCTCCCCGCCTAGCGCCTGCCCGCGGGTAAAAACTCGGTTTCAGCTCAGCACAACTCAAGCTCAGCCACGTAATGTTAGGCCCTAACGTTAGACCTATACTTTTATTCAATCATCCATACATTCATACATTAAAATTTTGAAGTAATATTTACCTCCGAATTTCCTGAATACGCTCGGCTGTTTCATTCATAGTTGAAACTTTAACACGTTAAAATAACGTGAATTCGACAAAAAAAATAAATCTTATCTTGCCACCCGTACCCACACAACAAATCAAACTTGCCGCCGTTATTATGGTGTCACCGATGCGACAAATATAAATTGAAAATTAAAGGAGTATGATCACAATAGTGTTGATCAACAGAATCTGATTTCGCTTGGCATAGAGACTACTAGGTTTAGTTTAGATAATGTCGTAAATAATAATGGGATAAGACTGATTGAATTGTGTAAAGGTTTGGATATGAAGGAATCCCAAGACACAATAGGTTATGTAATATTTGTCATTCAGGTAGTATCGGTGATGAGTTTCATTATTTATTTGAGTGTGCTCATTTTAATGAAGAACGAGTGAAATATATTCCAAAACAGTATAGAAAACACCCAAATACATTAAAAATGTGTAACTTATTTAATACCAAAGATGTAAAAATTTTGTCAAAACTTGCCAGGTTTGTCAGGGTTATCATGCAGCTGTTTAATAATGGCTGAATCAAGTATTCAACATTGTTCTTTAGATATAAGATAAAATTGTACTTTTTAAGTTGTCACGTATACCTAACTATTAGTATTAACTAATCATTACATGATTTGTTCAAAGCTGTTACAGGTATTTATATTACCATTTTATATGAATGTTATAAAAACGATGTATTATATGTATTTTTCTCATACTCCGAAAGGGGTCGAAAGAAATAAAGTTCAAGTTCAAGTTCATTTTGGTGGGTCTTTGAACGGTAAGAGTGAACGGACGCACACAGAGGCAAAATGTCAAAAATAGGCCAAAAGTTTACACAATGAAGAGACTTGTAGCAATTTGAATCAACAACTCATCATGTGGCCTAGCATCGGTAGTATTAAGGTCCCAAACATGAGTTCCCAATTCTGAATATTAGAAAAGTTATAAGAAAAAAATTCATCAACTTGTAATTTTTGTCCCACTTCACACCGGTCTCCCCTACATGCCTTGGAAACCAGTAATGTAGGGTATAAAATGGTTTGAAGGTAAATTTTAGATTCAGACAGGGGCCCCAATATAGTAGTTTTGGCATGTGAAAACCATAAATTTTATAAATCGACAGATCATTTACTTTAGGCTATATAATTATTTCATATAATTCCATTCTAATTTCCACTTAATTGCTGGTCATGTTTGCATGACCATATAGGCCTACTGCTGACGAGACCATACCTCAAAATTCAATAGAATACATTTATAAAAGCCTACCGGGCAACCATATACTGCTCGTACACACCCCCCCCCCCCCCCCGAGTTTCCATATGACTGCATAGACACACAAATTAATGCAATACCACTTAACTGGTTCTAGGACAATTACCCCTGGACAATTCCCCCAAACAAATACCCCCTGCCAAAAATCTATTCCCTAACTCTACACCTAACCATATTTCTGGGGGTACTAGTAATTGTCCTGTGGGATAATTGTCCAGGGGGTAGTTGTCCTGATATGCACTTATCCAAATATTCTTCCAGCCCATTTTTCATCTCCAACTTTCTCTTTTTCTCTTCCTATTTCGCTCTCTTCTCTCCATATTTTTTTCTCTCTCAGAGTATCTCTCTATGTGTGTCTATCTCTCTCTCTCTCTCTGTGTCTCTCTCTCTCTCTCTCTCACACACCCACACACACTCTCTGTCCCCCTCTCCCTCTCTCATCTCTCTCTCTCCCTATTTTGCTCTCTATCTCTATTTTGATCTCTCTCAATCTCTGTATGTATTATACATTTACGTTTCTTCTCTAAATTCCCTCTCTGATGTTCAAATGAGTATTCAGATGTTTCGAGGTTCTCTTTTATACAAAGATTTTAATAAATTCTCATAGATTCAGCCACCATTGAATTTTTTTTGTAAGAGTTATATTACAATCTAATCACATATACATATAACAATATAAACAAAAGATAATAAATACATTTTCTAAAAGACTGAGTAATCCGTGTATTGTAATAAGGGATGTGTAAGATTGAATATACTTACTACGAAGATAGTGAAAATGTTTTTATTGACTGTAATACAATAATGCAACTATTATGGCATATTAATAACTTACAAATTACATCCCTGGACACCTTCTCCAGAGACAGAGAGAGAGAGAAAAAAAAGAAAGACAGCAAAAATGAAAGTGCATTTGGGTAGTAAGCAAGTTTGAGCGTAAAGAGGGAGGTGAGAATAGGGAAGTAAAAGTACAGAGTTGATATCAAAGAGAATGTATAAAAAACAGTGTGTAATCATTATCATAATGGAGGGGAGAATACTTTATATAAGGATCCTAAAAATTTGCAAAAATTGCTTCATTTTGTGGACAACTCCCAATGGGGTTTTGTACACAATAAGATGTTTTTTTTTCAAAATCATTGAAAAATACTTAAAGCATATGAAATCCATAATTAATAAGGTTCATTGAAAAGGAAAAAAGGGAAACTAACAGAAAGCAAAGCTTGTAGGTGATGTAGTTCCCTCACCTATCAGCGCCCTTGGATATAATATATATAATAAGATTTTAATGGGTAGGTTATTATAATTGATGGCTCAGAATGGGATATCAGAAATATTCCACAAGTTAGGACCAATATTGCAGGAATCGAAGATGAGTGGAATATTCTGGTAACCCCTGGAGGAAAGCCATCCAATATCATTATTATTATCTATAATCAATTTCATTATACAGAGAGCATAAAACGTAAAAAGCAGTAATTACATCAAACTGTGCAATACGGCATAGTATTGCACAGCAAGAACGTCCTATAGAGATAATAAATTATTTTTACTGACACGAACACGACTATGAATTTAACAAACTTGGATAAAACAAGGCAACAGTTGTTATAGTTGACATTGGTAGCTTCATGTGGGGTCTAAAATTGGTTACTTCATATTAATTACAAAGATAGTTATATTTTATTGAATGGCTCAGAATGGGATACCAGAAATATTCCATAAGTAAGAGCCAATATTGCAGGAATCAAAGAAGAGTGCATTCTGGTATCCCATGAAGTAAAGCCATTCAATATGATAATTATTAGCTTTTATGATCATAATTCAGAAAACAATAGACAAAACATTGAATTATTTAACTTTTGAACACTTGAAAACAATGTGAGTGGACTATTAAAGACAACCCCATCATATACGTCACTGCGCATTGAATACGGCACAGTAATTTTATACATGTTGAATATTAAGATTTCGCGCTTTGTTCAATACGCTCAATACTCCACAGGCAAATTATGCAGACCAAACTATGCACTTTTAGTGACCT
Organism: Paracentrotus lividus; assembly: GCA_940671915.1. Taxonomy (NCBI): domain Eukaryota; kingdom Metazoa; phylum Echinodermata; class Echinoidea; order Camarodonta; family Echinidae; genus Paracentrotus; species Paracentrotus lividus. The sequence continues at coordinate 2,985,843 of CALNVZ010000641.1, read as the reverse complement.
GCTAAAATCCCCTAATTAGATAATAATTGGGTTTAATTGATATTTTGTTTTTGCTTTACCCAATGCCTATTTTTACACCAAAAACTGGTAGTTCATGTATGTACCAGGTTTGTATGTAAGGAGTCTCCTTACAACCACACATTGCGCCCCTCCTGACGAGCCTTCATGCGCTCATCATAGTTTTTATTACTAAAGAATACAATAACATTTATCCCCATGAAGGTCCCCCATTCAGCTGGTTCCTTCTTGTGTGTTATGGGTTGGATGGGGGCCACAGGGAGAGGCGGATTAAAGGCACCTGCAGGTGAAAAAAACAACAACAAAGTTCCTGCATTTTAATAAGATTTTATAATACTGGGTACCCTATTTTTTCTTGATATAAAAATTTGTTGCTTACATGTACACTGCCTGGGATTCATGTTTGTCCAGAGTGAAGGAGATCCTAAAAATACTTTTGCATGCAATATTGTGCAATAGTATCATTATAGGATTCCATTATCAGAACAGTGTAACCAGCCCTGTTTTTTTTGTTTTTTGTTTTAATTTTTGTTTTAATTATTATTATTATTATTATTATTATTATTATTATTATTATATATTTATTTATTTATTTTTTTTTATTATAGGTTTTCCCGGCCAATTTCATACATTTATCATCTGTTTTCATTTAATGTGTATTCAAATTCGTGTGTTTGATGCGACAGACTGACTTTAGTCAAACAATTTCTTGTTCATGCTCTCAAATTCGTTTTTAGGCACACAAAGTAATGGTTGCAAAGTTCAAATTCGGATATAGGTATTTAATTTCATTATTTGGGCATTCAAATTAGTGCGAATTTGAATAGTAATTGCCGAATGTATATGCTTATTATCTGAAGTAGAATGCGCAAATACGAAATCGATCACAACAATCGTTAATTTTTATGATTGAATAAGATTCTGACTGGCAACATTTTGATGCATCAGCATTTTTTTTTCGAAAATGAATGCCTCTAATATGCAATTGATTGACAAAACAATGAAATTGGCCGGGAAAACCTATATTATTATTATTTTTTTTTTTGGGGGGGGGGTTCTGAGATAAAATATCAAAAGATAAAGGGAAGTTCCAAATATTAATTGAATCTTTCCATTAACAGTGATTACTGCTTGGTACATTTAATACTTATACTCCTTTTTTGTGTGTGTTTCACCTTAATCTTTCTTTATGTGTCTTCGAAAAAGAGCACCGGATAATAAAATCGTGCCATACAAAAGCATAATTGATCATTATTATTATTAGTAGGGTTGGGCGAATCTCAACTTTTTTTTTCAAACAAGTTGTTTCTATAGTGAAATTCGATGTAGAAACTGAAAATGACAATTATTTTTGCATACGATGACGTCTTACGTCGCTAAAGTGCAAAAAAACAAAATGGCGTATTATGCCCAATTATCATACTTTGTATAGGTATAAACCACTTTTATTACGTTTTTATATGGCTTTTGGGTGTCAGGGAACCCAACATGATTAATCCAACATGATTAATCCTACCTAAGTTGACTGTTAGTGTAGTTTGGTAGTTAGTTTTAGTCGATATCGAGCAAAAATCACCTCCTATCAAAATCACTAAATAACATCTATAACACATACTAGGTACATTAGGTCATGATAAAATTGTCAGATTTGAACTTTTAGACCATCAAATCCATAAAGAAACAAAATAAAACCGGTTTATACCTATTAAGTGTGTGATGAATGGGCAAAATACACTATTTTGGTTTTTTGCACTTAAGCGACGTCAGACATCATCGTACACAAAAATAATTGTCATTTTTGGATTCTACATCAAATTTGACTATAGAAGCAACTTGTTTGAAACAACTTCTCAGAAAAAAGTAATTATTTGCCCAACCCTATTATTAGGCCTACCCCATTTTTCGCAGAGCCGTTTCTGCAGGTCCAACCGTCCAATCTGTCTCAGGCAATTTGAGAGGTACATGATATTCATGTTGTTTATAAGGTCTCGTTTGATATAGATATCAAACAGATCACATCCACATCGGATGTCTTCGCACTCTCTTTCAGAGGCAATGTCTTCTTTTGAAAGGAAAATCAAGTTCCTTAGATCCATGGCTGTCAATTCATTTGCGATTGGCAGCAAAATGGAGCGTAGATTGCTGACTCCCGATCCCATGGTCTGTTGTAATCTTTGATGGTCTACGAGTGCAGTGATTCACCTAGAAGATCAACAAAGTAGTTCCATATAAGATTTCCTACAGTCACAGAAAACTAGCCGGTCTGGCTCTAAGTAGAATATGGACATGGTAATAATAGCAATTCTTAGTCACCTACAGATGTTACTTCAGCAATATCTACACAACAGTATTATTGGACGGCAATTGACTTCTGATCAAACAAGTGAGGTACATTTATCTGAGTATTGGAGCACATGTTGAGGAACCCCACATTTAACAAACTGAACATCTACCATTGCATCTCTGCTAATCTATATCAAGTTTCAAGTTTCAAGTTTCAAGTTTTATTTCTCCACAGTTCATTAAAAACATACAAATATACATATTGTAAAAGAAAAATCAAATAGTAAATTAGATATAATACAACAACAAAAAAAGCTTAGCAACAGTACAACATCAGAATAAATGTAAACAACAAAATGAATATGTGGAGGGGAAGCGCATAGGCCATTGGCCTTTCGGGTACAGCCCACAAGACCGACACCCACGAGACCGACGACCCACGAGTCCGACAGTAAAGTAAATAGGCCAACGAGATCGACTATAGAACAATTTAGGCCCACGAGACCGACATCCCACTAGACCGACAGGTTCTAGGACAATTACCCCTGGACAATTACCCCGGACAATTACCCCCCCGGACAATTACCCCGACGACAATTAACCCCCCGGACAATTACCCCCGACAATTACCCCCGAGGACAATTACCCCCGAGGACAATTACCCCCCGGACAATTACCCCCGGACAATTACCCCCCAGGACAAAATTACCCCCCGGACAATTACCCCCCGGACAATTACCCCCCGGACAATTACCTTCGGACAATTACCCCGGACAATTACCCTCGGACAATTACCCCCTAGGACAATACCCCCCCGGACAATTACCCCCCTAAGACAATTACCCTCGGACAATTACCCCCTAGGACAATTACCCCCCCCCCCCCCGGACAATTACCCCTAAGACAATTACCCCCGGACAATTACCCCCCGGACAATTACCCCCAGACAATTACCCCTGAGGACAATTACCCCCTGAGGACAATGACCCCGAGGACAATTACCCCGGACAATTACCCCCCGGACAATTACCCCCGGAAAGTTACACCCGATCAACTACCCCGACGACAATTACCCCCTCACAGGCATTGATGTTGGAATCAGCGGTGCCCATTGTGGGTCTCGCCCGGTGTCGCAGGGTTTTCTAATTATTTTCTACTTGATTTTATCATAATGAATATCTCTTTCTCTTTCATATTTCTCTTTCTCCTTTGCTCTCTCTCACTTCTTCTTTTTTCCTTGCTTTTTTCTCCCCCCCTCTCACCATCTGCGCCATGAAAAAAATGGGGGGGGCTTGAGCCCAAGCCCCCCCCCCCCCCCCCCGCCCCCTTTGGATACTCATACATGCATCAGAAAATATGTAAACGGGCCCTCATATTACTTTTTATTTTCATTGAACAACAATTAAATCCATAATACACAAATCACCACGCTATACTAACTCTACAGCTGCCACTACTATACGGTTGTGAAACACTCATCGATCTCTGATTCCATGGACGTCGATATCTACTAATTTTAACTACGATCATATCCATGCAGATGTACTCAATTTCACGAACGGATACACAACAATGATTATCACTGAGCAATACATCTGGTCATGGCGAACCCATGGTTTCTACACCGGCGGCAATAAAGGTCATAATTAATAACTCCATAAATTAACAAATTAAGTGAAAATATTAACTAAAGCTTAATATCAATCTATGTCAAAAATAAGGTTAATCGTAATATTAAATATCATACATAAGTTATTCGTTATGGCCCACATGACCGCCAATAGAAACCATGGTTTCTGACCACGTATTTTGCTGAATCTACCGTTGGGAATATGAGGGCCAGTTTACATATTTTCTGATGCATATAATGTGTATCCAAGCAGGGGGCTTGGGGTGCAATTAAGCGCCCCCTCCCCATTTTTTCATGGCGCAGAAGGCGCCGCTAAACAAAACAAAAAAGGGGAAGGAGGGGGTGGTGGTGGTGTGGTCGA
>CALNVZ010000641.1:2950390-2962567 GCA_940671915.1 Paracentrotus lividus | reverse complement strand
TATTATATTCAATTGAATTTTGCATTACACTAGCTACAGGTAATAAAAAAAAAATAAATAAATAAGTAATAAAAATCCTCCCTCCCTCGGGCCTCCCCACCAAAAGGGGAGGGGGTCCACGACGGCGAGGGCCCACCCCGATTATTTTTCCCATTTTTCACATTTGCTGCACCAACATCTTAGCAAAATATAATAATAATGCAGAAACTTAAATGTCGTGTGAAAAAATTTATTACTTGCTGTAAATTACAATGTATTCACCTCAAGAAAACGACTTCGTTGTAAATGACGGTGGAAATTTGTCTGCAAAAAAACCCCCCTTAATTGGCATCGCAATATTTCCGCCCCTCCACCGGCCCCCCCCCCCCCTGCATGGTTACCACCGTTCTTTTCTAGGCACAAAATGGCCATACTTTACTATGGGAAAGGTATTTATAAAAAAAAACAAAAAACAAAAAACAAAAAACAAAAAAAACTATAAGCAATTTTGGGCGAATATCAGTTTCGTAATTCCTTTCACTGATAATCCCCATCGGATTCCCTAAAATATTTTGGGGCCATTTTTTCTTTTATCATCCCCTCTGTTAAAAATATGACCGAGTCTGCATGGTTATCATCTGCCCTCCCGAATAAAAAAAAAAAGAGTTGGGATACATAGACTACAATGTTATTAGAGACATTAGAGAGCAAAATACATCTGAATAACCAAGTTATGAAATATAAATCAAGAATTAAATCTTTATTCCATTTCTATACTTCTTGAAAAGTAACAATGAAAATTAATAGAGGTACAACAAACTGACAATATTCTTTTATACAACTAACTACTATTCAAAGAAAATCCAGTATAGGATATAATAGTGAATCATGTGAGTTATTAAACATGTCAAATCACTTTGAAGTTGTCTTGTTAAAAGCATGAATTTAGCCTTTCATGCATGTCTTGGTACAGTCGTCCTCCTACCATTATGTTGGTACCCTTTTCATTTGGATATTTGCACGCATGACTGAATAACAGACAATCTTCAGAAGACGGTAAAATCTCACCTGCGACAAGTGGCTGGGTGAAGAATAAATAAATTGAGAATTTATTACTTATGTGCACGCACAAAAAACACACACCCACACGTACCCTCATTTACGCATGCACAAACCACATATACGCACCCACCACACACATGACACACGCACACACTCTATGTCATCCAGACTGGCACACACTCATACACACACATACATACACATACACACACACCCTCACTCACACTCACAGTTGTGAGGGAATTACTACGTCCCAAACATTCAGTGATGGTCTTGGAAACTCAAAAGGGAAATGTTATTGTGAATTGTTCACTCTGTGTGTGGTGCGTGTGTGATGATGCGCGTGTACGTGTTAGGAGGGGGGGGCAGGTATGCGTGTGTGGGGGAGAGGGTGTTTGTGTTGTGTGTATACATATTTGTCAACACTTTTGTTTTTAGACTTCATCCATCTATTTGGCGCAGGTGAGATTTTACCGTCTTCTGAAGACTGTCTGTTACTCAGTCATGTGTGCAAAGATCCAAATGGAAATGATACCAACAAATTGCATGTGGAGGATGACTCTACCGAAACATATTCATGAAAACCATGATTAAATGTTCATGCTTCAAACAAGACAACTTCGAAATGATGGACATTTTGTTTTTTATTCACTCTATTATATTAAAGCCGGTCGACCATAAAAGGTGAATGGCCATGTGATATCACGAGATTTAATTTATTATATATTTTTTAAAAGTAAAATGTTACACGCTTCCAACTTTAAGAAGATACTGAAATGATTGACAACACTAAAAACGAATTAAATATAACAGCCTAATGTACCTTTTCATTTAGGAGGTGGCTTATGAATTATGACCAGAAGTGTATAATATGCGGATCTACTTTATTAAATTTATAAGAAACTTGACGACAAACTATCTCAAAAGACATTTGTGTTGTAAGATCATCACTCAAAAACCAACCGATGTCCTCAACGCTCTATCTGGTTCCAGGATGGTAGGTTTTGTTCTTCCAAACTGTCAGTACTCAAGCTACTGCTACGACTGCCGAAGCTAGATCTTTGGTGATTGGCGACGTCCAGTATTAATTGAACGGCTTCTTTTGACAGACTTTGATTCTTCAAGACTTGCAATACTCAGGCTACTGCTGCGACTGTCAAAGCTAGATCTTGGTGATAGATGAATTCCAGTTCTGACTGAGAGTTTACTGAATGTCTTCGGTTCATCCAGACTGTCGGCACTAAAGAAGCTTCTTGACTGTCAAAGCTGGATCCTGGTGAAAGATGGCGACCCTTTCTCGCGCGAGAAAGCCAATCTTCTGGTCCTCTAGGCTATCTGTGGCTAACAGTGCTGCTACGGCTTTCTGCACTTAGTAGGTTATGGTTCCTTCTGTCACCATTTCCTTGTCCAAATTTGGAAGGACGCACTGCAGACCACCAGCCCTATCGTTGTAATAGATGATCTCTAGGGCTCAAGTCTATGCACTTTTGTTGGACCAATCGAGGGCGCTTTCCATTATTAGGAGACACAAGCAAATATATCCAAATTAGTGGTCGGCTTATCTTACACATTTCAGAGAGAATACAAGACTCTTCATTCTGATGATTGGACTTTCCTATTGGTCGATGTAGCTCGTTCACACTGTTCCTCAACGTCAGTCCCATCAATCTTGAGCATCGGGACGGTGGGACCAGGGTGATGTTCCCTATAGCCGGTGTGGTCGTGACCTGTTTTTTGAGAGAAAGTCCTGGATTCTCGCGCAGCAGGGTTGTTGGATTTCGTCAGGACAAGAGTGCTTCCAGGCATCTGTCCGTGAAAACAAAATAAAGCAAAGGATCCTGCATTTTGATAATAAATAATGTTAAATAATAATTTCACAATATAAAAAGTACACCCCTTAAAAAGTACGTTGAAGAATGTGAATAATAGACAGAGTAGAGGTGATGAAATGAACCAGAAGTAGAGATGAAAAGAATAAAAATTCGAAATAGAGATGAAAATTGAGAGACAAATAGGCAAATAAGACTCTCCCCATTTCTTACAGACTGTTTCCTCAGATCGAATCGTTGTATCCAATACCAAGAAATCAGTAAGAGATAGTCGATGCTTGTTTTGTTAATGACATCTCGTTTTATCAAGATTTCGAAAAGATCACGTCCTGATCTGATATCCTCGGACTCTCTTTCTGATCCTATCTTGTCTTTGGAAAGGAATATCAACTGCTCCAGGTCCTCCTTTGACAAACCATCGTCAACTGCTAGCAGAAGGGAACGAAATGGACACACCTTCGCAAGAGAAGTGAACTCGTTTTTAGTTTGAAGATCGCTCACTGCCATTTTCTATCAGGTGTTTTCCTTGTTTATACTATTTTTTCTTCTTCATTCAAATAGATTGCAATGTTTTCTCCAATTATGCTTTCAAGTACTTGTACAGAGTAATTCTTTTAGCTTTTCATACATTTTATGCTGATACATTTCCTGAAGGATCAAAGAACACCCGGCTTAGTATTTCTGGCTGCGAGTAGAATATGAATATAGTGTCGGTAAAGACTGCAATTTCTCACCGAGATAAGTTATCTGCATTTAAGAAGCATTCCAGTCGTTCCAATGAAGCTCTAAATTAATTCATTGAACGTACAGCAAACAAAACAGGCTAACACGGGCATTCATTTCCTTTGGATTGGCAAAGCTACGTGAGAATTAGGATAAATTCCTAACATCATCATGATCATGTTGCTGAACAATCCTATTGTGACGTCACCTATCCTTTGTGAAATATTTGGATGCCATTGTACATGTGAAATTAGAGGTAACCAGCAGAGCATAAAAGGGTATTCCCAGCGATAGTATTGGCAATATAGCAGATCCAGGGGACGCACAAGGCCCATGCGCCCTACTTTTTATTATTTTTTTTTAAATATATTTTTTAAACCACTCGCTATAGGCGTAATAATAATCATCATCATAATAAAAATACTGAAAGGGAAGCTCTGGACCCAAAATAAGTTGCTTTTATAAAAAGCAAAAAAAAAAAAAAAAAATGAGAAAAACAGATTAAAACAAGTTTGAAGAAAATCGGACTAACAATAAGAAAGTTATGAATATCTTTACGATGCATAAAAAAAAAATTGATCGCTATACCAAATTGGCAACAACTCTGATGTCACAGGGGCACAACTTTCCATGCATTTTCTGTATGGTTTTATGATAAATTTTCACTTTATTTGTAAAGAAACTGTTTTCCTCATAACTTTTGCCAAGATATGTTGATGGCAATATGTTATTGCATCTATGTATTTCGATAAAATGAGAATCATAATGACATTTCAAAAGAAAAGTTATATTTTTCATGAAATTCAACATTCATGAATATCTTTTTTCTATACTGAAAACCACTTAATATCTATGTTTTTTGTATTTCTAGATGGGGTGCTGATTTTACAATATTATGTGTGATGCAATAGCATATTGCCATCAATTCATGAATAACATTCATGAATATCTTTTTTCTATATACTGAAAACCACACATTATCTAAGTTTTTTGTATTTCTAGATGGGGTACTGATTTTACAATATAAACTATGATGCAATAGCATATTGCCATCAATATATCTTGGCCAAAGTTATGAGGAAAACAGTTTCTTAACAAATAAAGTGAAATTTTATCATAAAACCATATAGAAAATGCATGGAAAGTTGTGCCCCTGTGACATCACAGCTTTGTGACAGTGTTGCCAATTTGGTATAGCGATCAAGTTTTTGTGCATCGTAAAGATATTCATAACTTTCTTATTATTAGTCCGATTTTCTTCAAACTTTGTTTATTCTCTTTTTCTAATTTTTCTGCTTTTTATAAAAGCGACTTATTTTGGGTCCAGAGCTTCCCTTTAATAGTTATACCGCGCTTTTCCATTAGGCCGTATACATACATGCTACAAACATTACATTTCGGCCGCCCACTGCCCTATTTTTCACATTTTCCGCGGCTGCCCTATGATTTTCAAATCATGGTCCGCTGCTGTTAAAATGATCATCCCACACATTATAAAGAAAAAAAAATAAAAGTATAATCTCTGTGCAATATACAGTGGTGGCCAAAATTATTAGAACACCTGAACCTACACAAAGTCTATGGGATTATCAATGTCCTAGTTCATTTGCCGAAATCAGATTAAAGATATATTTTGTGTGTCATGAGCTTTCATGACTTTTTAGCATAGGGTCTTACGTATATGTTGATACCAAATTTATATAGTTTCGACCATCTGGTAATGCGCAGCATTAAAAATAATTGCGCTATGCGCTTTTGGTTCCCCATAGACTTGTGTATTAAACATGTAGTCTAAATGCAAAAAAGTAAAATGCCAATTACATACGCCGATTGCTCAAAACGTATTTGAGGTAGAAGTATGAAACTTGGCAGGCTTATTTATTCTAATATACCTCTCAAATACATTCTGAGTTTCAGCAAATTTGGTCAAATGGGGAGGGTGGATTCGCCCCACCCTATAATAATAATACTTCATTTATTGCAACCATTGGTTGGATTCAATACATTGATACATCAAATACATATAAACAATAAACATTAACAAGTTATAAATCAAATAGGCCTATTATCATATAAAAAGTAAATGAAGAAGAACATTAAAAAAAAAAAAAAAAAAAAAAAAAAAAAAAAAGAACAGAAAAGAACGCAAATAATGAAAAAGAAATCGGCACAAAATTTGAATTTGAATTCCAGCTGTACATTCAGTGGATAGGAAAATTGTCTGAATCTTTACAAATTTAGAATTTGGTTTCAAAATAAGGATATGGAGGAAATTATACCGGTACGTGAAAATCATAGTATAAACAAGGGTGTATATGGTTATCCGTTCCAAACATTTGTATCATATGAGGATCTATAAAATAATATTATGTATGATTTCAACATTAATATTTAAAAAAATCGAAACAGTGTAATTGTTACAGGAGGGTGTATTAAAACATCAATGAATTCGATTATTAAACACAAATATATGAATTTTGAATTGTATTCCACGATTTTAAGTGAACTTTAGACATCATAGTTACACAAAACAAACAAAATTGAATTTTTGTATAAAAAGTCACATAATAATTAACTAAATTACCTCACGGTTATGTTCAATGTTTATAATAGTTTCATCAAAAATTAAAATTAAATACATGAATAATGTGACAGAGCATGTTTCTAGTAATAATCGAATTTCAATGACAGTAAAAGATAATTATGGTCCATTGTAAATATAATCGATTTAAGTTCGTTATTTTGCTGATCATTGTAAATTAAAGAGACACCATGGGATGAAACTATTCTTATACCTATTTGTTTTACACCTTGGTGGGTACAAGGCTTTACTGTTCCTGAGAGCATATCGAGTTTCCCTTGGGGCGGGAAGGAGATGGTTCAACTTATGTTCTTGTTTTTTTACCCTTGGTGGTGAGATGACCAAAATAACCATGCCCATTGAAGGTTAAGACTATTTTTTTTTATTTAATGAAGACACTCCTTGTAAATGTATATTTTTTAAAAGGAAATTTTATGAGCAATTCAAATATGTTGAAATATTAAGGGTCATTGGAACAATGGACTTAAATAGGGGCACTGAATTAAAAATGTGGGGCCCTTCAAAAATAATTTTAAAATCCCCACACAAGATGTAACTACTTCACCCTGTGTTGTTATGAATGCCATTTTTGACATCCTCAGGAAATTTCCTTTCAAAATATATATACTTTTGTAGGGAGAGGCTTAAAATGTTTAACGTTATGACACTTTGATTGTGAAAGGGGCAACATTTGTAGATTTTTCAATTGGTGGTGTAACATAAAAAGGGCGACTTGGGGGCGAGTTCCCAACTCAAGGCTTTGTTATTGAGTTTTTAAAGCATAATGATGATATTCGGAAACATTCCAACCAATTATAGGTATTTAAATGGTCAACTGAATGAAAATTATTAAAATCATTAAAATATGCTTGGTGTTCTAATAATTTTGGCCACCACTGTATATATATTTCTTATTCTGTATCGTTTTGTAGTAAGTTTAATATTCCTGGACAATGTTCTCCTGAGACGTTATTCGGCGTCAGGAGTAAGGACAGTAACATGTTGAATGAGGTCATGTGTTAATTGCCATGGCTGTAGTGGCCCACCATTTAAAACTCGATTTGAACGTCGTCCATATCATCTGCATTGGTTATATCTGGAGAATTGTTCTGTTACTAAGTTAAAACAGCTTAAATCTGTGGTTGAACCATGGTTCCTCCTAAGTCTATGGTTTAACTATGGGTAGCTAAATATGACACAATCTCGATAAGTTCGAATTATCATAATTTTTGGTGCTGAAATTATTAAAAACTGCTTGAGAATGATAGGTACTAAAGTTTCCTTAACCGTTAAAGCACGATTCCAGAATCCAGTATCCAGAATCCAGGTGTAAGGAACTTCAGATTTGTCACATTTGGCTAACCATAGTTAAACAACAGATCATCCATGGCTTAGCTAAGTACACCTTTGTGAATACGGGCATTTGTCATGTTTTTGTACAATCAATTTGACATATTCTGAAGACACCAAATCCGATGCCGCATGCAGTGGCCGGGTTTTCGGTAACACTAACAGGGTTTGGAAACTTAAACGAGGTTATTGTCACGACTGCCTTCATTGGAAACCAACTTTTCAATGTTATCTGCACAAGTTAGCATCTCTTGGTGTCCGAAAACTTGTGCATATACTCTGGAGACACAGAACCTGGGTTGCTAAAAAAAGAAAGTTATGACACTTAAAAGAGGTTATACCTTCATCGTTACGATTGCCTTTATTTTGACACAGAGTTTGGACATCATTTGCACCAGTTAGTTAGTTAGTTGCATCATCTCTTGGTGTCCAATTATTTATGGACGTTCTGTAAAGACACTAAACCCAATGCAGTGGGGTTAAGAAAGAGAGTAAGGACCCTTGAAAGAGGTTATTTCTTCAACTTAACACACTGAATCCAATGCAGTTGGGTTGTCAATAAGAAAGTTAAGACCATCTTGGGACACTGAAACCGGTGCAGTTGAGTTGTCACAAAGAAAGTTAGAACCACTTAGAGACACTGAACTCGGTGCAGTTGGGTTGTAAAGAAGAGAGTGAGGACCCTTAAAAGAAGTTATGTCCTCATCTGGAGACACTGAACCCGATGAAGTTGGGTTGTCAAAAAGAGAATTAGGACCCTTAAAAGAAGTTATGTCCTCATCTGGAGTTACTGAACCCGATGCAGTTGGGTTGTCAAGAAGAGAATTAGGACTCTTAAAAGAAGTTATGTCCTCATCTGGAGACACTGAACCCGATGCAGTTGGGTTGTCAAAAAGAAAGTCAGGACTCTTAAAAGAAGTTATGTCTTCATCTGGAGACACTGAACCCAATGCAGTTGGGTTGTCACAAAGAGATTTGGGACCCTTAAAAGAGGAAATGTCCTCATCAGGGGACACTGAACCCGGTGCATTGGGGTTGTCAAAAGAGAGTTAGGACCCTTAAAAGAGGTTATGCCTTCGATGGCAACGCTTTGAGTTAGAAAATGACGCAAGGCCTTGCGACTGTATCCGAAGCTGTTGCCATGCCAAAGAACTCCATGGTTCCTGGAGAGAGGGGTGCTCCTTTCTCGAAATGGTTCTGCCAAAAGTTCCTGGACCTCTTCGTCGTCCCAGTCAATGTAAGATGCCGTTGTGTATTTTGGAAAAACTCGATAACGAGAAATGCTCTCAAACTGTCGTCTCTTTCTTTGGACATTTCCGTCACTGTCCCGTTTCTTGCTGGCTCGTGAGGCATGTTGAGGTTCTGAGACACCAGGTAAACCAGGAGTAGACAACTTAGATGGACGTGGTGGAGGGAATTCTGTGTTTGTTGTGTGCCGAGCCACAGGGTTTGGCTGTCTTTGTAATAGATCTGTTGAATACAAGAAATCGTATTTAAAAAATGTCGCAACATGTTCAATTCTACAGAAAGTTTTTTTTTTTTTTTTTTTTTTTTTTTTTTTTAGTTGTTCACAGACAGGGCGTATGAGGAACCAATTTTGTCAAAATAACTGCCCTTTAAACGTTGAAATGACAATCGTAGAAAAATATTCCCTAATCCTCAAGAGTGTTCTTGTTGTGACAATGTTTCTTTAAAATAATATAATAGCAATAATTTAAAACAAAAACTATAAAACTGACATTTGGCCTAAATCTGCATCATCATCTTCGTAAATACAATCATAAACGGGTCGAAAGTAATCGTTTCTAACAGTGAACGTTTCGATTACAACTTATATTTACCCCATCTGATCTTTGCCCTTTTCATGACGTCAAATCTCCTAATTTTCGAGAGAAGATCGAAAAGAACACTGATGTTGTCATCATTTAAGGCATCCCTCTCTAAAAGCACTTCAAAGAGATCTAGTGCAGAACCAGAAGATTTAATCTTTTCCTTTTCATGTTTAGATCGGATCACGTCAGAAGTAAGAAATAGGAGTTTCATCAGATCCTCACTGTTGAGATTTTCAGCTACCGAGTAAAGCAACGAGCGTAGGTTGTGCCGAACACTCCTTGGTGATCGAAGCAAGACAGGAGAGTGTCCCGAAGAGGAAGAACTGTCTTCTGATGCAGGGGCAATCAACATTTTGATCAGATTTAGCAGTCAAGGGAAGTCCCCGGGGAAGTCCAAGCAATTCGCAAATGTATCTGTAATTCCCTGCAATCTTTGGCAGATTCATTTCACAACATGTCAAGACAAATCTATTTGAGACACAGAGCAATCTAATGCAATAGCTACTATACAGAACACACAACGTCAATCTATTGTTCCCTCTACCGTTTATAGGGGAAGGTGGGGCATAACGGACCCTAGGGGCAAAACGGAACTTTCTCATAGCTTGACATCAAAAGTATTTCTTTCTATAAAATGTATTGCAGTAAATGAGGCATTGCTGCACCAATTTACCACTGAAGTTTCATCGAAAAAAATCAATACCTACAGAGGGGGGTGCCATTCAAAAATTTGTACCCCTCTGATGTAGGGTATTTCTGCTTGGGGCAAAATGGAACCCAATGGTGTGGGGCAAAAAGGACCATAATTTGGCTGACCCTGGGGAGAATTTGGTGTGCTCGCATCCCTTCTGGAGACTTCCAAAAGTACATTTATTTTGCCAACTTGAACAAATTTTGACAAATCAGTCCCCAGGAGTTGATTATTTCTTACGGGGCAAAACGGTACCCCATAATAGGGTACCATTTTGCCCCAACAAAATATGCACGGGGTCAATTTTGCCCCACTAGTGGGGCAAAACGGACCTTTTCCGATATTTTTTCAGCTTCATTTTGCCGGAAGTATGAAAGAGATGAGAATTATTGATCGATTGTTTATCAAACTTCAATAAGAACTCGTCAAGGATATATCATTTTTATAGTCTTGCTCCTATCTGTGACGTCACAGAAGCCACTTGAAGTTACGTGGTCCGTTATGCCCCGTGCACCTTCCCCTACAAATATTCCGTGCATGGCACGGGCGTAAATCCCGGGGGGGGGATGGGGGGATACATCCCCCCCAGATTTTGAGGAGGGGGGGATGGCCTGTACAAACATCCCCCCCAGTTTTCAAGAAAGAAATGGAAACAACCTAAGTTTTAAGTTCAATCTGGCACCCCTTTATACTGTCGATTTGCGCGCCCCTAAATTTTAAGGTCGATTTGGCGCCCCTAAGTTTAAAGGTCAATCTGGCACCCCTTAGTTTACTGTCGATTTGGCGCCCCCTAAATTAAAGGTCGATTTGGCGCCCCTCCTAAATTTAAAGGTCAGATTTTGGCGCCCCCTAAATAAACGTTTATAAGTCATATTTTTGGCGCCCTTAGTTTACTGTCGATATGGAGCCCCTAAATTTTACGGTCGATTTGGCGCCCCTTAGTTTAAGGTCCATTCGGCACCCCTAAGTTTATTGGCGTTGCTTAGTTCACTGTCGATTTGGGCCCCCTAATTTTTTTTTAAGGGCACCCCTTCCCCTCCCCCTTTTTCAATTTGGCGCCCAGTTTTAAGGTCGATTTGGCACCCCTTAGTTTACTGTCGATTTGGGCGCCCCCCCCTAAATTAAAGGTCGATTGGCCCCCCTAAATTTAAAGTCGATTTGTCTCGCCTATAAGTTTAAAGTCAATTTGGCGCCCCTTAGTTTACTGTCGATTTGGAGCCCCTAAATTTAAGGTCGATTTGGCGCCCCTAAGATTTAAGGTCGATTTGGCACCCTTAGTTTACTGTCGATTTGGCGCCCCCCTAAATTAAAGGTCGATTTGGCCCCCCCTAAAATTTAAAGTCGATTTGGCGCGCCCTATAATTTTAAAGTCAATTTGACGCCCCTTAGTTTACTGTCGATTTTGGAGCCCTAAATTTAAGGTCGATTTGGTGCCCCTAAGTTTAAGGTCAATTTGGCGCCCCTTAGTTTACTGTCGATTTGGCGCCCCCCTAAATTTAAAGGTCGATTTGGCCCCCCCCCCCCCTAATTTCAAGTCATTAGCGCCCCTTAGTTTACTGTCGATTTGGAGGCCCCTAAGGTCGATTTGGGCGCCCCTAAGTTTAAGGTCAATTTGGGCGCCCCTTAGTTTACTGTCGATTTGGCGCCCCCTAAATTTAAGGTCGATTTGCGCCCCCCCCCCCCTAATTTTAAGGTCGATTTGGCGCCCCTAAGTTTAAGGTCAATTTGGAGCCCCTTAGTTTTACTGTCGATTTGGCGCTCCCCCCCCCCATTTTTTAAGGGCGCCCCCTTCCCCCTCTCCTTTTATCCCTTCCTCTCTCTCTCTCTCTCTCTCTCTCTTCTTCTTTTTTTTTTTTTTTTTTTTTTTTTCCTTCCTCTTTTCCCCCTTTTTTCCCTTCCTCTTTCTCACCCTTTCTTCCCTTTCTCCCTTTTTTTTTCTCCTTTTTTCTTCTTCCTTTTTTTTCTTTCCTTTTCTTCCTCTTTTCGGCGCCCCCCTGCCGCGCCCGCCCGGTGGGCCCGGGCCCGTAAAGCCCCCCAGAATACGCGCATGATATGCACAAACAATAGTACGCCCCCCGTAAGTATTGTGTCTAATCACGCTATGCGGCCACTGGACACTACCTACAAAAT
>CALNVZ010000641.1:2914205-2949543 GCA_940671915.1 Paracentrotus lividus | reverse complement strand
TGAAAAAAAAAAATACCCTGGTAACTGTGTTAGTAGTAAAAATAGCGCTTCAATACTAAAAAAAATGCTTCTGTTTTACTCCAAAACCCCAAATTTTTCTGCTCGGTCGCTATGCGACCTCGCAATTAGTAACAAACAGTAACCTAAGTATAAAAGGTTGGATCCAATTGCCCTCGTTTTGGGGACAACCTTAGGAAAGGGCTTGTTGACAATGTGCTTTGTGTGCGGGCTAGTTTGGTGGAGGGCTTGCGGGCCTGCTACACCACAAACTTTTATAGCAAAGATTGTGGATTTGTTTTCTGTCGCTGTATTTAACAAAGCATGTAAAATGTATCTTCTAAATGAATACTAAATTTTCGGCTCGCAATTCGCTCTCGCTGATACTAAATAGGATTTTACTGCCCAAATTACATCTCCAATTTTTTGCTTAAAAACTTCGGCTCGCATTACTTTTTTTATTACTAAAATGAACAGGAATCAGGGCAGCCATTATGATTCTTAAAAGCATACATTCAAAGAAATTTTTTTTCTTCGTACCCCCTCCCTCTCTGAATACATTTCTCTTTAGGTCTATGCCTCTGATCTAAAGTGTCCCCCATTTCAGAAAAAGCTGCCCCTTTTTTCCATCGAAACCCCACTTTCAAATCCGTTACGCGGCCTCTACTGTACGTTTTTGTTCTGTTTTTTTTTGTTGTTTTTTTCGCGCTCGCCGGATACTGTACAGGACCTTTAATGCACAAACAAATCAATTCACAACTAAAAAATTTGGCTCGCGCTTCGCGCTCGCTGATAATAAATAGCAACTACAATGCACAAATATATCAACCTTTATCTTAAAATTTTCGGATCGCGCTCTCGCTGACGCATTACTTTTTTCAATTACTAAAATAAACAGTAATCAAGGCAGACAATTTTTTCCGTTTCCCTCGCTTTCTCTTTTAGGATCTATGCCCTTTGATCTAAGTGTCCCCTTTTCAGAAAAAAAGTGCCCTTTTTTATCGAGACCCCCATTTTCAAATCCATTCCGCTGCTCTATTATATATTTTTGTTTTTGGTTGTGTTTTTTTTTCGCGCTCGCGGATACTAATATAGGAACCTTTAATACACAAACATATCCATTTGCAGCTTAAAATTTTTCGGCTCGCGCTTCGCGCTCGCTGATACTATAAGTAGGAAGTATATAATGCACAAATATCTCCAACTTTTAGGCTTAAAAATTTTCGGCTCGCGCTTCGCGCTCGCCATTATTTTTTCATTACTAAACTGAAGAGTAATTAAGGCAGCCGTAAGCAAAAGCATAAATTCAAAGACAACTTTTATTTCGCACCCCTCCCTCTCAAATCGTCCCGCCGCCACTGCTATATAGGTATTAAAAAACGTTCCTTGTGTCACTAGATCGCTACAAGTTGTCAATTATTTCGCTCATCCCCCCCACTCCTCGACACGGATTTACGCCGTTGGTGCATGGGTGATCGTCACCTTTCAATTTTTGAAAAGTTACTTCCTTAAACTTTTGTATTAATATATTCAGGTATCATGTTGTATTATTGTTCTTTTGCTGAGTACATTGTTTGTACAGTGAGCCGTCGCCCATGTAACCCATTTTTGACAACTTTCATGTCGAAAATTCTATAGTGTTGTAACAACCGTGGGGTGATATCACTGCTAGACGCCATATTTTGATAAGAGAAAATCAAGCAACCCTCTCTCTCTCTCTCTCTCTTCTCTCTCCTCTCTCTCTCTCTTTACATAATTATACCAAATCAAATATTTTATTACTAAGGCGCCTTCTCCATTCAAAAGGTGTCACTTTCCCGCATCCTTTGTTCAACGCAGTTTTATGGCTTTTGAGTAGAATCCGCAAAATTTATTACGGCTTAACAAGTCAAGCTGAAAGGTCGGATGTTTCCGGGGTGGAACAGGATCCTGCGCAAAATTACGGCTAATTACATAAAACTGTATACACGGGATACATTGAATAACGTCAGAGTTATTTGTGCGCCTACTCCAACTTTAGCAAAGTCTGGCTTAAATCGCGATTGCTCCGCACTACATAGACTGGTTCTGCGTACGTCACTAAGACCTATGTCTTATTAATGCGATCTTACCAATCATGAGTTCGCTAGGTTCATCTATAGAATTTTTCTAACGTCTCTTTCTCTTAATCTCGTTCTCTGACTTCCACCTATTCTGCTCTTCCTATCTATATTCATTTCATCACAACTGTTCTTTCATAGGCCTATGCTCTTTTACTCTCATTTTCACAAACCATTGCACACATAAAAGTTGAGAAATGTAAATAATATACATGTACTATATGTTTGTCCCATTGTTGAACATGTTTCTATATTTTAATGTTTTTACTCTTGTGCGCATCATAAATGTAGTATTTCGAGTTTATGATGATAAATAAAAACAAAAACAAACACCTCATGAATCAAATGTATATGCAGCCAATCTGTCATTACTTATATATATACAGTCTGTGTAAAAAAAAAAATGGTACAGTCGGAAATTATTTAGGTGTGAAATATTTCAGATAATGTGTGTATGCGGTACCAAAATAAAGCAAAAGATTTTCCTTGCTGATGCGCTTTGTTCTGTATAATTTGCTTTCGTAAAACAAAAAAAGTTATGCAAATTTTGTGCGACGAGGAACAAATCGAATTGAGCACTTGATGGCCATTATGCGAAACCTTTACACAAGGCACGGGAAAACGCCGTGCGAAAATGGATTTCTTGATTGTAGAAAACTAGTCATATTTCAAAAATTACAAACACCAAATGTGATGAAAAAAATTGCAGGTGAAAGTGCTGATCTTCTGCTTTAATGAAAATGCCAAACAATAGCAGGCTATGATTAAACTTCATATCTATAAAAAAATGTTTTCCCCTTGTACCATTCATTTGACACAGCCTGTATATATTAGTTCTTATATCCATTGCCGCCGAGAAAAGATAAAGAGTGTTCTAAAATCAATATCATTGAATTAAAGAAGGACAAGCTCTTAATTTGGACTTCAATTTCTACTTGACTGTATAATTTATCTCTGATATACCATTGGTCCTTTGTTCCATTGAATAAATCGTCACTACAGCTACCTAAGACCAATCTGACACCAGTGGCGTACCTAGCCTGATTAGACACTCACTGGGGGCCCACACTCTAAAACTGAAGTGCTACTTTCTGGGTGCTCGTATAGTGACTGCACTTAAGTGCTATAATCAGTCACCTGAATTTTTTAGTACTTCCAATACTTTTAATTTATCAACTAAATGTTCAATCAGAATTATAAATTATTCTAACCTTCTTTCCACCTATACATTCTGCGGAGCAGAAGCAGAATCAAGAGAACATAGAATAGCGAAAAACACAAACGGTAACTGCAAAGGAATCGATGAATGTGAAGAAGAAGTACATAATCAGAGGTTGGAACAGCGGGATTACCAATAGACCAAACTTATTGGTATCTGGCAAATTTTATATATATATGGGTGCAAATTAATTAATCTGACTTTACTGGTTGAATGAGACTCATATATAAGCAAATCAGAGACTAATGAGAGTAGAGGGGCGAGGGTCCCGTGAGGGAGATGATCAATTAAGACAACACACTATTTTATGAAATAGTAGGAAATAATTTAACACTTTCCGGGGCTCAATGCCAAATAATTCAACTACACAACAAAGACAAATTCCTCAAATTTTCCCCAGGTGATGATTCGAGCTGATCAACATCAGAGCTGCGCAGCAATATTTCATTAAAAGTAACAAAATACCCTCAAATTACCACGTCTGCAAATCAGACTTACAAAAATTTCTACAAAGTTTGATTGGATTGCATGAATAACACTTTTTGGTTTTGGAAATAAATTTCATTCAGAATTGAGAAACTTAGCGCGAAAGTTTATAAGAATAAAATAAATAAAGCCTGTTTTTGTTGTCTTTTTTCCTCATACAATCCTGGCCATTCGATATCAACTAGAAAGGGCCCGATACGAGTCCACCTCGCCCTCATGCTGTGATCTGAGCAAAACCACTGGCTCAGGCTGGGGCTGTGATTTGCGCAATACGACTCAGTCCTACTGCGCGGCGTCAGTATTGCTTATTATAGGGAATACATTAATATGCATGTTCGTTTTCGTGCAATGGCTTATGATATAGCTATTTTCGCCCTTCCCATACTTGTGGAAATTGTTTATTTGTTTACTAATACGCCATATATATTTTGTTTGTAGGCCCTACTTTTTTTATTTCATTTAAAAAAAAAACTGGTTTCACGATGAACATTTTACAATTTCCCCCTCTTTCAGGCAGAAAATAGCATTCATTCATCCAAATACCTGTCCGCACATTCTTTAGTAGGCCTGAGAGTTACTGTCTTTGTTTCATTTCTCTGTAAGATTTCTTAAAAATCTAAAAATCTATTCAATCTATTAATCTATTAATCTATTAATCATTATTATACTTCTTAAACAAAAGGCCAGTGTAGTCTGAATATAATTGATATACCGACCTTAATACATCTTTTCTCATTTGACTCATAAAATTAAAAACAGCACATCATAATGCAGAGCTGCCGAGCTGGGGGCTTCAGCCACTCATTGTTTTTGGCAGTAAACGTGTACAGAACTGCACCATGTAGCCATCTGGGATAAGCCTAAGCCATGATGTGATCTTCCTTGACTACGTACTCACGCTGAACCTGATGAAGAGGAATGCTGGCACCGCGGTAGGGCACTAACTAGGTTATTACTTCATTGCCATGACTGCTTCCATCTAAACCAACGTTTTTAAAGAACATCTGCAAGGACGACTGGAAAAAGGCATGCTCTGTGAATCTCTTGGTGTTCATTATAACTTGGACATGATTGTTATACTCTGGAGAACTGATACCAATGTCGCCGGGTTGTGATTCGGAGCTATAGACCCTTAATATAAAGTCATGTCTTCATTGCTACGATTGCCTTTCTTGTGAACCAGTGTTTGAAGAACATTGGCACTATACTGGAGTACATCTCTGGTGTGCCATTGTTATGCGGGTTGAAAGGCGATGCGCTTCAAATCTTGTGATGTTCTTATTTCCTATAGGTGGTCTTTCCTCATTGTAAGTGTTGATCTTAGGGAAGACCGCGGGGATGGAAGTTACACGGGTCAATTGTTACAGTTCTCAGTGTGTAAGTTGTAACAAGAGAGTTCGTAGCTAACTGGCATCTATATACAGCCTACACATAGCTGTGATGAACTTGCCGGTCGTGAGGTTTCTTCGTTGATTTATTAAAAGTAAATCAACAAAAACCATTTATTTACAGTTCAAGTGAATTTTTGACAAAAATTAAAATTGTTAATAGTTCTTACAACTGAAGGCACATGATGATAATCTGGTATTGTAATTATAGTACATGTATGTCACTTAATATATCCCCTGAGCCATGCCCTGTAATTCTGCCCTAATGGCTTTGCTACAGTTGATTTTATGTGTAAAATCACCTATGGGGTAGGTTGTTACAACAACCTACCCCAATTACATTACACATGTAAAATAATTTTGTTTCAATTTTCATGGGTATTAATATTTTGAATATTTTAGCATTACTTTAGTCTTTTCTAGAGCTCTACGTACATGATCTACTGTCTTAACGATACCAAGAAACTGGAAAGTTGAAACAAAAGTATGGTATAAGAGATTTACACATTGTAACAAATTACCCGTATGTTTACATATAGTAACAATTTACCCCGTACTTGGTGTAACTACCTACCCCGCATACGGGTAGTTGCTACAAAAAAAAATGTCTTCATAATTAAGCTGTAGTTTAATTAGTGTTTACATGTTTTCAAGTTTATGTGCCTCAGGTTTTAGCCAAACTAATAGGCTAACTACAGACCCAAAATGGATGTGTGTGAGTACTTTTCATTAGAATTATCTGGCCCAAAATGTAATTTTGTAACGTCCATCCCGGTCTCCCCTATCTTGGACTTGTTCATGTATGACGGATTTCCAATAAAGTTCTGCCGGTTCATCTAGGAAATGCAACGCTGCTTGAGTAATGGAAGTCGGTCAATATCTATAAAGATGTGCCATACGTCGGACCAATAGTATGATCCAGTGGCAACGCTTTGAGTTAGGAAATCAGCAAGGCCTTGCGACTGTATCCGAAGCTGCCTACCATGCCCAAGAACCCCATCGTTCCTGAAAGAGGTGTGGTTCTTCTCGAAATGGCTCTGCCAAAAGTTCTTGGACTTCTTTCGTCGTCCCAGTCGATGTACGATGCCGTTGCGTATTTCGAAATACTCGCTGAGACCCGTATCACGAGAAATGCTCTCAAACTGTCGGTCTTTTTTCTCTGGACATTTCCGTCACTGTCCAGTTGCTTGATGGGTCTTGGAGTAGGCTGAGTGTCTGAGATTTCAGTAGGTGATTCATGTTCAGGTCTGTGTTGAGTATCAGAGTTCGACTGCTTTTGTAAAAATCCCTGTTGAATCGAAGAAATTGGACGAAATTCAATGTCAATACAACACTCATTTTGAATTATCAAGAGTGAGTCAAATGAAAAATTCCCATAATTTTGATAGTGTTTTGTTTCCAGCATGAAAATGTAATCATATGTCTTGTAGAGTCATCCTCCCATCGAGCATTAACTGTTCGTACCCTTTTCATTTGGATCTTGTTACAGCATGACTGAGTAACAGACAACCTACAGAAGGATAGCAGAATCTCAATTGTGCAAAATAGATGGATGAAGATTTAAAATCAAATTAATGTGACAGAATATGTGTACTCACACACACATGCAAACCTATCTCCCTCAGACATACGCACATCATAACAACAAGCACATACACCACACACACACACACACAACACACACACACACACACACAACACACACAAAAAAAAACATTAAACAATTCACAATAATATTTGCCCTTTTATGTTTTTGTTTACCCAAGACCATCACTGAATGTTTGGGATGTATTTCCTAACAACTGTGTTTGTGAGTGTGAACGTGATTGAGGGTGTATGCGTATGTATGTGGGTGTGTTTGTTAGCGGCGTGGGTGTGTGTTGTGTGTTTGTGTGTTGTGTGTGTGTATGTGCTGCTGTTCGTGTGGATGAGATATTATGTTGCGTGTTGTCTGTGTTTGTGTGTGGTGGTGTGTAATGTGAGGGTATGAGTGAGTATGTGGTTGTTTTGTGTATGTGTAAATGAGGGTACGTGTACGGTGTGTGTGTGTGTGTGTGTGTCTTCTCTCTCTCTGCACATAAGTAATAAATTTCCAATTTGTTCATTTCTTACCGAGCCATTGAGATCATTTTCATGTTTTTTTTAAAGATTGTCTGATGTTCAGTCATGCGCTTGCAAAGATCAAAATGAAAAGGTTTTACCTACATTCCATGCTAGTATAAATAGGCCTATGCTTCATACTTTTCACAAGACGACTTCAAAATAATCGGACATTTTTATTGGCTCACTCTGTAGACCTTTTTTTCATAAATGTCAATGGCTAAATGAACAGTCTGATATATATTTGTATCGAAAAATTGCAATCCCCCCCCCCCACACTTGTTCAGCAAACGTGGAACAAAAAATGACCACATATTTGTAATTTTCAGGCCTGTAGCCTACAGCCCCCTACTTTCGGCTCCGTCCCTCACTTCCAAAAATGCTCCGCGGCCCTGACAAAAGATTAATATTTAGTATTTAGGTGCCTACCCCATCTGCTCTTGTGCCTCTTTCATGACGTCAAATCTCCTAATTTTCGAGAGAAGATCGAAGAGAACACTGATGTTGTCATCATTTAAGGCATCCCTCTTCATTAGGAATTCAAATAGATCGAGTGCAGAACCAATGATTTAATCCTTTCCTTATCATGTTCAGATCGGATTACGTCAGATGTAAGAAATATGAGATTTTTAGATCATCACTGGTGAGGTTTACAGCGACTGAGTAGAGCAACGAACGCAAGTTGCCCCGAACTACTACTGGTGCACATGTGTCGAAGCATGGCAAGGAAGTGGCCCGACGTAGGCTCAACTACAACCTTTTGAAGAATGTTTTTAATCAGAGTTTAGCAGTCAACGGACTTCCTAACGATTCCCAGTCATGAAAACCTCTTTATGCATGTTGATAGACACTCTCAGAGAATAATATTTCACGTGTGACACGACTTGCAATATAGTCTATTTTTACAACTACATGAAAAAAAGTGCTCTTATCACGAGGATTGTATACTGAAAATGGCGAGGCAGTCTATGTTCCCTTTTCATGCTTGGGGTACGTCTTCCTCTTCAATAATAATTTTTAACAGTAGTTCCTAAAACACTATTGTATTAATGTTATTGAAATGTGTCATAACAATATAAGCTGTGCTGTGTGCATGATGCCTATACAGTAACCGATGTCAGCGTCCATTTTGTACCGCGAGACACTTGTGGCGGATCCAGATGAGGGGGGGGGGGCAACGGGCGCGTGCCCCTTATTATTTTGTTGAAAAATACTCAAAAATCTGAAAAAACTTTCTCAAATTTTGGGATTATACCCTCCCTTCTATTTCAAATCCTGGCATCCACCGCCTGCCACAACTTTATGTTTTATAGCCATTAATGTTGGAACTCTCTTAGCAGTTCCAACTCTTATTTTTTATAAAATAGAAAATGGAGCATCTCTCTCTACATGACTTAATCAAAATAAAATAGGCAGGAATACTGACCAATGAATGACAGTTTCCTTTATTCATGTGGAAACCGGAGCAGGTTTATCAGCATGTTATGTAAATATATATAATATATATATATTATATAATATATATATATATATATATATATATTAGTTTCGAAATAGATGCCCCCTAGGGCTGACATAGGATCTCTCTTATACAAGTATACTTTTAATTGGATTACTAAACTGGAACTTACCGACTTTCTGGATTGCGCCATCACCGGCTTTCACCGCCTCATTGGGGTGGATTAGTGCATGGACAAACTTGAATTGATTGTTAAATTAAAAAAAAATAAATAAAAAAAAATAAAATAAAATAAAAAATAGAAATAGCGTCTTAAAACAGGATAGCCACTTCATTTCAGTTCTTAACAAATGTTGATACAGCAGCCCTGACCAAACAGCCAGGAATCGGATAAGTTTGGAAAATATATATTTATCGAGATATTCCCGTTCTCTTCTCCATGTAGTTCTACGGCAGTAAATTCTTCTAAGGGTAAAATTTTTCTTCCCACAAAATAGCTCACAGATTTACCAAGCATAAACTAGGTTGCCCCCCCCCCCCCCACCCGCGCCCCTCCCCGAGGTCCAGTAGCTCACCCTTTCCAAGCTTTGAAGTTTTTAATGAGCTTTCCATTTGGTTTAAACTTTCGACCCCAAAATGAATATTCATGACCTTATTACGCTGTATCAATTTTAATTGGTCAAAAGTTGCCGGACAGGCGGACACAGTAAACAGTAAGCAGTCTGCAGACATGTGAAGCCATGCATCCACTGCAAATCGTTTGGGAATAAAATTTTTTTTAAAGTTGTAGTCTAATTCATAGTTTATATCGAAACTTGCATTTTGAGTAGCGTCTGCAGCCAGAAGGATGTATAATTATGAACGTAAAACTATACAGCAGAATAAAACAGCGATATGAAAAGCTCATTCGCAAAGGGTTGTTAACCTCATTGTTTCATTAAATGTGATTTTCCTTTTTCTCATGTACTATTCAATTGTATAAGATTACTAAGATAATACTAAAGAAATGTTGCAATTCTCATCAAATTAAATTGTGAACGAAAAACTGCTTACGGAAAAAAAAATGTTTACAATAGTAATATGGGAGACTCCGAGAAATTAACAAATTTATTTTTATCAATTGTATTTTCTATCGAATTAGAAACACAATCATAACATAATAGGCCTACAGATCATTTAATATTGATTTGAAATATATAAAAAATAAATCAACAATATAATATTGAAAGAAAAAAAGTTCTAGGCCATAGAGTTACATACCCCCAAACGATCTAAAAAGTGGATCCGATCCTTTTGCACCCAAGTCATTCAAATTATTTACATGTTCATGTATTCCTAATTCATTCATAAAGAAATGTCCCATTATTTTTCAGTTTTGAAACCCGTACTTTGAACTAAAATAATTTGTAAAATATCCATAATCGACTCCCACTTTCCTGGGATTTTGGATAGTCTAAATAGCAGCCACTATTATGTACAGAAGTGTTAAACGTGGTAATGTTTCTTCCCCAACTAGGATTTTAACAATCTTTGTTCCTTCATATTAATTTTGCAACCATCATAATGGTTACTGATTCAATAAATAAGGGAAAAAGGTATAAGACTATATATATTTGAATGTAATGTTGGGC
Source organism: Paracentrotus lividus (assembly GCA_940671915.1). Classification (NCBI taxonomy): domain Eukaryota; kingdom Metazoa; phylum Echinodermata; class Echinoidea; order Camarodonta; family Echinidae; genus Paracentrotus; species Paracentrotus lividus. Next base: position 2,939,164 of record CALNVZ010000641.1, on the reverse strand, counting down.
AACTTTACAAACATGTCTGAATCGTACGTATTACAATAATGATTCTCAGTTTGTCTGGGCAAAGGTCATTATGTAGTCTATAAAGATAAGCCCTTTTCTTTTTAATTAGTTTTATAGTTAATATTATCTTAAACAAATCAATAAGATTTAGTTTTAGAAAATGAGGGATATCCAGCTGCTTTTCAATTTCTGTGTAATATTTTGTAACCTTTAAATAGTCTCCCCTCTGAAACTCAGCGTCGTTTCATAATTTTCTGCTTATTCAGCCTGTGTTCGGCGTCTAGCTTTGCATGCAGCTAGCGCCTATATAGAAATAATACACGTGCATATATCGTTCCGACATTGCTGAATGCTGGTAAGGCACTGGTATAACTGGGAGGTCTTCGAGTCTTGATCACACTGAAAATCAGTCAGATTTTAGGCTTCAGACTGGTCATCCATCATGTCGATGAGTAGCCAGTTATTAACATGGGCATTTGCCAATCCATTTCTTTTAGCAATTTGCCTCTTTGGAGCTCTCCTGGCCATATTTGTGGTACGACTGGCAGCAAAATTGAAACCCGGTCCTAACCCTTTCGCTGAAGATTGTGCCCGCCCGCCCGCCCCGGTGGTTGCGGACCACTCCGCTAGAGACAAAGTTATCAAGCAAGGTAAAAAAGAATCTCATCATCGCAGGTCTCATTTCTTTCAGTATCTTATCTTTTTGTTTGCGTACTTTACCATTTCCTCACTTACACTTATGCATGGTCAATCATAATTGACCTTGCACTGGGAAGTACCTTATTGCAGCAGTTTTCTTCCAATGGAAAGTCAATGCAGAGAAGTGTCTCACGGAAAAAAGTCTACCATTCCGCTTTTACAGAAATAGAGAACAATGGATTTTGATTGTTGGGCGGTCTGATTGGCTAATTGTGCAATGTGCGCACGCACTCATGTTTATTCAACACACATATGTGCATTGAACAAAGACGGAAACAATAACTGGGGGCGTAGCTTATCACAAACACTCGGGCCTTGGCGTCACGTGCTCGGAGCTCTCGGAGAAATGTTTACAAATTTCCCGAAAGCCCGAACTCGGTGCGTGGGCGTTCGACGCTCGTGGTAACACTGGGTAACCGTCAACAAGTGATTTAGGAAAGAATTTCCAGGGAGCTAGCTCGGATCGGGCGGTGATGAATGCATGCAGGAAGTTTATTGTTCAGACATTGTTTTGGAGAATCGTTTATGGTGCACGTGTTGGCGTGCGTAGTGAATGTTTATTCTAGGTTTACTGAATCCTATAATCGAAGGGGGAAACTTTTGTACTGATCACTCCCAAACATCTTGGCTCATGCATGCTAGCTGCGCATGCGCTAGGTCATATCATACAGTGGCAAAACTTAACGCATGCGCATAAATCGTCACAGAGCGCCATACAGTGAGATGCGCATGCGCACATTACTTACGCATGCGCATTGATGTAGCGCCGCACCATCCACCACGCACCTGATAGTCCGCGGAAGTAACCGAATACCCGCGAAAGCGATTCGGCTCTTCGTGCTCCAGCTGTCAATCATTACCAAAACGGAGACCATTTTGCAAGAAAAACTGCAAGACGCGACTTCAAAAACGGTTGGGCGTAGACCCACTCTTTCAATATTTTTTTAGAATAAAGAAGAGAAATATAAAAAGGAACTTCAACGAATCCACTGTCGGACGTACGCCCAATATTTCAAAACGCATAAAGAAATGAGGACTTGCCAAAAAAATAAATGACAAATCTAAATTTTATCGTGACTATTGTTCATTGGAAGGCACAATGGTAGTGTATTTCATATGCTAATTCGTGATCATTCGAGCGTCATGCATAAATTACTAAATTATGGAGGAACTTTTCTCCGTGTGTCTTGAGCACCTCCCAGCCTGACAGCCAAGTCAAGGTGGCATATCCAAAAAAGGGTCTAAAAATTCTACTAAACAAAATTAGAAATATCTAATGGAGAAGTTATATTGCAATGAGACTATAGATTATCTTAAATTATTTTGAGGTAGGTTTAAAGCTGGTTTCGCTAAACATTATTGAGAAGTTTCCTCTGCAACCAAGAGGGCGACAGACAGCCATTTTTCTGTACTGACTGATGTTGCTTTGCAGCTGTATGTGCCATTTCCTATTCCTTATGACTAATGTGCGGCTTTGCAGTTATCTGATCAACGTCTGTAACGATGTAACTTAGACCTATTTCTATTCCTGCACGATCTGATGATGTCGATATGCACTCACATTCATTGCAACTGAACTATCAGACATAACTTTTTACATGTTGCTAGATCTGAGCTAATGTAGATTAAGATATAGTCTAGTCTAGATCTAGAGGTCTAGGCACCTGAGGCCTATCCTCCAATCAGAAAAAGCTGAAATATGGCAGTTTGGTCTAGAAGATCTACAACCGACAACAAGGTCAATAATAATCATGTTCACTTACACTTATGCATGGTCAATTCTAAATATACACAGCCCCGTTGCCGAAGGCGACGGGGCTGTACTTCCACCACCTCCATTTACAGCGAAATTTAATCAGCGATGATGCAGCGATCAGGTGATTATACTGGTCAATTTAATCAATCTAATGTTAAAATGTTGTTGTAAGGTTTCTATGATGTTTCACGCGTAACAACGACTAAAAATGAAAGTATATAAGAGCTTCTTGACTTACCAAAATCAAATTTTCCGTTGGCCTTGTCTCTTCTCATAGTGTTGGTGCCATCGCTGCCATTTTCTATGACGTCATTTTACTGTGCGAAGACGTATTTAACTCTGTGGCGAAGACAACGCACGCACGGATGAATATACGTTGATGGACTCAATTTTCCTGTATTTTTCTTACATTATTAGTTGATTACTTCATGTGAAACATTCGCAGATGTCACCAATTCGAGGAAAAACTTCAAAGATTTGATTCCATGCGAGTATGAATTCAAATAAGGTATTTTTGACAACGAAATTTGTGGTCATGTATAGATATTTTTCAAAACTTCGCCAAATATGTCTACTGGTTCGTCAGTTCCCGTCGCTTCGCGACGGGGGCTGTCGGTTAAGGTCAATTCATAATTATGAGTTAGACTGACCAGTTCCCGTCGCGAAGCGATGGAACTGACCGTCGAACGTACGTGGTGATTGTATAGACCAAAATGAGTCATAATTTAATAAATACAGATCGATACTGGCGTTAAAATTGATAGAGCAGCAAGAATACCTGGTGCTAAAACTTCTTATTATTGTCGTGGGTGCAGGAAATACAAATAGTGGTCCTAAAATTTAGGCTTAAAATTGGATATTCTGTGTTCCTTGCGTCTTTCGCAAAATGGTTTTCGCGTGGTGATTACACGAAAATCTCCAATGCGGGCTGCATTTCAAAATTTCCAGCTGTGACCCTGTGCACGTACGGCGATATGAAATGTAAAGCGACGGCAGCGCACTTGGGTTGCCTTAGCGCCGTGCGAGGTCACAGCTGGATATTTTGAAATGCAGCCGTGGAATGGAGATTTCCGTGTAATCATCAAGACGTTCTCGGAATGTCAGCCAATATTCTATCATTTTAGGTAAGTCACCAACATGTAGTTATTAAAAAACAAAGGATCATTAAAGATGCCTCTGATAAAAATGAGGTATCTTTAATGCCTAAAATATAACTTTTTTCTGCTCTTTTTTTCCAGCTTTGATTTTTTACCACAACGTTTAATTTCCATCCTTCTACAGCCCCGTCGCCGAAGCGCACGGGGGCTGTCTTATAGTTACATGTAGTTATGAGTGTACTCATGCAGGTCACAGACTATACCTCCATGTAGGTCACTAAAATCAGATTTAAAAAAAAAAACAAACAAGAAGCTAGATCAAAAAAGGTTTGAGGAAAAATCAGATAATCAATAGAAATTATGAATGTTTGTTATGTACACTAAATGCAAACATACAATGTACATGTATGTTTAATGGAAATACTGTGTGAAATGTTTCTTCTTTTGGCAAAATATGAAAGACATGAAATCAATCAAAGATTATATTAGGCTACATGTAAAATGGTCATGAAATCAGGATTGTTTAAAGTTCATTTTCATCAAATTATTTAAGGTTTGCCCACCATGCAACTTTTTTAAATCATTGGTCGATTTATTGAACAATTATACATTAAATACACCGGAATGACATCATAGACTCTATGTCAATAACAAATTTATTAAAAATATAACCTTAAATATCACTTGCACTGATTTTCTTTTAAAGCTTAGAAATAAAATGATTAACTTGATCCGATGTCATGTTCCAATCAAATACATTTTATTTTTATGGGGAAGGGTGTTTTCTTGTTTTTCTTGAAATTTAAAAAGCATCTTGTTTTATTGTTTATGATGAAAAAATTTTGAAAGCAAAAAAGACAACTGCCCATTCATCAAGAAGCTAACACAAAGATTTACTGTTCAAGGTAAAAAAATCTTCCCATTTCCTATTATTAGAGTCTAGATCAAAATACTATCGACAATCGATAGCAAACAACTCCTGAAAGTCGATGGTAGGATATAATACACACAACCGTTGGTACTTTGATTTGCACTACACATATAGCGTTATGTACAATTGAGGGATGTGAAGAGGCGTTGGGTGTGTTGGGGAAAAAAAAAGGGGGGGGTCATTGAGTTCTTGTAACCCACAAAAGTTCTCTTATTTATATCAGTTTTTCTTTTCTGTCCATATTGTGAATTGTACAATTGCAATTGCCAAGTAAATATTTTGTAGGAGAAAATCATTGACCAAAATTTATCAAATTTCAGGGCTTTGCTCTAGATGCGTACGCTATATCTTTTGAAAATAATCAGTTGATGGTTTGTCATGTTGATTATAATTCCGTATCTGATCTTTCACCTTTTTCATGTTCTGATTACGTGCAACATACACTTGTACATACATACAGTCAATTAAAGTCAAATCTGGTCAGGACTATTTATTTAATTTTATTTATTAATTATTGAGTCATATTTATCCAGCGGTGGCCTCATCAGTGATCAGAGCACTATTATACAAGAGGGGCCTGCATTAAATCAACAATTGAACAAAATCATACAGAATAACAGAATATTATAAACAACTTTCAAAGAATAAAATTACAAAAGATAGATTATAGAATTTAGAAACTTCAGTCATCAATTCTTTCAAGGTAATATACAGCTCTGTGGTAAAAAAAATGGTACAGTCGGAAACAAATTATTTAGATGTGAAAATATTTTCAAATAAGTGTGTATGTGGTACCAAAATAAAGCCAAAAGATTTTCCTTGCTTATGCGCTTTGTTCTGTATAATTTGCTTTCGTAAAACAAAAGTTATGCTAAATTTTGTGCGCGAGGAACAAATGGAAATGACACTTCATGGCCATTATGCGAAACCTATACACAAAGCATGGACGTCGGGCGAAAAAATTGATTTTTTTCGTTGATGCTAGAAAACTAATCATATTTCAAAAATACAAAACACCAAATATGATGAAAAAAAATTGCAGGTGAAAGTCTGATCTTCCTGCTTTATGAAAATACCAAAAAATAGCAGGCTGTAATCTTCATAATATAAAAAAAATGTTTTCCACTTGTACCATTTTATTTGACACTGACTGTACAATCATTATTTTAGCTACAACTACATTGTATGTGAATAGGTGTGAGTTTTTTTTTTAATTGACTTGAAGGGTTAAAAACAATATACACAAAATGTAATACATACATGGGGAGAGCGGGGTTATATGGAACATTTTTCACAAAAATGGCCGTAAAACAAAAGCGGATTTATTTTAAGAAACAATAAACAATCAGCTTGAGTGTATATCTGTATGCTACAAATGTACCCCATAAAATTCTTAAACTAAGTGATGGTTCCGGAAAAAATCCATCTTCAACAAGACCATGTCAAGTGTTCCAACTAACCCCGGACACGGGGTTAGTTGGAACAAGGTATGGGGTAAGTTGAAACATTGTGCATGGTATCTTTAGAATTATATTTATACTACGTACAACATTATTGCATGGGTTCAGCTAACTTGCTTTATTGATTCCAATTAAGATATTAAAGGTTGGTGTTCAAATTCTTTTTTTACTTCATGTTTTATTACACTTGATAGCATCCAGTCACATACAGATATTCTGAAGTCCTGTGAAGTAGCATTCTGCAATATATTTTGTTTAAACCAAAATAAAATTGTCCAATGTGCACTAATGTACATGTATACGAATATTTCGGAACACTTAATTGAATTATATGATTTTTATTTTTTTATTAAACTGAAACCTATTTACTTAGTACATGTTCCAACTAACCCCGTTCAAAATGTTCCAACTAACCCCAGAGGTCCATTTGACATTTGTAAGCTTACAGCACAAAAAAGGGACAACAACATGGCATATATTTAACTTTGTTTTGTAGCTTGATATAACTGTTTGCTATACTCAAAAACTGGCAAACGTAATTTATGATCTTCTCTGAGTTAATAAAACATTTGTAAAAATGACAAAATTTACTCAGAGTGTGAAAAAACAAACTTTGCTTTCTAACTTCATGAGGCTTGAAGCATTTGTGCTGTCTAAAATGTGGTGGATGGCAGTTGCTAATAGCAACAACTTGAGGGTAGATTTGCATAAATATATTTATTATCGTTAAAGAAAATTGCAATGTTTCAACTTACCCCGTGTTCCAACTAACCCCACTCTCCCCTACAATGTATATAAAGAGAAAATGACTTTAAAAGACATTCAATTTCGAAAGGTCATCATTCGACTTATGCAAGTTTGCCTGACATGTAGGCAAATAATTTTAGGGAAAAAAACAACAACATTCTAATCTATAACATGTCCAAGTGCAGTTCACACTCTACTTGAAAATATGAAATTGACCATACCCTTCAGTATTCTTAATGTTCTTGTTTTCAATTTTACTTGCCTTTTTAACATAAATTCAAAATGTAAAATGTTTAGCAAATATGGGTTGATGTAGTACGTGTAGGCCTACAGATACAATTCCTACCTCGTTCAATTCGCTGTAAATGTACATGACATGTGTGTATTTCAGTTTTGTACGTGTCGAGTGTACAGTCATGTGTGGGGCCACAAATTTCAAATATGTATACATGTACAATCCATGTAATTAGGGGCAATTACTGAGTAATTACCAGCAGTGGTATATTGTGCAAAAGTCTACTATAATGAAGGGTAATACATGTATGATGTAAAAGAAAGTTATTGAACCAGAAAATGATGATCTTTCTTTCTTTATGTCACCGTACCTTGTTAGCATTTTTTCTGCTGAATAATCTGCACTTTAGAACTTGATACTTCTCAGCATATATTGTTTATAAACCTAATCGGGCATATCTAATCTAGTTTTATTGACTTTCAGTATATAAGTCCTTTTTGAAGCATTCTTATCCATTATTTCATTTGCATTATGTGTAATAATTAAGCTTTCTTAAAGATTTAGACATGTTTAGATTCTGCTTAGCGTTGACTTGACCCAGGGATCCCCCGTATCCTGGATAAAAGAGAGTGATAAACTTCATGAGTTACATTTAAATTATAACTGTTACCCAGTCATTTCAGGATTTCAACTTCCAATCTTACTCAAAAGTGATATTGAGCTGACTTTTATACTGGCACTGATATCTAAACATGTATTGAACAGAAATAAAATTAGGATGCACCGCCTTTAATCAGACGCTTGGTAGGTGCAATATCCTGCTATTCCAACATGTATGTACCACAAGTAAATTGTAATGTAAAAAAAAAAAGATTACGTTAGTACACAGGACTCTAAACGAAAGGTACCTGCCTGGTACTAAGGTTGAAGCCTGGTACTAAGGTTGAACTCTGGTTCTTGAAAAAGATTGTGATTGAAATACGGGGTCCTACATGTCTGTACACATGAAACCTAAAGAAATGAAGTCCTGAACCCTCTATGAGGTTAGTAGTGATAACTAAGTGAAATGCAGCTGGGCCGGAGAAAGAGGAGAAATACAGCTAAGGTGGGAGAAAAAGAGGAGAAATACAGCTAAGATGGGAGAAAAAGAGCTTTTGTTTGGCTGTTGACCAAGTTCGGGGCTAACTTCGTGCAAACCCTAACATTTCACCATTCATTTGTCCATCTTTGTTTAACTTCGGGACAGTGTGACGCCACTTGAACACTCTCTCTTTTATTCCTCCAGGTTTCACACCACAGAAGATACCCAAGGACCTGGATGCTATCGTTGTAGGGAGTGGTATCGGAGGCTTATCTATCGCAGCCCTGCTGGCCAAGGTGGGCAAGAAAGTCTTGGTCCTCGAACAACATGACCAGGCTGGAGGGTGCTGTCATTCCTTTGTGGAGAAGGGCTATGAGTTTGATGTCGGTGAGTTCTTTTTTTCTTTTCTTTTTTTGGTCAAATTTTTTTTGCCTCTTTTTTTCAATGTACGCTTCTCTGTGGAACTAATTTAGTTTTTGTTAATAAAGCCATGCCATATGTACTTTTGAAATTTACAATGTTTGAAAATTATTAATATTCAATATTTTAACCATTTTTTTTCTTGAAAATTTTTGAAGGAGTAGTCTATGATTTTTATGGATTGAAATAGCACTTTACTTGGTGTTGGCTCATGTTTTGATACTGGAATTTTCTAACCACTGAGTTAGGTAATAATGCATCTTTTTTACTTTGATCTAGACCCCATGTTGGTTATAGATCAAAGATTTTTTTAAAAACTAGATATTCATATTTTTCTTTGAATCTATCCAATATATCTTGGCTTCTGTAGTATTACATAATGAAATTATTTACAGTTCAACCAAAGTTTACAGATTTGTTAATTTTTGACTGTAAAGTACTAAACATTTTGAAATTTTTTTTAAAGACATGTTAAAATTTTGAATGTGAAGTACTAAACATTTTGAATATTAATGCACCTCTCCTCCCATATCCCAATTCCCAGGCATTCATTACATCGGCGAGATGGCCAACAGTACCATTACTAGACTCTACATAGACCAGCTAACAGAGGGCCAACTAACATGGGAACCTATCGATAAGAACTTTGACACCGTCGTAATCGGTGAAGGTGATAAAAAGAAGTTCTACCCCATGGAGTCTGGGAGCAAGGACTGGTTCCGTAATTCTCTCATCAAGCTGTTTCCTGAAGAAGAAGCGGCCATTGATAAGTTCATCTATTATATGAAGGTATAAAATGGAATCTAGTGTAGTGGGAAAGGTGAACAGAAATATTTTGAGCTTTGAAATTATTTTTATGGTATTTAAGTAGAATATTATAGTAGAGAGGTCCACTGCAAATGATTGCTCTTCAAATGCCATCAAAGTCATAATACAACTAAAAATAGTTTATATGTTCGGGTCAAATATTTATGTGTAGTCCCATACATGCGTTTCTCTGTGCAGTGCATTTTACTCTCAGCAGGATTTGGTTATATTCTATTGATTCCTTTGAAATTCAAATGAAATTCACCTTGAGTCATAAGTTTGTTAGTGAAACTTTAGGGGGAAAAATGATCTCACAAAATCAAGAGTTCGCTGAATACGAAGTACGACAAGTGTATCATATGTGTCCAATAATTTAGACACAAAGTCAAAGACAATCTCATTCCTCAATAAAATGAGTTTAAATTCCATCCCAGTTTAGCAACTTTTCTTTTTCACTTCAACCTCACCTGTTGGCCCAAAAAATAAGATGAAGTTTTCTGGTGTATTCTAAGGAGCGGAATGATGTGACTGTAACTGTAATTTCACATTGAATTAACTTTTATCCAAAGTTATGAGCAGAGAAAATACATGAAGATGGCTTGTTTACTCAAAATTCTCACTAAGATGCTTCTTTTTTTCATCTTTTTTTTTTTTTTTTTTTTTTGGGGGGGGGGGGGTAGGGTTTCCATAATTCATGAGCATATTGTATTAATATCATGTAGATTTATGCTGTAGATCTCAAATGGTTTAATCACTGATGTTATCGATCATGAAAATAAATCAAATCAAATTAATATTTAAAAAATACTTGCTGATTAATATCAATAAATTTCTCTGAATTCAGGTTGTTGTTTTTTTTTTTGGGGGGGGGAAGTTTTACATTGTAGGTCTGTCCATTATTCATGTGTATATTAAAAATTACTTGCTAACTAATTTCAATAACTTCTTCAAATTCAGGAGCAAAGAAAACACATGCAAACTGCGTTCTTGATGAAAATTCTGCCAATGAGCATTTGTCAGCTTCTAATCTCCACTGGTATGGTTACTGCTATGACCAAGTATTTCAAATACGCTCAGATCTCACTCCAGCGATTCTTGGATAGTACAACAGATAACCCAGAACTGAAGGCAGTGCTCTCTTACTGTTTTGGTGATTACGGTGAGTATGGCATTATGGTTTTAACCTATTTCAGTTGAGCTGATTTGGCTATAAGTGTTATGTGTTAAATTTGGCGATTGTTGTAGTTTGGGATGACAGCCCACTGGCATTATAACATAAATGGATTACAAGATTTTACTTTTATAACACCATCGTGGTTCCAATTCCAGACCTGTGTCAACTATCCTTTCGGCATACCTGTAACAAGATAACGGCTGGTATTCACGAAGGATGACTAAAGATAGTAGGCCTACTAATCCGTATTTAGTAGGCCTACTAACTTTAGTCACCCTTCGAGAATACTGGCCTTTATTTTTTACTTGGTTTTGGGCTTGGTTCTTGTGCATATTGTTTTAATACAAGTTTTGTTTGAGTTTATGAAAATCTATATTCTTGGAATCATATAGTCCAATCCCATTATAATGAGATGTTTGGTTACATTTGTACATTGTTATAACACTTGGTATAATCTTGGTTTATATCTAATTGGTATAATTCATAGACACACTCAAATCTGCACATCTTTGAAATTTGTTCTGGGAAAAAATTACTTTAGTAAAGAAATATTTTATCTGTGCTTGATGTAAGTTGAGTACGCTGTACCATAACTGCTTACATGGCTAGTTGGCATGTAGGTAAGGACTTGTTGACTTGTCAATGAATCCATTGGACTGTACAATTGTCATTTAATTTGTCATTTAGTTTTGATATATTAGTTGTTGATTTTTTGTAGAATTTTGTTAGTTATGCTTAAGTATCATGTTTCTGTGCACCTTGGGTGCCTTTTATAGGCAGAAAAGTTGTTCTTTACACATTTAGAATAATTATTACTAGTATTATGTATATTCTTACGTATTACTTTGCATTTCTCCTTTAGGAACCATACCTGAGGACGCTAGCCTTATGATGCATACCCTTCTCATGAACCACTATGTCTACGGAGGCTACTACCCCCGTGGTGGGGCCAGCGAGATCGCATTCCACATTGTACCGACCATAGAGAAAGCCGGTGGTAAGGTTCTTGTCAGGGCCCCCGTCTCTGAGATCCTCATCGACAGCGATGGTGCAGCATGTGGTGAGTAAGGTTATGGTTAGGTAAAGGGATGAGTCCACGGCTGAAGCTTGACATTTTACCAGAGTTAACCCTGGAGTTATTTGTGCCCTAATTGTGATCTCACTGCTCCGCTTTATTCCTGAGAGATTGGTCAAAAAGAGCGTAGTTAAAACCGTGCATTAAGCACTGTCTTTCTTTTCCAAAGTGATTACAAACCTCAATTAAACACTACAGTTTTCCTGGGATTACACTTGTAGTTCTTCTTATTAATCTTTATTCTTTCATGCGCTTTGGATTCATTGTTCAGCTTAATATATCTTAATATTTTTCTCTGAAAAATGAAGCAATTGACTTTACGTGAAATAAATTTTTTTAACCCCTATAGAAAAATAAGTTGGTAATCTCATGCCACACAATATAAAAGCTTATATCATTTCACTTATCTAGAACACATACACAAAAAAAAATGAGGAAAAACAAAATAATTTTTTTTTTGGGGGGGGGTCGAGTGAGACAAATTGGTGTAACCTGATCGTAAAACAATCCATAAAGAATTATTACCAATTTGGTGTAGGTATTGTTTAGAGGTATTTACATTCTCAAATAAAAAAAAAATCATCAAAGCATTTTTGTGTCCAAGGCAGCCGTTGAGATAAAATGACCGTTAATTGTAACGTAACAAATCATGGAATCGCCGATTTCACTGGCGTTGAGGGGAATAATTTACTTGACCTTTGTGAGAACAGTGACAACGTATGGCTCAGAGACATGGCTTGTTTATATTATAGGAATATTGAGGAAGAAGTATTGATCAGTCAAAGTCAATAACGCTCAGTTAGAGGGAAAAGAAACTGACTAAAATATATGATTATAAATGATGATTTTCTAGCCCTCTCGAGCATTGCACGCAACTCTAATTTAAGACCATTTTAGATTTGGAATGACCAAATAGCAGTTGGTTCCAATTTCCTCCTTTGTATTTGATTTAACAATTTGGGAAGCCCATTTTAAATTTGAAATTACAAAAAAAAGTTTGTTTTAGTTTCTTTCATTTTAACCAATCATTAAAATACAATCATAATTGAAGTTTCCTTTTGCCAACATGAATGTTGATAAATTACGTTTTTTGTGTTCCATGTAGGTGTTCGTGTTGCCAGGCCAACAGGAGATGTTGACATCCATGCCCCTCTTATTATATCTGATGCTGGTTTAGTCAATACCTTCCAGAAATTGCTCCCTCTAGAGACAGTAAAGAAACATGGTAAGTTCTCTACTGTTTTTTTTTAATATTTTGTGTCAATCCCAGTTCTGTTAACCTAAAAATGAAGCCACCACAGCATATTTACTCTGCTGAATATTTGACATTCTTGAGATTCAAGGTTTTGCGGTCCAACCAGTGTTTGATTTTCTTTTGTGGTATTCAGCATCTGCAAAACCATCAAATGACTGAGAAAAGTAACATCAATCTAAACGTTTGTTTGGAAAATTAATTTTTAGTGATTCTTTGTAATTGTATATAGGTATTGAACTAAATTTTGTGAATCGGTCCCCTCTAAATTTGAAATTAAACGCTTTGGTGGTTTATTGGGTTCAAACGGATGTGCATCAATTAGTTTATTTACGTATGGAACCGACACTTCAACATAACCAACCAAAAGACATGACTTTGATTTTATGCTGGTTCTGATCAGCATGTAGGTGACTGCAAAGATCAGAGCTTCATGACATATTTAGCATCAAATACAGCAAAAAAAAAAATCTTTGATGAATTATGAATTATACGAGTACATGTAGTCATAGACATAGGCATTAGGTTGTTGCGCTCAAATATCAATATAATTTATGGTGGTTCGACACCATAATGACTATACAAGCCAAGTCTGGATAGGCATGCCTTTTTGCAGTTCTTGCATACGAATGTCACAGTTGGATGATTCAGTGGGTGTGTGTTATAAAAAAGTAGTCTTAATATTATTGACCTAAAGTTTGAGAATGTCCTTTAAATTTGAAACTAAACGTGAATTCCTTCTCTATAGATTTGATGGACAAGTTCAAGGGAACACGTACTGCTCTGGCCGGTTTCTCCCTATTCGTGGGACTGAAGGGTACCAACGAGGAGCTTCAGCTACCCGCTAGGCAGTACTGGTCCTTCACCGGCTATGATCTGAACGGTATCACCAAGTCCTATGCTGCTCTGACGGCCGAGGAGGCTGCTAAAGCTGATGTACCTCTTCTTTTCATCAGCTTCCCGTCGGCAAAGGACTCAACATGGGCAGAGAGATACCCTGGTGAGTTATGATACAGTCTACAGGCGCGGATCCAGAATTTGCAATTCAAAAAGATTGTGCAGGGCCTATTGTGTGGGGATAATTCCAGTTCTATTATGTTTGGGCATGGGCCAATACTTACAATTGTGTGATGTAAGGCTGGATCCGCTACTGGTGTACTCTCATCATAATGAGGACGAATACTAGACTTCGTTATAAATACATTGTGGCCTGTTCTCTCTGTCTCGATGTGTCTATGTGTCAGATATATTCAATACAAGATATATAAGATTTCCTTATAAGACGGTTATTTGTTTGTCTCAAACAGTTTAATCCTGGGTGGGAAAGTAGCAGCATAGATAAAATGCCTTGCCCAAGGGCATAAGTACCATGCTGGGAATTGAACCCACTGCCCATGAATCTCCAGCCAAGTGGCTAGTCTCTTGACTACAACGCTTTTACAGGCAGTGCATTGAAGCTAACCTGGATTATTGGTTTTGAAATCAAAATTTCAATGCCAATGGGATAGGGTTGAGAGAGAGTGTGTGCATGAAGTGTTGAAGAAAAGAAGATTAAGGTGAATGAAGTATGCTCTGAGACTGGAGGGAGGTTGGATGTGAGGAGAGCTTGGAATGTGGAAATGGATAGTGAAATGAAATGAAGGCCACAGATGTCATGGAGGAAATAGTCAGGAAAGGTTGATGATTATGATGATGATGGTGATGATAATGATGGTTGTGGTGATGATGATGATGATTGTGATGATGATAAAGTTTATAATGGTGATGATGATGATGATGATGATGATGGTGACAATGATGATAATGATGATGATGATGAAAATGTTGACGACAATGATGATGGTGATGATGACGACAATTACGACAATGATGATGATGATGACGATGATGAAAATGTTGACGACAATGATGATGATGACGATGATGAAAATGTTGATGGTAATGATGATGATGATGATGGTAGTGATGGTGACAGCGATGATGATGAAAATGTTGACGGTGATGATGGTGATGATGACGACGATGATGATGACGATGATGTCTGAGGAGGATGATGATGAAACCATCATTGACACTTTTTCAATTTCCCCCAAACTACAGGAAAATCTGTCTGCACCCTGGTAACGCTGGCCAACTGGGAATGGTTTGAGGAATGGGAGGGTAAGAGAATGCATCATCGAGGAGAGGATTATGAAGCTATCAAGAAAGGAATTGCTGATCAGATGTGGAAGCGTACCTTAGAGATCTTCCCACAGCTTGAGGACAAAGTAAGTATAAAGCTTGCCACCCGATTAAGGTGGTACTGTAAGACTTTTTCAATTTTTCAGCACTAGTTTTTACATTTTCCCAAAAGTACCAAGTTGATATTAATACTGTAATTGCTGGGATAAAGGCTGCAGTGTTTTTGGAAAAGAAAATGTTGCAAAGTTGGGTTGCAGCCTTTAGGCGACAGAAATCAATAGTTCTAACTTGTTAGCTTACCCCTACAAAATATCCCAAGTGAGCTATTGCAATCACTCTTCATCTATCATCTGTAAACATTTTTATGTTTTTGACTCCTGAGCTATTTTTTAAAATGGGATTCTCTACTGACTATTAAAGGGACATGGAGGGAACCCTGCCCCCCCCCCCCCAATAAAAAAAAAAGTTAAATAAAAAAAACAATGATATTTATAATAACAATAATAATGAATAAATAACAAACTTAATGGATAAAGGACACATGGCATGTGTTCGTTTGATTTTGTATCTATAGGTATTTCTCATTTTGCGTTCCTTCTCCTTTGTAAGCAATCAAACACCATGTATGTTCACTGGTTTTGTTGTTGTCTATGCATGCCAGGTTGATTACTTTGAGGCCGGTTCTCCGTTGAGCAATAAGTATTATCTTAATGCCCCAGCTGGTGAGATGTATGGAATTGACCACAACAAGGAGAGGTTCACCGCCGAGACCTGGACAGCTCTTAGGCCAGAGACCCCCGTCCCCAACCTATATCTGACGGGTAAGAATAATAATAATAATATTAAGCATTTATAATGCGCCGACTATCTAGTAAACTATTCAGTGGTGCAGCTAATATTATTACCTGGCTATAGCCATAGCTGCCCTAATAAAAGGCGCTTGAGGCATTCAAGGAATTTCTTCCTACTGGTACCCATTTACCTTACTTGGGTCAAGTCTGGTAAATTGTAGATTAATATCTTGCCAAAGGACATTAGTGGAATGGACGGGATTCGAACCGCGTACCTTGTGATCGTCAGTCCGCCGACTTATCCACTTGACCACACCACCTCTATAATGAAAATGAGGTCCAGGTCTATAGGCCTGGACTAGAATACTTTGTAATGCTATAGTTTATTTGAGATGTACGGACTAGTCCCCAACCTATATCTGACAGGTAAGAATGAGGTCTTAGTCCACAGACCTGGGCTGAAATAGTTGGTAAAGGTATGCTTTCAGATAGACCTTGACTACACTCAGGGCCAAAGGACCCTATCCCCAACCTCTCTCTCACTGTTAAGAATGAGGCCTTGGTTCACAGGCCTGGGCTGGAATAGTTTGTAACATTACATATATCATTTGATATACTTTCTAATAAGACCTGGAGTGGTCTTAGGCCCAAGGCCCCATTCCCAATCTCTATCTCACTGGTAAGAATGAGGTCCAGGTCTATAGATGTTTGTGGTAGATTTCTTAGTTCTTAGTTTCATCTGCTGCCTCCTTCACTTCTGAAGATTCTTGCAGTTTCACCGGGAAGGGCTAGGTGCAATACACTGGGTGAAACACCCTTCTCTTTGTCGAATAGTGTATTAGTTTTAACATGCGTAGGGCCATGTGTAGCTCTCCCATACACGGGACCAACATTTGCCTCCTCTTCCAATGGACGAAGTGTTTTCCAACTGAATTCACACCTGCACTGAATACAGCGGTGAGGCACGCTATACACACAGAGTTATAGCATCAGTTTATTTTTGCAAGATGTCTTTTGGCATGCCTGGGACTCGAACCCATGATGCGATCTTGAGATCTTGCGAACTGAGCTACCATTTGTCCTCGTTAAGGTTAATTTGTCCTAGTTTGGGTTAAACATGGATCAGCTAGTGATATTGAAATGTTAGAATTGAACAAAGGGACAATGAATTGCATTTATAGAATAAGCTGGAATATTTCAGGAGTGGATATAGTGCACACATGAGTTCGGAGTTGAAATTCATTGACCAGACTTAATTTTATAAGATACTAGCATTGTTAATGAGTATTTAACTATTAATGTAATGCGATATGCATATGTATTGATGTTAAACACTATTATTTATTATCATATTGATCAAAAGTGATATATATTTTTCCTTTCCCCAATATAGGGCAGGACATCATGACTTGCGGCTTTGCTGGCGCCCTCTACGCCGGGTTGTTGTGCGGTACCAAGGTCCTGAATCGCAATCTCATGGGTGATCTAGTCAACCTCAAGAAGAAGAAGAAGAAGGCTCTATAATCTCAAATAACTCAAGGAAAATAGCTTGAATATTCTCCAGAAAGCCGAGGTATTTCTCCAGAAACATGAGAAGTCTCAACCAATTTTATTAATCTCAGGCCTAAATGTTACTAGATTACTAAAAAAAAGTAGGTTGATATAGAGCAATCTTACAAACCTAAAGAAAAAAGGTTCTTCAATGTCCAGAGAGCAATCATTTCTCTGCCAATTGATCATACTTGGGCCCTAATATGCTCTGAGTTATCTGCACATTAACCAAAAAAAGTTCATAAATTAAATAAAAAGAATAATGTTAAATAATCTCACAAACCGAAGGTAGGGAGGGTTGAAAACTCTTTGAAAGTCGAGATGATTTTTACTTATCACTGACTCTCCATCTTCAAAATTTTCTGAATGCTGTGTGCAATACCACACACAAAAAAACCATTACCACATTGTGCATTAAGATTGTCAATCTTCATGATGACTAGCAAGATTATTTTGCTCATTTGAAACTCAGTCGAGTCCTCATAATCATCAAATCTGCTGCATTACCAACAAAAAATTACAGCACTTTTTTAATGATTGCCAGATCTTGAAACCAAGTTTATTTCTCAAGCAATCCATTACTTAAAAGTGCAATGTGTTTTTATTTACTTCAGATAATGACAAAATTTCAAATTTAAAAAGAAATTTGTGCGAGCATAATGGTATTGTCTTCTATTCTAATGATGATTATGAAAAGTTCTTTATTTCTTTGCCAGATTGTATGCATTATGGGTAGCTACAATGTATGAACCCAAATGAACCATTACATCATTATATACCTCAATTACTCTGAAAGTATTATGTGATATTTTATGCTATTATTAGCAACTAATTTGAGTGCAGTAAAGAGTGGGTTTTGATTGTTGTTATTGAGGGTGCGAGTATAGGGTTTTTAACCCGTTGGGGACTGAGCCCGAATATATTCGGGCTGAGGTCTATGGGAAATGTGTGTTATAGCCAAATCAGCTCGTCTCCAACAGGTTAAGGGTTAAGTGTAAGGAATTCTACAGTATTGGAGAGGAATTAATTCCTGTTCAAGCAACTGATCAAATAAAAGGAGTTTATTATCTACGCAAATGCAGCTGTAATCCCCCAAAATAAGGTTTCTGTGAATAGTGTGAATATGTGCTTCTGAATTCAGACATGTAACCTTTCACGAATATGATGTAAATTCTATTACTTTCACAGGAGTTATTTTCTCATAGTTTGCAAGTCAGGGAATCAGTTCAAACAATTTATTGGATCATTTGAATTTAGCTCATAAAAAGACAAATTTATCAGAAGTTTTAAATTATAAAGATAACTTTGAGTTTATTACTTTATAAAGATAAATACACAAGTGTCATAATTCTCTCTTCACAATTCTTTTGATTAAAAGTATGATTATTAATTTTTGTGATCGAATAATACTAACACATATATTAGCTACACATATTTATCAGATTTCAAACTGGAAATAATACATTTTCAGCATCAGGTTCTTTATATTAAATCCATACTAATTGATCTCTAAATTATGCCAACAATATATTGATATTTATAGATATCCTTCCTTTCAGCTTTAACAAAATAATATGTAATCTTTGAATAATCAATTTGTTACATGTATGGTGTATGATTTGTATTTTCATGGACATCAAGTATTTCTGTTACCTCTTGTTCAGGTACATGTATTACCAAAGTAATAGTAATAATAGTATCATTTGAATATCATGTGCTTTCATTGTGAATATAAAGATGAAAAAGTGCTGCACGTTTTACCGGTAATTTCATCGTTTTTGTATTGGAATTTTAATTGTAACATCCTTTATATAGATATTTGGCACTCCTGGCCGGATATAGCATGCAATGTAAAGTGAATGGATGATGACCGTTTATTTTGGTAAAGACCATAATATTTTTAATCTTGAATGCTGTGATTTTTTATGGTATTCTATTGAATTATAGAATGAAGAAACTAAGAGTATTCAAATCTACATTAATTGTATATCTGCATGTGCATGTAATAATAGACTCATGAAAATAATATATTTAGGAGAATTGAGTTTGAACTATTATTCAATGATGTTTTGTAGCGGCAGTTGAAATAAGACAGAAAGATAACATTTATCTTTATTATTGAGAGGTGATAAATATTTTCAATAATAAAGCTGATATATATAAAATTAAGCAGTTGTGTTTCTTGCATCTTTTGGGGTCATTTATTGTTATCTAGCTCCATCTATTTACCTGTCTCTCTCTCTTTTTCTCAAATATTTTCCCTCTACTGCCGGTGCCGGTGTCTTTGATTGAAAGTTTGTATTAAAGTCTTATTTTTAATTGTCCATCTGTAATTTCTCTCTTGCTTTATAAGTATGTATGTATGTGTGTGTGTGTGTGTGTGTGTGTGTATGTGTGCATGTGCAAGTGTGGGTGTGTGTGTGTTGTGTGTGTGTGTGTGTGCGCCTGTTTCTCCCTCTTTCTCTTCAACCGTTTTCTCTGTGTATATCTGGAGAACTGACAAAATGCTCTGGCAATAACTGCTGCGGGTCTAGTAAAAATTCGGTCTAATCCATACTTGGTCTAATTCTCACTTGGTCAAATTGCCATTTCGTCTAATGACTAATTGATGGAAGTGGTGTGAGACCAAGTGGACATTAGACAAAATGGGCATTAGACCAAATGGAAATTTTTAAAAAGTTGTAAATAGGCAGAGTGGTAATAAGACTAATGGGTAATTAGACAAACTGGTTATAGATAAAATGGAATTAGACCATGTGGGATGAGATACAAATGGACATTGGTCAACGTGGGTTTAGACCAAGTGGCAATGTACTGTTTTCCTCTCTCTCCCACTGAAATTTTTCAACAATCCCTATCTCCCTGTCATTGCTTTCTCTATTAATTCAATTTTCTTTTCTTTCTTTTTTTTCTCAACATCTTATTCTCTCTTTGTTATTTCTATACACATCTCTCTTTCCCTCCCTCTCTTTCTCACTTTCCTCTCTTTCTCACTTTATCCCTCTCTCTCTATCTCTCTTGCTCTCTGTATTGTTTCCTCGGTATAACCACTCTCTTTCTTGCGACAAAGTACAACATATTAAAATACACTGCAACAACAACAAAAATATAACTGCACATATCTTGCTTGGTTTCATAACTCCGAAGAGCAACATTTTGTATAGTTTAATCATGATTATTCTCTCAACTTAACCTCTTCTGTTCTCATGAGAATTATTGCAACACAATGGAAGCATTGATCAATGTCCAAGATAGGATGATGAAATGTACAATATGGTACACAGCCTCGGCAACGGTATACAAAAATATGCTCCATCCCCAAATCACTGACATTTCAATAACAAATTTGGTTTTCTTGTGTATTTACAAGTGATGGATTCAAGGAAAACTGGAAAATAAATAAAGATAACTTACTGAAAGTGAGAGTGATCATAAAACTGAAAAGCATAAAACATGATCATCTGTATTGTTATGACTCACGACCCATATCATCAAAAATATTTTCAAACTTTGAATTTTACTCCAAACTAAGAAGAAATACATGTAGGTCATTCTGCAAAGTGCTAACAAATAAAAACCATCAATATCAAAGAAAAGACAAAAAAAACCTTGGAATTTCAAACCACAAAAATAACACCCTCATCAAATATGCTGGCTTCACATCTGAAACAGCATGTAAGAGAAAGTGGACATTAAGTTAGCCAAAATATTCTTACATATTTTTAGAATACTTTCCCACAATTTTACATGACAGGAAAAAATTCTTTACACTCCTTTTTTCTATTTAATTTATTACCCTCTTAAATATGTTGGAGTAAAAAGTGTACAGTTTTACCCAAAAACTCATTATTTTGTAGCTGTTATTTTTTGATCAACTATGCATTTTCTGTTCACTATGCTACTTGTAGCAATTTAGTGATATAATTCTTCTTCTAAATCATATTTTCCTATTTACCTTTAACAAGAAAAAAAATCATACATAATTTAAAAGAATACTGTATAAGAACAAAGAATCTAGCAAACAGTTGTATACTAATCAGCCCTTCACATATACCTTAGCTACAATGTATGGCAAGACATAATATTTGTACTAGAAATGTTTTCAGTTGATATTGTCAACTGTCAGCCTACAAAAATTGTAACTAAAAAGTTCAGCCTTTATCTGTCAATACTTGAATTACTTCAGAAAGAGTAAAATGCATTTTTATGTAAATCTAGGAATTTATAAATGCCACACACACTCTCACACGCCCTGCCCCCATTTAAAAACACATCACTAACTTTAAATTCATGAAGAAAATTTGAAATTTAAAATTTAAAACCTCACAAATCTTGAGAAGAATCTGTAATTTACATTAATTTAAACAAATCAAGAAGCCCAAACTGCATGACTAATGATTCAACTCACTAAACTGATATTTCTTTCTACAATATTTTAAATTAGATTTATACATAATTTAAGACTACAGAAGATGTGTGAAATGATAAATGATACCTTTAAAAGCAAAGTACTTTTGTTCTACAAACAATTGTCATAAATGTAACGGATATTTACAGGAGTTCTTTGGTAGATAGCTAAATTTTCTAGCTTCTGGCACCGTAGCTTCGCAAAAAACATTCATAGAAAAGACAAACTTCAAAAAGTGATAGCAAAATAAAAAATAACGACATGGTAATTATATCAAAACATTTGTAAATGAAAACAAAAAAGAAGAGCAAAAATGAAAGGCAAATTCATAACTTGAAAGATTTTAAGAAACAATATTCAATTGTTTCCATAAATAGTTGGAAGATAAAAGAATCAATTTAAATAATCAATATGAATTAAACAAATTATTATTTCTAGAATCATACATATATAATCCCCCTATGATTGCAAAGATACATGATTTCAGTATAACACTCCTACTGCATCTAACTATTCTCATAACAAAATAATAAATTACAAACACAAACTAGAACAAACATATGAGGAAGAGGATGTAACCAAATGATGGATAAATGAGTTGCTGACTGCTTTACTATAAAAATGCACTCAAATATTTCAAACACAAAATTAAAAAGTAGCATGGACATTGATTCTCCATAAGACCGAGGATGCAAAATATTTCAATAAGAAAAATAACATAAAATAAAATAAACAACCTGAATAAGAGCTCAATCCATCAATAGATGCTGACACAAAGGAAATCATTCTTATTTTTATTCCTTTTTAATCAAGGTACTATCACATAATTCGTTTTTCTGTTTTGGAAACGGAAAAGCAAAAACGGAATATTGAGCAAAAACCGATTCTGATTTGTAATGACAAAACAGAATATTGAACACCTCTTCTGATTTCCTTTTTTCGTTTTTCCGTTTCCAAAACAGAAAAACGAATTATCTGATAGTACCGTTTAATATTTCCTTTTTCCTTTTTCCGTTTTGCGGGCGGAGCCAGAACAAAGACATTCGAAAGGGAAGAGAGGACACTCGTATACCGGGCAATGTAACGCTCTAAATTAATGATGTATAGAAATGTGCGTCCCTTGTGCCCTGCCTTGATCCGCTACTGCAGATCTGTCGAAAGTCACCGAGGGGGGGTGCAGTTACATGGGAATAACATTGGGAGCCCAAAATTGAAATGTCAGATTTGGTTATGCACACGTTTTCCCTATACGTCACGCCAGAAAAGCAAAACGTACATCATGTTTTTTTCACTTCACGTTGGTCGAGCGATTAAGGGGGGGGTTAGACATGCGTTTTGTTGGGCCATCGGCAAGCCAAAAGATCATCACCCATAGAGTAGGGATAAGACATTACTTGGGTTTGTCATCAATCATGCATCTTAAAAAGCAAAAACAAATAAAATAAAATAAAAAAATTAAATAAAAAAAAAAAAAAAAACCAAGGGAGAAGGGCCAAAGGCCCCAAATCAAGGAACTTTTTTTCTAAATTTTTGGT
Source organism: Paracentrotus lividus (assembly GCA_940671915.1). Lineage (NCBI taxonomy): Eukaryota > Metazoa > Echinodermata > Echinoidea > Camarodonta > Echinidae > Paracentrotus > Paracentrotus lividus. Next base: position 2,915,964 of record CALNVZ010000641.1, on the reverse strand, counting down.
ATGGGGCCGCTCCTGCTCGACCCCCCCCCTTAATCGCTTGGTAAACTTGACGTGTAAAAAATTGATGTAGCTTTTTGCTCGCACGGTCTGGGGTGACGTAGTAAAAAAAATTAAAAAATATTGGGTCTGCCAAAATCTGAATATTTGGTCCACTTCTAATTCGCCACTGCCCCCCCCCAAAAAAAAGAGGAGTTTTGACATGTCTGCAGTAGTGGATCAAGGCAGGGCACAAGGGACGCACATTCATATACTTTGAAAGCCGCTTTAGCTGTACATGTTAAATACATCATTAATTTAGAGCGTTATATTGCCCGGTATACGAGTGTCCTCTCTCCCTTTCGAACGTCTTTCTGGCTCCGCACGCAAAACGGAAAAGGAAAAAGGAAATATAAACGGTACTATCAGATAATTCGTTTTCTGTTTTGGAAACGGAAAACGAAAAAAGGAAATCAAGAAGAGGTGTTCAATATTCTGTTTTGTCATTACTAATCAGAATCAGTTTTTGCCCAATATTCCGTTTTTGCTTTTTCCGTTTCCAAAACAGAAAAACGATTATCTGATAGTACCTTGATTGTTTTTGCCCAATATTCCGTTTTTGCTTTTCCGTTTCCAAAACAGAAAAACGAATTATCTGATAGTACCTTGATTCTTTTTGGATGAGCAATCACATCTTTACAACCCAGCAGTAGTCAATTATTTTATAGGCCATAAAAATTGACGTAATCTTATATACGAACAAGGTTCAGCCTCATTAATGTATAAGAACAAAAAATACCTTCTTTTTTACCTTTAAATAAAGATGTCGGGTAGTGCTTTGCTTGATTATTCATTGTAAATTGTACAATCAGCAAAGTTAAATATGATACCCTTGATTTAAATAAAAGATTATGAAAATAATTATGAACTGTAAAGACTCCAGTTTCCCCCCCCCCCCCAAAGAAAAAGAGACAAATATCAACTTCAGCCTCCAACATTTACCTCATAATGAAAGTCAGCAGCATCAATAAATAAAGCAAAAAACCAGAGACATTTAAAAAAATACGCACTCTGATAAAATACAGAGACAATAAAACATTTAGTACATTCCTTCAGCCAACAGTACATAAACATGGATTCAAGCATTCAAAAAGTGCTCGGATAGACATAAAAAGATAAATAACAATATTCTTAATTTACAAGTATTCATATAAACTCATATGTACAATTCAGAAGATTTGCATATATAAAATATGAAGTTAAAATCTCTTTTCTTAAATAGCATGTTTCTTTGGAAAGATATAAAAAAATTCTATGGTATTTACTCTATAACTGCTACCTAATGACTCTATATAAGAAATCATGGATTGTTCGCAAGACTATTATTAAGGTACAAAACGATGAAAGATGGTGTATTGAATGCGCTGAGTTGGGTTCCACTATTTGAGGATTTCTTGTAGCTGCTGCTAATAATGGACTGAGGTGTAAATACGCTGATATAACAGGACTTCTGTTGTTTATAAGGGCCTCTATCTTCTCGGCTTCCGTATTGCAGGCTTTAATCTGTGATAAAACATGAACAAGTATGACAGAATTTGTTGATTCCACATTTAAATCACACACACAATCATTACATACACTTTAAGCCCATCTCACACTGTGCGATTTGCTGCGATGCGATTTTTGAAAAATGTGTTATATTATTTGATATGGACATTCAAACAAGGAAATTAATGCTGTCCAAAGTTCTTGGTATTCCTGTGAATGATAAAATTGTAATTCA